>VDFB02047397.1:121710886-122175827 GCA_007258455.2 Sequoia sempervirens
ATTAATAGGTCAAGAATAATATCAAATGTTACGAGAAAATGATTTGGAAATATTTTCTTTGAATGTTTTTCCAATTAAATTTTGGAGTTTCAAGAGGTAATTTGAGTGTATGTAGGATTGGTTGTGTAGAGATTGTTTTAAGAATAGAGTGGCTTTTGTGAGGCTAATTGATTTTAAACAGTGTATTTAAACCATCAATTGGCATCCCATGGCTATCCTTTGTAGAACAAAACATTCTTAGTAATCCCTTCTTTATATTGAATAGCACACATACTATGTGAAAATTTGAATAGACATTCAAATAAATGCATACTAATCAATAACATATATAACAAATGTGTATCTAGATTCTAGAAACCAAAGATTTTCTTAAGTAAACAATCAATAAATAGAGCTAACTTGAACAACTAAATGAAATTGTGTCTTATATTAATTTTCAAAAAAATAATATATAAAAGTATTGCAATATCTTGCTTGAAAATATGTTATGACACTAATATAATATATTCCTAAGTATATATTATATATTTCTAAGTCTAATAAATATAAACACTTGTGGCATGATTAACCTTAATATTAGTCTTAGTTAATACCTTAATCCCTCTTAACTTGAACTGTGTCCCTATATAGTTATCCTTATAAATAAGGAAGAGAACTATCTCTCATATGATCATATGATCAAACATTGAATTCATATCATTATAAATTCATATATTATTATATGATTATTGGAGGTCACCCCTTTGAAGTGGTTTGCTATATTTATGTTTTTTATAAATATTTCTAATAAATATCATAACAAGTGGTATCAAAGTTACAATTTGGGCTAATATTTTTGTTTCTACCATAACTCCCAATGTTGTCAAAAGATATTATAAATAAATGATATATGATCAAGTTGTAATTGAGCTTAATGATACTTTTGGTTGTATGAATTTAAGGGTAAATTATTTAAATTCTTAAGTGTGACTCTTCTACATAATAATGTTGGATATTGAAATGACCCACCATTGAGATTTGTGAGATAAATTCAATCTTATTAACGAGCTAACACTAGTGAAATTGTTTGATTGGCAATTAGACCTAACGACTTGTAAAATCCCCCCATCTTGAGCATAACATTTTATATATTTTTTGCATTCAATAGCATCAACTACCAACTTAACCGACCAAGTATCTCTCATTTATGATTGATGTGCTAATATCACAAGTTCTTCACTTATCATTGTGATAACAAATCAACATCACAACTTATATGCTTACACTCATAAGTGTTAAGCTCCTATAATTAGGGTCATCCCTAGACCCAGACCTAATCCTTGAGGGTTCAAGGTGACCCTGCCTACATATCCCCTCAGGGGAATTAGAGGCTTCGTAGTTTGCCCCACAATGACAAAGGGAGTTTAATCTCTCCTCTTGTATGAAATCTACTATCTTACCTATATCCCATAACTATTAATTTAGTACATGTAGGTTATTAACATAGTCAATTATAATATAATGATAATAACTTGCCATCAAGTGTTGGATCCATACCAATCATCACTAAACGTTAGTGTACAAACATTCACAATATTCACAAGAGGTCATTCATACCATAATCTCAAAGATTATACACAATGGTCGTCACAAGCATACCCCCATATACACGAGTTGATTAGCTCATACATAGTACAAGTACAACAATGACTAGATCATACACATATCACATGTACAATGATGATCAACTGATATGTACATCACAAGTACAAAAAATATTATCTCATTCACATATCACAATTATATTAGGGACTAGCTCCACATATATCACAAATACACAATGACAAGCCCCATCATACATCACATAAACATAATAACAATGGCTGATTAGCACATCACAATGGCTAACAAATATCCATAATACATCCCAGATAGAAAGAATATCAGTGCATTGCGCACTACACCGCAGGTCCATCCTTTCCATCGGTCTTTTGCACCATTGGACAAATGGGAAGAGAATTTGATGCATCCCATACTACACTGCGGGTCCATCCTCAACCCCACAAGGCTAGGTATATAGTTTGGCAGCTGGGAAGGGGATTCAGTGCATCCCATACTACACTGAGGGTCTATCCACCATCCCAAGGGTTTCCCCAAGTGGTGAACCTACCAAACTCGGTGAATTCTGACTTTAATTGCCTATAGGCCATCGGCGACAAGTCTATCCACCCAGGAAGAAGTAGCTCCCGACATATACTACCTTGTGACCTTGGTGGTATTGTCAACTATCTTCTTCACAATCTTGGGAAACACTTGGCATCGATCACTTTTGTGCTTATTGGTGACAACTAGTGAACCCTCTCAATATGTGGTTAGCCTTAGATTACCATTACCTACATGGATGGGTCCCTACCCGTGTAACTGCTACAACCATATCATAACTAGGGTAGCTCGCTACCTTCACCTCCATGAACCAAGTGAATGTTGACTAATCCCTAGCAATAGTCTAGACATCAGTCATTGGCACGGTCCAATGACTGCCTGTCACTGCTCAAATATCCTGGAGGTTCACTCTTGGACGGGTCATACATAACATGAATCACATTCACAATCAATAGATACATAGACCTATATATAGATACCTCTAGATATGAAGTCAGTTTTCACAACACATACAAGTTGCTTGGAACCAACACGAAATGGAATTTTCCAAACTTATACATATATTCAATTACCAATTATAAAGTAGTTAAATCCCTTCATTTTGTTTAATAGAAGCCTATTATGTATTAAATATAAATTATTAAATTCCCTTAACTTAATACCCATTTGATACCCATTTTAGCCTCAAACTGAAGCTTATGGAGGAGGAAAGGTCAAACCATGTAGGAAAAATCCCAACACCTAGGATTTATCCCCCCCTAAACCCTCCCCCTATGCACTTGAGGTCATAGAGGCATCCTTCGCCCAAGGACTACCTACGTTTCCACTTCCAAATGGATCAAAGTCACATGTAGTTCTCCTCACCAAGTTCCTCTCAAGGATACCTATGCACTGGTTCCCAATTTATCAAACCTAAACCATGACACTTCCATCCATGGACATCAAGGTCTCTAATTAGACCTCACCACTGATGTTAATTTCTAACTCAGTGAGCATTTGGTCCTCAGATAATAATTTATAATATAGGGTTTTATTTAGGATTTAGAATGTAATTTGATGGTCTTAGAGGTCAAAAGTGCATTGGTTCTTGATATCTTGAACCATTCTATTATACTAATGGAAAAACCCCTTAAACATTCATATCTGAAGATAACATAGTAGAATAATTATCTCTCTTAGGATGCATTTATTAATAGTAAGAGTAGTAATGCTCATCATCCATTCACAATGAGACAATTATGTGAATCCCCAATATAGCTCCAATTTTTTTTTTGATTAATGTGATTAAGCATCATGATCTAGCTAATTTATGAAATTGATGGTCATTAGGAAGTGCCTTACCTCAATAAGGTCATACAAATATTATGTTACTTTGAGAGATAAAACACAGTAGTTATAACCTTGTAAACAGAGTTGTTATGCAAATAGACTATAGATGGTTGGCAATAGTTTATTTACAATATCATTAGATGATGATGTACACTTAATAATATTGATACTAGTATTATTATTCTTAACATTTTGATTCATTTCATGCTATAACACAATCCATGTTCTTATAATATTCTAGTTCATAAGCTAGGTAGTTTATTCACACTTGTCATTTATTCTAAATATTTTCTTAATGGACATCAGTAAGGTACTGAGAGATGCTACATAGGATTTATCTCATAACTCACAAAAGGAGAAAGCATTGAATTTGCTAATTACCTTTGATAAGAATAATAATACTATTATCTTATGATTTTATTTATTGTATGGTTCAACTCAATATTCCTTGTATCTCATGATTATGTCCCACTAGATACGGTTTAATAACATTCGACTTCATGTTTGATTTTTTGTGCATCATAATTTTCCTATTAAACACCAATTGATGGCTAATCATGCATAGTTTAAACCAATGGAGTGTCAATATTTAACCCAAGGAAATTAAATTAAACCCAAGATGTATCCAAGGTAAGATACACTCATGTGACAATTATCCATTAGATGTACAAGTTAGGATAAATAAGGGGTCAACAAGTTCTTTATAATACCTCTACACCTTTCTCCTATGGAGGAAAGGCTATAATAGGTTCCAAGGATATAATGGCCTTAAAGATAGAAGTCCAAGTTGTCATGCTTAGACGGTATGCACTATTACATCTAATATTTTCCAATCTTGAAAGGTTCATTAGATGTAAATATTCCAACATAGGAGTACACAACTCTTTCTGAGTTCCCCTCAAAGGATGAAGCACTATGTTTATTAGTGCAACATATATGATAATTATTATATAATTCTATATTGAGGCTTATAAGATAATGGGTGGTATATAATATTCAGATCAACTTACATTAATACCCACTTCATGACCCATCTTATCAAGTAAAGGTCAAGTTTTATGTTACCCAATTTCACACAAATAATTACTAATATTGTTAAAATCACATCCATCTAAGAATTACAAAAACTAGGTGAAATTCTCCAAGATAAATATCCTTTAATATGGCTTCCACACCAAATGAGATAATTACGCCGAAGGCGTCCCCACGCTGAGGTTTTTCAACCCATTTTGACGCTGAACGGTTTAGATGGCACTGCACTACCATGTAACGAATGTTAGCCGTTCATTTTTTTTGGCCATTTTCAGGGACCTTTTTGACTGGTTTCACTACTGTCATTGCTTTCCGCTCCTCCAAACTCTTCGTCCCTGGTATTGAACTCATTTCTCCACCCGCGTGGGATAATCCCGTTAAGTTGGAAAATAATTTGTCGTCGCAATTAATGTTTCCGTTTAAAGGGTGGGAATGCAAATATCTAATTTAGCATTTACTCTCGCCGCCCTCATCTGATTGCTAAAATATCTGCTGGTAAGGAAGCCATTTTTCATTCTGCGTTCAAGGGTTCTTTCTCTTTATGGCCCATGGGAGCTCATTGTTAATTTCTCTGGCGCGTATTTGGGTATATTTCGTTTAGAAGCCAGACTTACCTCTCCCAAGAACAAAGCAGGGCCTTGGCGAGTGGTTTGGAAGCCAGTGAGTAGCCCTTCGTTTGGGCCTTGAAAGTGTCCCCAAATATGATATTCGACACAACACTAGATGTGGGTTGTGCATATCTTCCCGAGGGCTTCCAAGAGCATACAAAAAAGAGAGGATTGATGACATGGGGTTGGGTGCCGCAGCTACTTCTTCTCTATAAAGCTGATTTCACTTTCAAGATTTGAGGTGTTATTTGCATTCGATTTGGGATCCATTCTTTAAGAACAAACAATCATATTCAATGGATTCTGAGCATCTCACTTCAAATCAGTGGTACTCTTACCTTGCTTTGTTTCTTGAATGATCTGTTTCTCACATTTATATCCATACACAATGGCTTATTTTATTTTCTTTGTTGTTGTTAAAAAACCAAAATCTGTTTATGAATTTACAAAATTTGATTGATACCATTGTATAGTTGTTTTTCAGTAGTCATGTCTGTTAGTCACTACATTTTTTATATTGTTTATTTTCTTTGAATGGAAATTTGGATGAAGAGGATTTGAAGCTACAGGTAGTCATGTTTTTTTTATATTTTTGATCCTTCATAATTTAGATTATTTGCAGTCTATTTTAGATTCTATTTTGCTGAAGGCAGTTTAGCCGGATGGTTTTCTTATATTCAGTATTTGTCTATTATACATTTTTGGTTTCTAGGATATTATATTAGGGACTTGTTTATCAGGTTCTTTTAGCCATCCATTTTTATTATTTACCAAAATACGATTAACCTGTGTCAACCCAAATGTTGTTGATTGGTGGGCAGAAATCTTGATATTATCTTGAAACTTGCATGTTGAAATTTATCATTTATAACAACGACATGTGGTTTAGATTGATTAGCTTCTCCTTAAATAGATCAACTTAACAAGATTGGTCTTTCTGAAGGAGTCTTTTTCGTCTCCAGATCATCTGAAAAGCAGCTATTGATATCAATCATAAATGCATCCTTCTCATTTGCTGATTATGCTATGTAAGGTGGTCGTAGCGGTCTTGAGGAAATCCATTATATTCTTTGAGTTATCCAACTTTGTAGGTTAAGGTGTCCGCAACTTAAAATGTATCCATAGAAAACATTCAAAATATATCTCCTTCTCAAAGTTCATTGACTATGCAAAATAGGGTGGTTGTAGCAATCATGAGAAAAGCCGAGGTATTTTTTGAACCAGTAAAGAGGGTGATTGTAGCAGACTTGAGAATAGTTGAGGTGTTCTTTGAACCAGCTCGTGAAGTTTAATCTAAATGAAACCTGTGCATCCGGCCATCTTGCAACACAGCTTGAATTCATCATGCTTACTCAAATATATGCACAGCCCACAAGAATTTTTTACTTGGGTCTCTCAAATTTTGTCATATAAATCCTTTGAGATGAGTGTCTCTCTGCTCTTGCAGATCTAAATGATAATGCAACAAAATCTAAAACCAGATATCATGTGGGTGGTCAAGCCAGTTGAGGACATCAAAGTATAACAATGCTCTCAACGCTCGAATACATTTATACAAATTGTCTGCCATGGATTTATAGCCAAAATTTGAGAAATTATGCAATAAAATTTCAGAACAATAAATGTTTTATATTTCAAAATATTATATTCAGTGCATCACTCAACTTGACGACATCTATGTCATGTGGGTATTCATTGGAGGTTCTATTCACACCAGATTAATAAGGTAAGGTGAACATTTTTTGTTTTTTTATTATTTTTGAGAATTGTTTATAGGTATTGAATATTGAATTAGAGTCTCTAGCCAAAGTTATTAGCTAAGAGTTAAGAATTGAGGGGTTTTATATATATTTTTTTGCTTTTGTCTTTTTGTATTCATTCTACTTTTGGTAATCTAAAACACTATGTTTGGATCACTCTTGCATTATAGGATTTTTCACCATCTTCAAAACACTCTGATTATCAGATACCCATATCACCTACGATTCTTCAAGCCCAAAATAATTACATTTCACTTTTTAATTTTTTGTTTTTTTGGGCGACTACCTTCTTCTGATAAATTTTAGGTTTGATATTGCATTTAAAATACCAACAATAATATATAATACCATTGTAAAAAATTTATGTTCATTTGGTGTTTAAAAATGTTTGGTTATTTCTCTTTTCCTTGTTAACATTATTTTCTTGATAGTTTTCTGACAATATTATTTACCATTTAATGTATAGCAGCTGCAACTGAAGATGTAAATGCAATGGTTGCCAGAGCTATTTTCACAGAGTGAACAATAGAGATCTGAACATCTTCATATGTTAAACTTAATACATTCTCAGTTTTTTGCCAATATACTGGTGCTTGTACTTTTAAGACCAACTGTCCAAATTCAAGGGATTAGCGTGACGCAAACCAGATATTATTTATTATTTAATGTATAGCAGCTACAATGGAAGTTGTAAATGCAATGGTTGCAGAGTTGTTTTCACAGATTGAACTGTTCTTAAGGCTAATTTTGTGATAATTTCCTGACAATATTTTATACTATTTAATGTATAGCAGCTGTAGCTTAAGCTATAATTCCATTGGTTGCCAAAGTTATTTTCAAAGAGTCAACAGTATAGATCTGAACATCTTCATATGTTGAACTTAATACATTCTCAGTTTTTCTCCAATATATTGGTGCTTGTACTTTTAAGACCAACTGTAAAAGTTCAAGGGATCGTCTTCATATGTTAATACATTCATCTTTATGAAGCTTATTGAATTCTACAATCAATATTTCCTCACAATTTTCTGCAATTATACTTGTTCTTTTACTTTCAAAATTACACTTTGCTAAATTTATTAATTGACTTATATTTTCCATATAATATTTTGTTAATAAAATTTAAATTACAATATGCCGATTTTATTTGCTTGAAAGCTTCTAAGGCCTTTTCAACAAATCCATTTTGTGCATATCCCGTAATCATTGCAGTCCATGAGATGACATCTCTTTGAGGCATTGTGTCAAACAGTTCACGTGCATTTCCAACTATAATATCTGATGAAAATCCCCCTTCCATTATGCTTGGATGGATGTCCATACCCTCTTCCCAAGCTCCCATTTTAGCACAGTTAGGGAATACGCTAGCAAACATACCTTGATCATTTACAACAGTAAATGAGTTTTTTCACTTTGTAATTAACACAAAGTTCACTATATTGTCTTCGGCCTACCCATTGCACCCCATAGGTGCGATTGCTAGTTAGTTTGGTGGTGTATTATAGCATCAAATGGTCAATCGTCATAATAATAGCATAGAATTAGTCGAGATAATATAATGCAGATTAAGTCCTCTATATGAATTGAAAGATACGAAAGAAATAACAAACAATATCACGTATCATATAAATTCATTGTTTAATGATAACAAAGGATGAATAAAACTTTGGATAAAGAATTAACAATATCCTTATATGAGGAACGAGGAAAAATGAAAGAACCAAGCCTTATCTGTTGTAGTTGACTGGCTCCTTTTGAGGCTCAATTACTGAAATAGATATCATTCCCTTAGTAGTGCAGTCTAGGTAATAGGCCCACTATGTCGTCCCTTTTTCCTCTACTCGATGATAGATCCCAACCTTGCCATAATCGATGGTGTTTTCCTTGAAGAAACCAAAGAAGGAACCTTCACTATTGTTTCTCTCATTTATCGATTGCATTTGCTCGAAGTTCCTAAAGCCTCGTATCAAGTCCATTTCGTTGCAGATAGGGCTCGGACATTGTCCACAACAGGGAGATTTGTCTTTGACACCTAGCAACTGCATCTTCTTGAAAGTTTCTAGAGCCTTTTCAATGGATCCATTTTGTGCATATATTGTGATCTATAAATCTTCTTTATATATTCTTGCATGCATAGTGTCTCATTGATTTCAATGTATCTAGAAAAATTTGATATGTTTTAATAGATTTATTTCTTATCTCTAATGTTGCATTCATTAGCATGATTGTTGTATAGACAAAGATTGTAAAATAGTCTTGAATCTTTCTTATGAATTCTTGTTAGTACAATATATGAAATACTTTTATTATTCTATGGATGTTTTAAGTATTTGTGGCTATCAAGTTTATGGTAGACTTACCAATACATTTGAAATAATATATAGCTATGCCTGTATGAATTTAAATGCTTTTTTTTTTCAGATTATATCCCTAATTAATACTATTCTTATAGACTTACGGATTATTGTGCTCGTGTCTAAAGTTATGGCTTTACTCTATCACCCACAAGATCAAGTCATCCTCCACACTATATCAATCTAAAAGATTATTTTCTCTCTCTTTACTTGATCTCAATTATATTATAATTTGTGTGTTTTACATTAATTTGGAGTTTTCAATATTATATGAGTTAATGCTAGAAACACTATTGGAAGATTATGTATTATTCTTCTCCACGGTAGTCATTTGTGAAATATAATATCTAGTTAAATATCAACTTGGAAAAATAATTTCTCTTAAGTATTTGATTGCATAATTATTTGTCCTATCTACTTTAGGGGCATTTCATGATCTTATATTACTAAGGTTGTGTAGTGTTGCTAAGTGGCATACCCTTTTAATAAGTATGTACTTTAATCCTAAAAAAATATTTAAAATTAAATTAAGGAATATTTTAAATGTGTAGGGTCTATAGTGTTGTTAAACTTGTTCATTTTTCAAGATTTCTTTACGAAGACGCTTCATATCTAAATGTATTATCTTTTATAGTTTGTAGACCTAGTTGTTTCATGTGTTTGAGTTGGAACTAGTATCTCCAATTTTGGCTTGTATGCATCTTATTGAATTAACCTAGATTAACATTTAGGGAGAGTTTATTTTCTTTTAAATCTCATTTAAATTTAATTAATTTTTAGCCAATAGGCTATATATGGTGTGAGATTTAAGCGGAAACTTGTCTCATGTGATGAAACAACTCCTTGTTGTCGTTAAACTGTCAATGGTTTGATAGGTACTGGTTCCCATGGATGAAATCAAATCTCTTGTTCTCCCTACAGCCGCTACTTCAATCTACTCACAATAAATGAAAAGCAGATATAAATGAAGAGCCAAAAGTCTAACCTTGCGAATGAACCTACTGTCCAAGGGACAATCTCAGTAGATAGTTTTTATAGGGCGTAGGCCTCCCAAAAGGTAATGGAGGAACTTGCACTAGTTTTTTCACTCGTCTCTATTCTCCACAAAAATATCCTTGCTTTTAATGCATTCAAGTTTATAGATTTCACATATATTTGAATTTAAATGCGTTCAAAATATGTTCAATATCACCGCCTTTCATCACCGCTTGAAGTGTTCATAATTATGTTGGAGATGAGTTGATCAATCCATAAAATCTCATTAGATCATTATTTTTATGAACAAAGAAAAATGTGAATGGTGTGGGCAGTAGGTGTAATATTATTAGGTTTAGTAGGTGGAATTAGTAAAATAGTTCATGTGCCTTATCTATGTTGGTTTAGCCTAGGGAAGGGATCATGTTGGATGGGGACACCAAAGGATAGGCTCTAACCTTTAAAATGAAATGGTTGTGAAGCATCTATTGATGTCGCTTATGGAGTAGATAATTACATGTACGGGGCAGAGACTGGAGCACCTGAGACCAAGGATAGAAAATGTGAAAACAACATCAACAAATAATGAGACAATGGTAGTAACAAAAAATATGATCACAAAAACCCTAAATAGGGGAAATTCTTTGGCAGGACAGGTATACGCCCCTCATCTCCACTATGTAATAGTCAATTACAAACAAATACAATAAATAATGTTTTTTATACGACCTACAAAGCTCCTCACCAAGTAACAAGAGCTTGAACAAACTTCAATCAATTGTTCTATTATGAAAACCCTGTTCCAATGTGACAATGATATGCAAATCGCTTGCTTCAAGAGGTAACCATGAGTTCCAACCCTTATGCCACATTCTAACTGTAAGGAAACTATGCAGCCATAGAATGACAATTTCCACATAACCCAAATCTGAAAACATGCAAGTAAAATACTCAACATCAACATGCAAGAGAATAGACAACATACCCATCAAAGATGACACAAGATATACCCTGGGAAAACCCTCAAAAGGGAAAAACCCAGCCTCCAAAAGCATCCACACTCCATGTATTATTCAGCAATGAAAAACCCATTACAATACATCTGCAGAGACTCCATGAACACTTTTGAAGCACAAGCTATCCATGCATTCCATGTGACCAAGCATGAATCCACACATCCCATGCCATGCTTCAAACCCTCACACATGCACAAGCTCAACTTTGACCAACTTTTGATCCAACCCTTTTATCCAACCCTAAACAACTACCCTTGTGGTTGCTTTTATAGAAACAAGCTCCCACAAAACCACCAAGTGGTATTACATAAACCATGTGCCCAAAAATACTACATCATGTGACCCCACATTTAATATTGGGTACTTTATTATTTTATTATTCCCCCAATATTAAATAATTACATTTTACAATTATGTCCCAATGTTACATACAACAAAGTGGCCCCAACATTATAACTCCTTGTGATGCACGTCCACCTAGAAACCCCTAGGTGCACCACACACATAATAAATAAATAAAATATTACAAACATTATGCAAGGTGTACAACACCTAATTCTAACACTAACTTGATTGATATAACATTCTTCATGTCCCCCAAAAGTGTGGATACACAAAGAAATTTCTAGAAGGTGAAATGAATAGAAGAAACCCCTCAAATTCCAAGAGTTGTCTACCCAATGACTTGTTCATGAGTTTTGTGAGGGGTTGGGCACAAGTTTATTGGGGCACACTCATCACAGCTAGGTGGACACATTTACAACGTGCCTACAATTTTAAGGGAATGCTTTTGTAATCCACAAATTTTTTGCACAATTTGAAATTTGGATTTTATATTGTCACAAATATGCCTCTGTAGATTCAGTTTGCCACAAACTCTAGCATAACATATCATCAGTATTTGTGCACAATAAAATATTCTAGAATTAAAGAAAAAGGTGTAAAGATGGATATTGATTGATGTCATTTTTGGAATTTTTGGCTTGTTGAACAATATTTAAGAAGCAATATGAATCCTGATCACTTTGAATTATTTCATCTTGATTCTCATGGTTTGTAGATCTGGCATCATGAAATATCTACAGGCACCCAACATAACATTACCACTAAAAATTGTATGACTATTGCTTTGTCTTTAGCTTCATAAATATATGCAACAACCAAGCTTTGGTTTTATTTTTCTATGTATACATCAAATTTTATTCTGTATGTTTTGTTTTAATGTTGTGATATTTTGGAAGCATGATGTGATAAAATAGTGTAGATAACAGTTATTTCAAGATAAAATTTAATTGAATTTTCATTTCTATAGGTCAATGCCAATTCAAGCCAACAAATAAATTAAACAAATGCAATTTCCAAGTGTGAAGCCAAATTCCACAATTTTTGCCAACATCCTGCCTACCTATGCCAAAATGGGGGCTTTGGAATAGCATATGAACATCTCTAAAAGGATAATGCATTTGAACTACTAGGCCACCTCATTTTTTAATATGTATATCTCCATTCCCTTATCCACTTGCCTAATTGAATTTTCTATAAATATAGATATTGTAAAGCCATGTTAATCAAGCAAATATGAAAAAATATTAGTTTCCCATAAATGCAATTATTACAAACCTGTCATACATAAATACAATTCTATTTAAATCTATTATATCTTAGAACAAAATTTGATCCTATAAGTAATCATATGTTATTATTTAAATTGTCAAGATGACACTTTTGTTATACAATTAATACAATCATATTGCTTGCTTTGAAATGCTAGTTCTGAGTGACAAGAAAACACTCGTTATTTCTTCCTTTCCTGTGTGGTTCTATTATTCTTTATACTATGGAACCACCACTGAAATCCTCCCTTATTTCTATTATTTATCCTCCATTTAGTTATGGGCTTTGTCTAGCAAGATGATTTGAACATCTGCTTTAGTTATGGTAACAATTATTTGTTAATTCACTACAACAAATCCCTATGATTAGCTCCATTTTTTGCTTCCACCTATTGTTTTAATGTATTTTTCTCCAATTTTTTGAAAAATTTGATGCTATTTATTGGGATGGCACTATTTTTGGTGTTTTTTGCGCCAATTAGGACAAGTAGGTGTTAATTCAGGCGTAAATTAGCTCCAAAATTAATGCCAATATTAACGTCAAAATTAATACCTATAGTAACACCTAAATTAGCAACTAGATTAGCATCTACGTTAGTGCCCATATTAGCTCTTGATGTAATGCCTATTTTAGCACCTACTTTAGAGCCTGTTTTAGCGCCTAATTGTTCTAATCTAGCAAGGATTAAGGGTGTTAGAACAAAACATCCTTCCCCAATATTCACTAGCCTTCAATTGCTTTCCTACATTTCACTTGCATCAAAAGATCTACTACCTTTGATTTTTCATTGTATTTAACATGAAATGCAACAATTTGTGTGACAAGATCCATACTGTCACCAACATTCCCTTTGTATATACCCATTTATTCCTCCAAATAATCATAAACAAAGCAAATTTTGCCTTTATCGTAGTACTTTGTGTAGATTAAGGGTTGAGAATTGAGGTTTAAGGGCAGTTTAGACAACAGAGGGTAGAGGATGCAAGGGTTTAGGGTTTAGGGTTTGAGGGTTTAAGGGTTGAGGGATTAAGGTTGAGGGTAGAGGGTTGAGGGTATATGGTTCAAGGATTAGGTTTGAGGGTCCAATGTATAGGGTAGAGGGTATAGGGATTGAGGGATTAGGGTTTAAGGGTACTTGAGGGTTGAGGGTAGAGGGTACTTGAGGGTTTAAGAGTTGAGGGATTAAGGGTTGAGGGTTGAGGGATTAGGGTAGAGAGTTTACTTGGGTTTAAGGGTTTAAGGGTTGAGGGATTAGGGTCGACTAGGGTAGAGGGTATTGGGTTGAGGGTAGAGGCACGTAGAGGGTTTACTGGTTTAGGGTTTAGGGTATTGGGTTGAGGGTATAGGGTTGAGGGATTAGGGTTGAGGGTGTAGGGTTAAAGGATTAGGGTAGAGAGGGAGATATGGATTAAGGGTTTAGGGTTGAGAATTGAGGGTTGAGGGCAGTTTAATGTATAGGGTAGAGGGTAGAGCTGGTAGAGGGTGTAAGGGTTGAGGGTTGAGGGTTTGAGGTTGAGGGTAGAGGGTTGAGGGTATATGGTTCAAGGATTAGGGTTGAGGGTCCAATGTATAGGGTAGAGGGTATAGGGGTTGAGGGATTATGGTTTAAGGGTACTTGAGGGTTGAGGGAAAAGGGTAGAGGGTCGAGGGTTTAAGGGTTGAGGGATTAAGGGTTGAGGGTTGAGAGATTAGGGTAGAGAGTAATTTAATTGGGTTTAAGGTTTTAAGGGTTGAGGGATTAGGGTCAAGGGTATAAGAGGGTATTGGGTTGAGGGTAGAGGGACGTAGAGGGTTTAACAACTTAGGGTTTAGGGTATTGGGTTGAGGGTATAGGGTTGAGGGTAGAGGGTAGAAGGTTTAATGTCGGTTTAGGGTTTAAGGGTTTAGGGTTGAGGGTAGAGGGTTTAGGGTATAGCTAGGACATTTGAGGGTATAATATGGTTGAAGGTCAATTAGGGTTGAGGTTTTAATGTAGAGGGTAGAGGGTATAGGGGTTGAGGGTTGAGGGTTTAAGGGATTAAGGGTTGAGAATTGAGGGTTGAGGGTTTAATGTATAGGGTAGATCATAGGGTTAGAGGGTAGAGGTTTAAGGGTTGAGGCTTGAGGGGTTTAGGTTGAGGGTAGAGGGTTGAGGGTATATGGTTGAGGGATTAGGGTTGAGGGTCCAATTTATAGGGTAGAGGGTACTATAGGGGTTGAAGGTCCAATGTATAGGGTAGAGGGTATAGGGGTTGAGGGATTATGGTTTAACTAGGGTTGAGGGTTAATTGAGGGTTGAGGGATTAAGGGTTGAGGGTTGAGGGATTAGGGTAGAGAGTTTAGTGATTGGGTTTAAGGGTTTAACTAGGGTTGAGGGATTAGGGTTGAGGGTAGAGGGTAGAGGGTATATGGCTCAAGGATTAGGGTTTAGGGTTCAATTTATAAATAGGCCAGTAGAGGGTAGAGGGTAGAGGGTGTAAGGATTTAGGGTTTAAGGGTTGAGGGTTGAGGATATATGGTTCAAGGATTAAGGTTGAGGGTCCAATGTATAGGGTAGAGGGTATAGGGGTTGAGGGATTAGGGTTTAAGGGTACTTGAGGGTTGAGGGTTGAGGGTTGAGGGTAGAGGGTAGAGGGTAGAGGGTAGAGGGTAGAGGGTAGAGGGTAGAGGGTTTAAGGGTTGACAGATTAAGGGTTGAGGATTGAGGGATTAGGGTAGATAGTTTACTTGGGTTTAAGGGTTTAAGGATTGAGGGATTAGGGTCAAAGGTATAACAAGGTATTGGGTTGAGGGTAGAGGGACGTAGAGGGTTTAACAGTTTAGGGTTTAGGATATTGGGTTGACGGTATAGGGTTGAGGGATTAAGGTTGAGGGCAGAGGGTAGAAGGTTTAAGGCCGGTTTAGGGTTTGAAGGTTTAGGGTTGAGGGACGTTAAGGGTTGAGGGTAGAGGATTTAGGGTATAGCTAGGATGTTTGAGGGTATAATATGGTTGAAGTTTGATTAGGGTTGAGGTTCCAATGTAGAGGGTAGAGGGTATAAGGGTTGAGGGTTTAGGGTTTAAGGGTTGAGGGTTGAGGATTAAGGGTTGAGGGTTGAGAATTGGGGGTTGAGAGGGTTTAAGGGTTGAGGCTTGAGGGTTTAAGGTTGAGGGTAGAGGGTTGAGGGTATATGGTTGAGGGATTAGGGTTGAGGGTCCAATGTATAGGGTAGAAAGTATAGGGGTTGAGGGGTTAAGGTTTAAATAGGGATGAGGGTTGAGGGTAGAGGGTTAATTAAGGGTTGAGGGTTGAGGGATTAGGGTAAAGAGTTTAGTAATTGGGTTTAAGGGTTTAACTAGGGTTGAGGGATTAGGGTCGAGGGTAGAGGGTATATGGTTCAAGGATTAGGGTTTAGGGTCCTAATGTATATATATGGAGTGGGTAGAGGGTGAGGGTAGAGGGTGTAAGGGTTGAGAGTTGAGGGTAGAAGTTGAGGGTATATGGTTCAGGATTAGGGTTGAGGTCAATGTATAGGGTAAAAGGGTATAGGGGTTGAGGGATTAGGGTTTAAATTGCTTGAGGGTTGAGGTTGAGGGTATAGAGGTTGAGGGTTATAGGGTTGAGGGATTAAGGGTTGAGGTTGAGGGATTAGGGTAGAGAGTTTACTTGGGTTTAAGGGTTTAAGGGTTGAGGATTAGGGTCAAGGTATAAGAGGTATTAGGTTGAGGGTAGAGGGACATAGAGGTTTAATGGTTTAGGGTTTAAAATGGGTTGAGGATTAGGGTTGAGGGTAGAGGTAGAAGGTTTGCGTTTAGGGTTTAGGGTCTAGGTTGAGGGGCGTTAAGGGTTCTAGAGGTTTAGGGTATAGCTAGGATATTTGAGGTATAATATATGGTTGAAGTTAAGCAGGGTTTAGGTTCAATGTAGAGGGTAGAGGTATAAGGGTTGAGGGTTTAGGGTTTAAGGGTTGAGGGTTGATGGATTAAGGGTTGGGGTTGAGGTGAGGGTTGAGGGTTTAATTTATACGGTAGATCAGAGGGTAGAGGGTGGAGGGTTTAAGGGTTGAGGCTTGAGGGTTTAAGGTTGAGGGTAGAGGGTTGAGGGTATATGGTTGAGGGATTAGGGTTGAGGGTACATGGGTTGAGGGTATGTATATGGTTGAGGGATTAGGGTTGAGGGTCTAATGTATAGGGCAGAGGGTATAGGAGTTATGAGGGATTATGGTTTAATTGGGGTTGAGGGTTGAGGGTTGAGGGTAGAGGGTAGAGGGTAGAGGGTAGAGGGTTAATTAAGGGTTTAATGTATTTTTCTCCAATTTTTTGAAAAAATTAGCGCTATTTATTGGGATGGTGCTATATATTTTTATCACCATCAACAATAAAAATAATATTAAGTTTGTAGTTAATTAGTGTTGAAACCATTTTAAAAATTTATTGTCACTCCTAACAAGTAATATTAATCCTTATTATTCAAACCACTCAAATAATTCAAACCATTTAAGTCTTGAATACATGTTATATATATAGATCTCAATAAGGCCATGAAGGTATACATAATGTCTTGAAAATGTCATATAGTGTTATAAGGTCTACAATGTCATATATGCATTTGATGAATGTTTAAATAAATTCATATGGGAATATAATTGTACACATTGGTAAAATATAAATACATACATATAAATCCATATAGGTATATACAATGATATACATTAGAATAAAAATCTACATCTACATTTCATGGAAATTGAAATCATAGTTTGGCAACACTGGCAATCATAGTTTGGCGGCATTAGAAATCATGTCATTTCACTCAAAGAACTGGGCACATTATGGCTGTAACCCCAGTTGGCATTAGACGGAGGCGAGCTAATGGGTTGTGGGACAGATGGACGATGGACAATCAATTCGCCCGGGCATGATGGTTAATGCACAACATAATAAACTCTTGGCAACCTACTCTTTATTAATACAGGCTAGCCGAGTTTCTTTTCACCCATCTTTGTCTAAGTTTGTCTTCAGCTTGCTTTGCAAAATAGCTATGGCGGAACGTTCTAAATTCATTGTGGAGGTTTCGGTGGATGGTGTGGTTAGTGTTGGACTGGACACTCCAATTCAGCTAGATTGCAAGGTGCGATAAACGGCCTTCAAGCACATTATCGATCAACGGTTGAAGCGGATTATGCTAAGGACCGATCCTTATGTGGTGGTGGCAGTAAAAATGGTGTTGGGGAAAGATTTTGTGCAGAACCGGGAATCCTTCAGTGTTAACACCCACATTACCTCCCATTCTATCGCATCTCTCCTAGATGTGAGAACGCCAAAGGTGGATGCAAATGCCATCATTTTCAAATTGTTCAAGAACGATATTTTGGGTGGTTTGGACAAGGTGCTCAAATCGACATTGCTGGGGTGGGGTGCACCGTGGGCTCGCGATTTTCCTTTGGTGAAGGTGGCAGGAGGAGTCATCCACATCTATCCTTTTCTACTAGATATTAAGGGTTTAGCGTTGTTTCATCACTGCCAAATTGTGGCCTATGGGGTCAGCTTCCTGAAGAAGTTTCTTGGGTTGGTGACAATGGAAGTTTTGGACTAGATGGTGGAATTCGATCAATTCACAAAGCTAAATGGATTTTTATAGCTTGTTTATGTGGATCGGGTATGGTGGCATGCATGGTGGTTTGTTGGGTGGTTTATAAGTATATGTCTGTAAATTTTTTTGATGCTTCGAGTTCTTTTTTGGTTGGTCATGCTTGTGGTGGGAGTCGACTATTAGTCTTGGTGGCCAGATTTTGCAATTTTGTGGTTAGGGTTTGGGTTGCACTCTGATATGTTCTTCCCTGATTTGTAGACGTACTGTAAATTTTTTTTATAGCTAATACAATACTCTTATGAATAAAAAAAATGATCAATAACTCTTTCTTTGTTAAGAATATGGAGAATCAATATCATAATTGATAGCTCTCAATAATTTTTTTAGCTTCACCTATTAATGCAATTAAACCATATATACAATAGCATAGAAATCTTGAATACAATGAAATAAGTAGTGATCTACCTACCTTTTAGAATAAAATGGAATTTCTCTTTTGAAATGTAATTTATTTAAGTGGAACATGAGTTATCTCTTTTAAATTATTTTTTTATAAAATTCCCTTTCATTTAAGAAGAGTTGCTTTTACAAAATGATCAAATATAGATTGGAATTATCCTTATATTTTTTAATATCTTAGTTTAGAAATTATATGAAGATATTTCCATCTGCAACTTTGAATTTTTCAATATATTATATAAAAAAGTGGATAGTATCAATCAAACAAATCTTTGAAAAAAAATTAAACAATTTTTTTTAGTTATATAAAAAAGTGGATAGTATCAATCAAACAAATTTTTGAGAAACAATTAAATGTGTAGAGAATTTTTTTTTAGGTGTTTTTTTTAAGAAGACAAAGTTATCATAGATACATTCAAATCAAAGATTTTATAATTAAAATGCAATTAATTAAATGTAAAATAAAGAATTAAAAACAATTTAAAGATGATATCATCTTGTTTGATGTTCATTTAATGAAACAATATGTCATAATGGAAAAGCAAGCACTACTAGATAAACAAACAATAAAACAACAATCTTGGTTGACAATAATCAAAGGAAAAAATGATCCCTCAATCACTTGCCATAAATTAATGATCCTCTGCTTCTCTTCATTTACCTAGATGGGCTAGGTTCACAAAGTGGAGTTGCCCCCTCTTATAGAAAGAATGAAGAAACAAATCAAACTAAAAATAAATATCATTTATTTACACTAAGTGGAAATATTCATAACATTATTTACATACATAATGATTAAAATTAATAAAACTTATCCTTTAATAAAATTTGATAACTAAGAAAGTACCACTAACGTTTGATAATATTAAAGGTCTTGTTGGAGCCAAAAGTCCACCTTGGTTATTTTGCATACTTTTGTTTTCACCCATATTCCCACTCTCACCATATATCCCATCTCCATTTCATAATGGCTGACACTAATATAAACCACCAAATAAGGCCCTTGGTCATAACACTAAAGTGAATTCCCTGTCTGAAGTGTTCCCATAGCAGCACATGGCATGTCGCCAAGACAATGCTATATCGAAGAGAGTCTCACCATAGTCTCTTCGATGCGAACAAAAAGGGCTGTTGTGAAATGTAGATGAGACTCTCGAATGTCTAAGAGACATTCAAATGTATTCTCTCCAACCTAAAAAGTGATATATCTAAGAGACTTGGACATGTCGAGGAGAAAATCTAACATGTCCCATCTAGTAGTGCTGCTGAAATTTTGAAAAAATCCTAGCAAAATTTTGCCTCTTGAGGTTTTCTGCGTCCATGAGTAGGGTTTAAGGTTTTAGTTAAAAAACCCTCACTTCATAGTAATCAATCTTAAACCTCCATCCTTATAATTTTGTGTTGACCTACTGCATCTGGTTATCGGTTGTTTAAGTCATGAGTTGAGCCATTAAAATCATTCTTTGTACCGGCCCTGAGTCTTAAATTAGTCGGTCATCACGTATGGTTAATTGTTTAAATGCTCCCTATAGTCGGGCCATAATATTTTTCAATTGACTTATGCTTAAGTCATCTTCTCGAGGGTCAAATTTTCATCAGCCTAGTCATGGCCCCATTTGGACTAATTTTATCACATGTGCAGGTTGGAAGATCCTCTGATCACAAGAATTGATTTGGGTTGTTTCCCGCTAGCTTGCAAGTTTCAAAGGGTAGCTCGCTAAACATCGCACAATTTGTGATATGTTGACGTGTGTATAGCCATGAGTGTGGGGCTCGGTCTCCACTTCATCCATCTAACATCCTCAGTACTGTAATCAACCATTATGATGTGATGGTAGGGTCAATCGCTGCCTTTCCCCGCCATCTCACAAGATTAAGTTGTGGGCTGGTTAAAAGCTGCGAGGTTTGCGAGAAGCTGCCACATGTTTTCTTCGGTCACAGGAAAACGAGGAAAGGTGGAGCCCACAGACAGACGAATGAGTACCTAGTTGGCAAGGTTTCAATGGCCAGTAGAACGACATGTGACAACGATTTGAATTCAAACTTAATTGACTCAATCTAAGTCATCCAAAAGGCCATCTCGACGGGAGATCAATGACCAATATTCAAAATTGAGAAGTTTGACCATTGCAGCCATTCTTGTTTCATGCGAGCGAGTAGTAATGGCGGAAGTGACTTCTAAAACCACTTCATTTTTTCCCAAACTGGATGTAGATGATCAAGTCTCACATAATTAAGAGTTGCAAACACATCTGGAGTGTACAGGAAATTGAGAGAGGCTATTTGTAGAGTTTGGAACGATCGACATTAGGGTTTCTTACAGGTAAAAGCCTTAAGTAAAGTAAACGCAGTTTTTATGCTTTATTCAAATTCTCTAAATTGGAGTTGGTTCTCACTGTGTTTCTTGTCAAATGAGCTTCCATGCTTTATTTAGGGTTATTTTGTCTTTAAAAGGTCATAATTCTATAGGACCTTTTAGAATTTGTGTTTGAGTCAAGCCCTAGGTTTGAATTGTGAATCTAGTTATTGAAAACTTTTGTGTTGAAAACCCTAACTTGGCCTAAGTTTGCCTCACTGCCAATGAAACCCAAAGCACAAACCACCACCTTTGCAACTCAATCCAAACTACTATCCAAGGATGTAATAGATTTACTAAAACCCTCCTCAAATAAAAAGGCCAAGGGCTAAATGTTGTTTCATGGCCCAATAGTCAAGGAGGGGGTACTTGATAGACAATGTTTTATCAAAGATGCCAAAGTGCCTTATAGTGGATGGCAACTATTTCAGCATTGGTTCAAGAATAGAAATCTTGGGATTCCTCTTTGTAACCCTTGGAGACTAGACATGGGAAAACTAGTTGTCCCCAATGTGTATATGGATGTTGACTTGTTGAAGGACATTGCTTCAAGGTATGAATCAGTTTCAAGGGTAATCAAAACATTTGATTGGAAGGATATGGTGAGGATAACAAAGAAGAAATTGCAGGAGTTTTGTAGTTGTAGGAATGGAACACTGATATGGTGCCTCTTGATATGGATGTCATTAGAAAGGAGTATGAGAACACCAAAGTTTTGATCAGGACGAGAATGTTACCTACACATACTGCTAGCACAGGCACTGGGAAAAATAGAAAACAAATAAGGATTGGTAAAGATGAGTTAGAACCTTTCCCAATGAGGTCTTTTACAAGTTACTTCAAGAAGACTATATATTCCTTCTGCCCAATTATTGGTTTCTCTCTGCCTGGCACATTGTGAAAGGAATATAGTTACTTGGCAACACATATACATCATCTAGCCTTCAACATTGTCTATGACTACGCCACATATTTGGCAGAGAATATCCATAAAGGCTTGGTTGAGTTGAAAGGAGGAAATAATTGGGTGAAATTCTGGTGGTATTCCCTGTTGATGCATATGTTTTTATTTAAAGGGGAAAATAATTTTGAGAGGGATATGACATTGAGAAAGAAGGAGGATGGTATTGATCTGCCTGTCCATTGTTGGACTCAGATTCTTGACAAGGATGACCAAAAATATAACTATGTGGTGTTCCAAAATTCTCTTGCATCAAAATTGAGAAGATATATGGTTTATGACCCACTAAGGATTCCCAAGGAAATACATGAGTTCTTGAGGCCTATGGAGAAGAGAATTGATTTGAATTTGGGTCATAATTGGGGAGATTTAATCTTATACCCAAATACCACAATCTTTAGAGTTTATGGCACTAACATAGACCCATTTTTCTTGCCAAGAGATGTGCCATTGAGGATCGGGTTTCTTGAAGTCATAAGGAAATTGGGAGCCTCCCAAGCAACACACCTTCCTGATACAGCAAAGAAGGGCTCATTTTTCCTAGAATGGACTATGTTTGTTGACTTTGTTATAGTAAAGGGAGCATGGAAAGAGTTGTTACATCTTCTAGCACCATACAAATTGGATTGTATACACCCAAGGAATCATGATCTAGAAGGTTTTGTTAATGCATTGATGATGGAGAAAAGGCTTGGTACTTTTGTGCATAATTTATACTACCCGGAGGATGTAATCAGGAACATTTTTGACTTCCTAGAGCAATATGAAAGGAAGTCTAAATATCTTTCTTTCAATAAGATGATGGAGATGGCTCAAAGGAGAGATCCTAAGTATGACCCTATGCCTAATATACATAGTACATTTGATAGGATTATGCATGTTTTGAATAATTTTGAGGATATAGTGGGTATAATGAGAAGACAACAAGTGGTCATAGATAAAGGAAAAGTAGTGGAGTGGCAACTGAAGAAGACACTACTGTGGTAATGGAAGAGAGGCCTACTTATCAGCCACCCAAGCAAATAAGAATTTACTCTAGGAATAAGAAGACAACAGACAAGGAGATAACATTGCCATCCCATGCCACTTCTAGGGAAATGAGGGAAGCTTCTCCTGAGAGATCAGTGCCATCACCTCCAAAATAGGTCCCTACTATTGTGATTGATGTCGAATCACCTCCAGGAAGTCCTGGTCCATTGGAGCAGCCACCCCTTAAAAGGAAAAATACTGAGGTAAGAGGAGTAGTGGATTATTCTGATACAAAGGATGATGATATCCTTGTCACTTATGAGGAGATACAACAGGGAATTCCCTCTCCCATAAGGGAAGTTTCTTCAAGCTCAAGGGAGGATAGCCTTAGATTGGGAAAGGCTAACCTTAGAGGTCTAAATAGTGCAAATGATTTGAGGATTGAGGCTTGTAAAGTATTTATGGAAGATGACTCCTTTATTGAAACAAGTGCATTCAAAAATTTTGTATGGAGAGCTAAAGCTCCACAATATGCAAAGAAGGTTGCTATTGAGAGGATATTACATCTGAAACTCCCCGAAGCTATCATTCAGGCAAATGTAAGGAAGGCCATGAGGGCTAAATTCCAGAATATGACTGCTAAAGAGGGCAGAGAGCTTGTGAAGAAGAGTGGTATATTGTTGTTACCTGAATGGGACATTGCTGACACTATAGTGCTTGATACTATAAGGAGGTTTGAAAGGCCCTTGATGCAAATTGAAGAAGTAGAGATGACACTTCGAGGATCAACATTTAGTGAAGAATGGGATGCATTAGCAATTTGGTCATTATCTTTGGGATCTAGGAAGCTGGTAGTGGCTGAACCATCAGATTTTAGTGGACAATTGTTGATAAAGAGAGTCACCGACACCCCAACTTTAGAGGCAGTTGATATGGCTATGAATTTTGTGAAGTTTACTAAGGAAACAGTGGAAGACCTCACTGTTGAAAGAGATGAGTATATGAACAAATATAATAATCTTATAGGTGAATATGATAAGAGTTAGAAAAAGGTGGCCATGGTAGAAACTAAGGTAGCATTGTATAAGCAGCAGGTAGAAGTATTAAGAAAGCAAGGTCAAACTAGTTCAAGTCATGCATCACCGACTTCTCCAGTTGCACATTCTCAATCCCCCTCACCGAATCAATCTTTGGAAATTGCCATATAATTTGGGGTAGGATCCACTCATAATTGAGAGGCCAAGCACATCAGGTACCATCCCATCAAATGATCCTACAAGGGAACAACTCCTTAGACAAATTGAAGTGTATAAGAAATTACTTCAGCAGACACAAGACACAATGTATGAGAACAATTCAAGGATTGTTCATATTGTCTTGAAACATATGAATAGAAAGATTAAAAGTAAATTGAATAGCATTCATGAAAATTACTCATTGATGTTGAGAGAAATAAGGTTATCTCAAAGGGATAAGGAGTTGGCCACCCCACTCCTTGATAAATGGATTCCTAGAGCTGAGAAGTTGAAGCCCATGGTAGTTGGGGCCAATCAACAGGAAGATAGATACCCAAAGGTTATACCAACTTATAGATTTGTCAATGAAATTAATGAACAAGGGTTTCGAGGGTATATTGCTCCATTGGAACAAAAAATAAGGGAATTAAAAACTAATTATGACTGGGCAGATTTGTCATTGTTGCTAGGCATTCAACAAAGTTATGATGAAGTGAAACCCCTGCATATGTGGAAGAACTAAATGGACAAAACCATTGCCTCTCAAGCAAAGCTTATTTGTGAAAAATTTGATATTAATATTCTAAATAACACTTTGGAGAAATTGTCTTTTATCATCAGCTTTTTGGAGGATTTTGATAAGGAATCCAATTCAGTAATGACAAATATTCTCCATACAAGAAGAAGATGGATCAAATCATTAATTTCAATTGGTCATCTGATGCTAAATATGAACAATGGAAGAGAATATTTATTGGTCAATTGGGTCTATAAGTACAAAAATGGAAACATATATGATTGGTCAAGTATAACATAGGTCTGGCCTTTGAAAGAATAATGTGTAACAAATATATGTTTCTTGATAACGAGTATTACAAATAAATGCTAATTGTTGATGATATGAGTGCTGACGGGGATGCTGAATCACTTTTTGGCCTTGTCATTTTGTCATTTTGCATGAGTGACAACAACTTGAATATTATTCTTTCCAACATGTGCCTTTTGAAGGGCAGGTTTCTTCTCACTACAAAGGCTAACGATATTTGTCTCATATGTATTCCCTCCAATGGAAAATGTAAATATAACTGCAATGGGAATGTGTCTTGTAGTGGTCCAATTGGGATGTGACATGTGTACTCTTGGCCCGAAACTTTTTTTTGCTCCCTTGTTTCCATAAAAGGGAATTCAAGGCCATTAGTGCAGGTCTCTTGTTGAATTATGGAATCAAATGGTGCAATTGAAAAACATAGAGTGAATATGTTAGAAGTCCTTATCTTATGCTTTGAGTCGAGTTAGTAAATTTTGTCAAATGTATGGTTCCTGAGCATATCTAAATGATAATGCAAGTTTTTAGAGTCTGTAGTCTCTCCAATTTTACTATGTACCTAAATTATTAATGAAAACCTTGATCAAGGATCATTTCATTAATCGTCATTGTTATTATACTTTGATGTATGCTTTGATTTTAGCTTTGGTTCAAAGATTCACTTAAAATACTTAGATCGAATCGTTAATTCATGTGTAGGATAATTGGATCTGATAAGTAGTCTTAGAACCCAATTATTGATTTGTGAATTGCAAAGCAACCTCATTGATAAAGCATTAGTGCTACATCTAGTTTGTTGGCCACTTATCTTGCAGGTATTTGAGAATTGAGTCGGCAAGCTCATAGGTACTTGGTGAGATCTTATTGGTTTGTTGAAAACAACCAACACCATCTCCATTTCATAGTAGTTGATACTAATATAAGCCACCAAATAAGGCCCTTGGTCATAACACTAAAGTGAATTCCCTGTCTAAAGTGTTCCCATAGTAGCACATGGCATGTCACCAAGACAATGCTATATTGAAGAGAGTCTCACCATAGTCTCTTCGACGTGAGCAAAAAGGGATGATGTGAAATGTAGATGAGACTCTCAAATTTCTAAGAGACATATTCAAATGTTTTCTCACCAGCCTAAAGAATGATATGTCTAAGAGACTTGGACATGTCGAGGAGAAAATCTAACATGTCTCACTAAAAAAATATATGGAGCATTCAACAATCAGGAAACATAAAAACATCTCTTGGACATTGAGAGATTATCATAAAATAAATGATAGGTCACTGGTAAAACAACACGGACAAATGGCAATGTTGAAAAGACATCGACATATCGAGGAGAGAAGTAAGAGAGTCTCTTCGACATTCAAGGAGAAAAATATCAACTAGACATAGAGACATCAAACATACATTGGACAAGGTCTCATCGACATCCTAACAAGGATATGCCGAGGAGACACAAGAGTATCGAGTATACAGTATCAAAAGTGTCCCTGACATCTAGCACATGTGTAAACACATGTTATTGATGAGACTAAGATACATCAGAGAGAGGTGACCGTAGGTCTCCTCGACATGACAAAGTCACATAGAGATCATTAGCAAGTAATACCATCGAAGGAAGAGATAAGATTATGTCGAAGAGACGTAGGCTTGTTGGCAAGAGATATCCGCCAGTCTCATCGAAAAAAGGGGGACCATAAGGGAAGAAACTGAAATGTAAATATCGAAGAGACCCTGCAACATCAAAGAGAGAAATCTAAATGTCTCTTAGACGCTTCTCAAAAGATGGTCAAGGATACATCGAAGAGAGATATAAATGTTGTGATTAAAGTCTCTTCGACAAAATATGAAATAGTTATCACTGGATTGATTTGACTGATGAAGTCATTGAAGAGACAATTGCTATTAATGTGCAAGTTGATAGGAATAGTGGGGCGAGCACCATTTATGAACCAGAGCTGGCTCGAGCGTGCTGAATTTTAATAAATATAGCCTCTAAGGAATCAAAATTCACTGCAAATTATGGCTAAGTATAAAGAGGACGGAGTTGGATGAAGGCGGGTAGCTCAAAATTTCTGGCATTCATTCAAGTAAATACATCTTGTCTTAGCTGAATGTAAGTTTTTAAAGATAGCTTGAAGTACAACATAGTTAGGGTTAAAATGGATAAAACCCTAGAGAAAACAAGAGCAAAGAAGCAAAAAATAGAAAGTAGGCCACTTAATCAAGACTTAATAGACTAGTGTCCCAGGTCTGGGCCAAAAGCAAGGAGAACAACTCAATTAAATCCATCATGTGAGACCCTAGAGGACAAGCACAAGAAATTGGGAGATGTGTGGACTCTGCGCAGGGTTTATGACTCGTTCATCTATCACTGTAGGAAGAAGTACAAATATAGCCCAGTTTCAAACCCATGGAATTTGAATATAGGAAACTTGTGATGCCAAATGTTTTTTTGAATGTAGAACTAATTAAAGCACTAACAAAGAATTATAATCCCAAAATGAGGGCAATTCACTTACACGATGGGTCACAGTTTATGATTATAAGATGAGATTATATTTGTATGGTTTTCCAATTGGACACCTCCCTAAAGATGAAATTGTGGATGAGAGACTTGTTGGAAGAGTATCAGTGTATTGATACAAGCTATAAGAGGTGGAAGCTGCCTTTGCATAGGCCCAAAGGTCCAGGGAATCAACCGAGGAGATTTTCAAGTGATGAAAGGCCCCCATTCTCTATAGATTTGTTTGAAGAATACTATCAATACACATACTATTCAGTTGGCCAAGTACTGGGAGTTGATGCCCCTAATAACATGACTATAGCTCCCATGGTTCTGGCTGTAGACATTCAAAGCCAAGATGCTAGGCCCCATGACTATGGAGAGTATCTATCTGAGGCCATTAACAGTGCTCTTAATGCTATTAAGAACAATAGTGAAGCTATATGCTTCAAACACTATTCACTTCTTATGCACATGATATTGTATGGACAAGTGATGGGAATATGGGGAGAAGAATTGACAATAAAAGATCTAGATAGTGATGGTAATTCTAGACCAGTGCAAATGTGGACATCATTTTGGGATAGTAAATGTGGGAGATCCCACTACCTGTACTTTGAAGAACATTTTGTGGAGCCCTTATACAAATTACTTGGCCACAAATGTGACTATAATCTATCCCCATAAGTATAGAGGTTCCTCCAACCAAAGGAGAAGGGTCATGATGGAAAAATAAATCACAATTGGGGAGATTGGTATGCATTTGCAGATTGTACTGTCATTAGAGTATATGGATTTGAGGCAACACCATATTTACTGCCTAAGACTGTGCCAGATAGGGTTGCATACCTAGAGATCATAAGACAATTGTCTTACTCAACCTTCATGCATTTGAAAAGCTATGGAAGGAAAACTTTCATGCCTTCCACTATTTGTTTTGGTGACTTCACTATTATTGTTGATACAGGGTATGATTTGGTTGGTAGCAAGTTGGATTATTATGGCTTGTCAGTAGGAAACAAGAGAAATTTTTTTGACCCTGAGCATTTCATCTATGATGCCAAAATTTCTCAAAAATTGAAAGGATATGAGCATGAGTTCCATGTCGATGATGTAATTAGGAAATGTGAGGAAAGTCAAGTGATAATGAGGGCAAATGCATACAATAGCATTTTTTTTTTTATAAAGAGGGTAAAAACTTTGTTGAAGATCAGAATCAGAGCATTACATCAAAGCAAAGGGCCAAAGCCCTAGGGAACCCAAAAGATACAATTAAACAACGCAAGATCCAATCATCATCCATCATCAATCTCATCTCCATCCTCAGCAATAATCATTTCCAGATCACGGCGGAGCTCTTGGGAAATCTGCTCCCACCTCTCAATCTTCCAGCCATCAAGATGCTCTGAAGTCCATTTCGCCAAGCAATCCGCTGCCCTATTCCACTCCCTCAGAATATGGACAAAAGATACCACCTCCATCAAGGAACTAATCCGCAGAATCTGCTACACCATCCTAGCCAACTACCAACATACATCGGCCACCTTCCTAGCATTAAGCAAATTAACCAAAACTTGTGAGTCAGACTCACAAATAATGTTTCTCCACCCTAAAGCATAGGCCCATTCTAGAGCGAAGAGGATCGCCAGACCTTCCATAAGGTTGACAGTCTGCACCCCTTCATAGACAGAGAAGAAGAAAACCACTGTCCTCGAAGAGTCCCTACCAACCCCACCAATTCCTGTAGGCCCAGGATTTCCTCTTGAGGAGCCATCAGTATTACTCTTTAGAATTCCAACAGGAGGGGGAAGCCACTTACCCATTCGCATCACTTTCTTCCTCGCTCGCCTTCCCCTTCGAACACAAGCCGAAGCCAAAGACATCTCTCGAAGTCCCAGTCTCTCCACCTTCTCAGCATCCTCTTTCTCCAAGGGATACACCACCTCACACTTCACTTCCACCGTCTCTCGAACCATGCCCATAATTCTCTGCCAAATCTGCTGAATGACCATCTTTTCACCTCAGAAGATTCTACGATTCCGCTCCAACCAAATTTGCTAGAGAATGAAGGTAGGCCCAACATACCACACGTCCTGTAAGAAAGATGCCATAGCAGGAGGTCTGCCAAGACTACTCAAAAAATACATCAAGGAGGAAGCATGAACATAAGGACTTTTCCAAGCTTCCCACCAAAAATGCCACAGCCTCAAGGAAAAAGAGCAACGAAAAAACAAATGAGCAGAATCCTCCTCTCCATTCCCACACAAAACACACATGGAAGGGCCCTGAAATCCCCACTTCTAAATATTGTCCCAAGTCAAGCACTTCTTCCAGGCCAAAGTCCAAATGAAACAATTGCACTTTGGCCAAGAAAAATTATCCCAAACTCTTTGCCACCAACGAACCTCCACCTCGTCCAACTTGTGAGATAAAAGAACCTGATAGCCAGAGGCAACAGTATATACACCCTTAGGGTTGGGGGACTAAGATAAAACATCTCCATCTGGGAGGGAGCAATAACTTCTACTAAAAAGGATGTGTTGCAATTCTGTGCACTCCTCCTCCATACCAACCCCAGGCCACTCCTCAAGATTCTTCCACCTAGCCACCATCAACTGGCCATGAGCAGACATAGACTTAAAATCTCTCACCCTAACCCAACTAGCCGCAATGAATCTTTGACAAAGGGGCAACATGATAGGAAACTGAGAGACAAGAGGGGGAAAACCATCCCAAGAATCCAACCAAAAGTGAGCCTCTGACCCACTTTTGCAAATCCAAAACAACCCATCCTTGATGAGAGCAACCCCTTTCTTGAGCCTACCCCAAATTGCCGATCCTTTCCCCACCAAGGGATAGTGGGGAATATCCCTCTAAGGGATCCCCAAGAAATATTTGTGGGATAAAATCTTGGCCCAGGTCTGATCCTGCTCCACACACCACCTCCAAAATAGTTTAGCAGCAAGCGCTATCCTAGACAAAGATGACTGCCTTAATCCAAGACTGCCACAATGCTTCGAGCTACATAAAATTTCCCATCTAACCAAACTCCATTTGGAGGATAATAAATTACCTGCCCAAAGAAATTGTCTAGTTAAAGCATCAAGTTCTTGAACAAAACCAACCGGGGCCACCTGAAGCATACATCTGTAAATGGGGAGAGCCTAAACCACAGACTTGATCAGCTGAACCCTACCAGCAAAGGACAACCATCTGTGGGTCCAATGGTTAACCTTTGTCCGAAACTTATCCAAAATACTCTGCCATGAATCCCTGGGCATCCTTTTGACAAAGATAGGAATACCAAGATAGGTCAAAGGAAGGGACCCAATATGAAACCTCAAGATATTAGCAATCCTCCTTTCGATAGGACCAAGAGTATTGAAGAAGAATATTGAGGACTTATCTTCATTAATTAATTAACCTAAGGCAAGAAGATAAACATCCAGCACTGCACGCAAGTTTGTAGCCTCCTTAATTGTAGCCATACCCATTAGCGTAGTATCATCCACAAACTGCAAATGAGACTGTGGGGGAATATTACCTCCCCATCGCCACCCCTGAATGAGACCCATCTCAACATTCCTTTTCAACAATCGGCCGAGACCTTCAACAAGAAGCAAGAATAGATACAGAGATATCGGGTCGCCCTGACGCAGACCCCGGGAAGCACAAAAAAGCTCTGAGGGCTCACCATTAATTAAAATAGAGAAGGATACTGAAGTAACACAACTCATGACCCATTGAATCCACTCATCCCCAAAACCAAAAGCCCCAAGGATCTTCCAAAGAAAGGACCAACTAACTTTGTCATAAGCCTTTGCCATGTCCAACTTGATGAACATTGCCTTATCACTGGAAATGGCCATAGAATGAATGGTTTCCGTAGCTATAATCACCCCATCAAGAATTTTTCTGCCTACCATAAAACCACTCTACTCCTTAGAGACCAACACTTTGAGCCATTTTTTCAGCCTATCCGCAATTATTTTAGAGATAATTTTATAAATCACATTACAAAGAGAAATGGGCCTAAATTGGCTTAACCTATCCACCCCATCACATTTGGGGATAAGAGACAAGAAGGTAGAATTCAAAGCCCGTAACATCTACTTGTTCATCTGAGATTCCTGGATAACCACCAATAAGTCTAGCTTGATAATATCCCAGAAATCTTGAAAGAATTCCATTGGAAAGCCATCAGGGCCAGGAGCTTTCCCTTTCTTCATCTGGAACATCGTTCCCTCAATCTCATCCATCGAGATATCACTCATAAGATACTCATTCATCTCCATAGTAACCAACGAAGGGATGCAAGACAGAACTTGAGCCACCTCGTCAGGAGCCCCCTGGGGATCCTCCCTGAATAAATAATCAAAATACTGTACTGCTTCACATGAAATATCCTTAAAAGAGGAAAGAGGCTCACCAGTGTCTTTTACTAGAACATAAATTGAATTCCCATGTCGCTTGGCTTTGACTGAATTGAAGAAGAAGGCAGTATTCTTATCTCCCTCCTGAAGCCATTCAATTCTTGCCTTTTGTTTCCAATAGATCTCTTCACGCAATTCACACTCCTCTAGTACTTTCAATGCCATGGCCTCCTCTTGAAGTAAATTAGCAGTCACACCATCCTCCCTGATCACCCTCGTAATGCTATTCAACTCAGCTTGGGCAACAAACTTGGCTTGAAAAATGTTCCCAAAGCACTGTCGGTTCCAACGTTTAAGCTAATATTTAACAAATTGGAGAAGCTTAGCAAAAGTATACATTGCCGTACCAAAAGCAGGTCTACCATTTCTCCACCATTCGACCATATAATCATGAAGAGAGGGCTCACGAAGCCACATAAGCTGGAACTTAAAAGGGGGTGATCGAGGCACATGAACATAAGAGACAACAAGCTTGATAGGCCAATGGTTGGACCCCCTCCAATCCAAAATTTCTGAGCTAGAAGACCACAAGCCACCAACCCAAAAACAAGACACCAAAAACCGGTCAAGTCTTTCAGAAATGCAGTGATCCCCAAGCCTTCGATTGCTCCAAGTGAAAAGACCATTATTAGGCTTAACATCAACAAGATTCAAAGCATAAATATTGTCATGAAGAAGCAATGCAGAAGGCTCCAACCTTGCAATACCACCCTGCTTCTAAGCCAACTCAGAGATACCATTGAAGTCACCAACCATAATCCATGGATAAAAAGGCACCATACTATGGACAAATTGAATATGAGCCCACAAAATTTGCTTACCCTAAAACTCAATAGGCACATAGATATTAGTGAGGAGGATAGACTCCCCAGTCTCAAAGCAAGAAGCAATCATCGAGATAGAAGACTTGCTGGACATCCACCAAAGAGGGCAGATCTTTCACAGAGTCCAAAGGCAAGCCACTCCACCCGTAGACCCTTGAGCACCAATGCATTGGAACTCACCACTTCTCCACAACCTAGGAGATAAGCCAAGCATGCATTCTACAAATAACTTAGTCTCCTACAGGAACAAAACATCAGGAGATTGACTTCTAACCAATTCATGAACAACCTTTTTTTTGAGGGCTGTTGTTCAAGCCCCTTGCATTCCATGATAGAACAATCATTTTAGAGAGCTTGAGAAGTGTGAATCCAAAGTCTTAACTGACCCTGACTCCACCAAAGTTTCCCCAGCTAACTTAATCTTTTCCATATCCTTTTTCCAGCCAAGCTTTGAAGATTTTTCCCCCAACCTTTTTTGAGATCCTTTTGATGTAGACCCAAAGGAGAAGGAGAAGACTTGAGATTCTTTCCTGAATCTGAACTTGCATGCAAATCGAGAATAGATTTGTCTCCCCCATGCTTCTTCATTTCCACAGTAGAAACCGGCTCCACCTGGACATCCATTTGAAGGTCGGTCACCATTTGCAAAGCTCCAGAATCATGTGTATCCTGAGTAACCCCAAAAAGAGGATCCTCCTGCCTAAAACACACAATACCTTGATCCAAGTTCACCAAGCTCAGATTCACTTCCTACTGGCCAAGATCCTCCAAAACCTTGAATCTATTAAAACATTCTTCATCTTGTCTTTCATTCAAGGTCCTCTTTTGACCTTGGTTTCTATTACGATTCCTAACAGGGGCAAAACCATCTGGACCAACCCCATCCCCAGGAATGGGATCCTTTCCCTTATCTTCCCTAGGTGGGTTGTGAGGAGGTTGAGAAATATGAGGCTCCACAGGCCAAGCCCTTGGGAATCTTCGCTGTAGGTGACCATACTCATGGCAGAGATGACATCGAAATGGAAGAGTTTCATAGTCCAACGACTGCACCCAAGAATGAGGACCCACAGACATATCCAAAGAATATGGTAATGGCTTACTTAAGTTAATTTCCACATAGATATGAGCAAAAGTTATCACCTTTTTAAACTGAGTCTGTTGTGAAGAACCAACTGGCTTCTCGAGCATCGACCCCAACAAATGGAAAACATCATCCTACCAACATTCCACAGGAAACTGCAAAAGTCGAACCCACCCGAGACTCGAGTCGGAAGCTCCTCAGCAGGGTTAAAACCAGCATGCCATGGTTTAACAAACAAACCAACTTGGTTATAGAAATAGGGACCCCCTTCAAAAACCTTGGTACGATTTGCCATGCAATCAAAGGTAACCATGAAATAATTATTCACCAGAAGCTTTATATCCATCTCACCCTCCGACATCCAAGTTCGTCGGGCCTAAGACTCTAAAAATTGCATTGATATCTGCATACCCAAAAACTTGCAATAAAAAGAGTGCCTTGAATAATAATCAATATCCTCCGCAACCATCTCCAATGGGATGATCAGTTTCGGTCTCTCCTTGCAATGTTCCAAGCATCCATTGATTTTCGTGATCTGAGCCTCACTAGATGAGCCCACTCCATCTAGCCCTGGTTTTGACAAATACAAATTATTATTGAAAACTTTTGAAGCATGCGTAGGAGACTTCATGCCAATTGATGATCGAAAGTCCATTTTGGGGCAAGCACCCGAGGTCTCCCCATGTGACATTAAATGCAAGCCACAGCGAGCATACAAGCCCCTGAAAAATAAAAAACCAAAACAAGGGTATTAAAAAACCCCAGCCCACATGCACCACTAGACGCAGGCAGAGCACAAAGGAGGCACCTCCAAAAAGAGGCTGCACAAGGAAGGGAAACCAGGCCCAAAGGGCCGCTCCACACAAGACACCCGCGGCTCCCAATGACACCAAACTTGCCGCTAATACCAGTGATCAGCCCTCACATGCAGACAGAGAAAGAATGAAGCAACAAAAAATAAAAATGCCACCCCGCGCCCACCAAAAGCATGAAAAGACCCCCCTCCCAACTCAAAAGCAAAAAAAGTGCAGGAAACAAGCTAGGGCACAGATGCCCTAGCTTGGCAGGCAGAGCAGTCGAGCGCCATCCACCCTGAGAATCGGGCCCAAACCATACAATAGAATTGTTATGGTTGAGGCTTGCTGGAGATTAATGGACTGTAGTGCATCCACCAACAAACTCTCAATATTTTTATGTTTATGCTAATTATGTTTTAGTTATGAAGCGATGCGACTTTTTGTAAACAAGCCTGAAGATTGTTGCTTCCCATACAAATAGGGAAACCAAGGCCCGATTTTGAAATCATCATCATCAAATCATATTCCATTAGAGTAAGCATTAGTAAGAAGATAGGTTGCATAATCCACCCATCCATATCATATTAAAAGACTTTTGTTACAAATGCCTATATTTTGAAGTAATACAATGGAGCAGATTACTTATAATTCGTAATCCATTTTCAGTGTTCAATTACTATGTCAATTTTCATTGCTTATCTATTACTTTGTTCTCTCTAAAGTGGTCTTTTCAAGTTATTTAAGTCTTTAAGATTTATCAGAACACATTTTTTGTTATCATGTGGATGCTTTGATTGGTTTCTGGTTGATGTGAATTAAAAATCCTTTCAAATAGTTTACTTTAATTGGTCCCTGCCCAAGGTTAAAATCCTTTTAAAGAGGTTATTTTATGACCATGTATATTTTTTTCTACATACTTCATCATAAAATTATTAGACCCATTATCACATATAGACCAAAAATAATGGTGAATGTGTCATGAATCCATAATGGGATTCCTAATTCGATGATTATTTTATGATGCAATTATGACATGTGGAATTAATATGCCAATTTTATCCAATGAGCTCATCTTGGGATTTGGGTGTTTATTTTCTAACTAGGTTTTTGGGTGCCACTTTTTTGGTGGTTTTAGATCATGGTTTTGTAATCACTACTTATATTTATATGATGCTTGAGATTTAATTTTATAGTAGCTAGATAAAAACCTATTGGAATGTCATAATAAGGCAGAAAAAATGGAAAAAAAGATAAGAGTCTCATTAGACTCTATTTGGCTAATTCAATATTTTTGAATGTACATGAAGAGACCATTATAGCACTTATTTTAAAGAAATTGGGAGATACATATCAAGCTTAATATATAGTTCATAAAATATTTCTAATAAACAAGTTATATACCATCAAAATGGAGAGTGGCGGTTCTATAGTTTAACACTTGAATTAATATTACTGAAGCATTTCAAAGTTTAGGCCATAAGAATCATGCTTTTTTAAACATGGATTGCAAATAATTTTGAAAATTTAGAAGTCTTGGTCATTAACATTGTTGTCTGCTACATGTAAAATAGGCAACATGTAAAAGGAGAAAGCTAACTCATAGACAAAAAGCACCTATGTATGTAACATGTATTACATAACCCCATACCCCATCCTATGCACTAGACAAAATAGACAACGAAAAGACTTGCTGGCCGTAGACAAAGACAAACGGTGAGACAAAACGGATGGAGACGGATGGTGACGACAAATCAGGCGAAAAATGCTTCATGAGTTTAAATTTTTAAAAACACGAGATTTTAAAAGCATGAGATTTGAAAAGGTCTTGTATATGTTGTGGATGCATTTTAGGGACGTATTTTTCATGCACGCTGCATAAAATCAGGGACAGTGAATTTGCAAGATTTTCCATAGAGCAAGGATATGATCATTGTTCAATTTGTCTTGTGAACAGACCAAGGTATGTGGAATTTGGTGAGGATTTTGAGATCTGGTGATTGTGTTGTTAGTTCTGAAAAAGCTTTAAACTGGGTTGTTTTAATGGTTGTAGGACACTGTGGGTCTTGAGGGAAAAGAGGAGGTCACGAGCACTGAGAAGCATTGAGATTCAAATCTGAAGCGTGCTTATTACTTTCATTGTTTGTAGTTAACTTGCATTTGAATTTCTTGATAGTTAAAACTTGGTCTTTTTAATTGTGCATATCAGTTTTGAGTTGTCTTCATTGAATGTAAGTAGATGATCGCCAGTCACATAAGAGAGAATCTGCCTGGGCGCTCCGGGCTCTACCCAAAAAGCAATCATCATATAGGGCTCACCTTGATCAGGAAGAGCAGGTGATACCTGCATTGATTTCTTTGATGTCGAGCCTCAATTTAGAAACACAGGAGCACACAGTAACAACGTTGTTAAATATCTTGATTCTCAATGAAAACAAGAAAATCATTATGGAAGGAGGAGTTGTGCAACCCATGGTAGAGGTTCTATAGAATGGTAGCATGCCAGCTCGAGAGAATGCAATGACAACTCTGTTCAATTTATCTACAGTGGAAGATAATAAGATTGTGATTGGTGGGTTTGGTGCCATACCTGTATTGGTGGAGCTTCTACGTGATGGCAGTTGGAGGGGCAAGGCTAATGTTGCCTCTGCACTCTTCAATATGTGCATTTCTCGAGGCAGCTAAGGAAAGTGCGTGCAAGTAGGCGTGGTGTTTGTTTTGCTTGACCTAATGAAGAATATGGAGGAAGAAGAGGGCATGTCCATGGTGGATGAGGCATTGACCATTCTAGCCCTTATAGCTAGGAACGAGGAAGGCACCACAACCATTCAAAATGTTGATGCACTTCCTTTGCTTATCCAATTTATGGAACATGGCTCTACTCACAACAAAGAGAATGCAGTGGCGATCATCAACACCAACATGATTGCCTAGAGCAACCAGCAGGTTTGACATATCTCTTGTTTTTACTTCTACACGCTCTCCCCCAACTCCTTTCCCCTATTTTAGCTTCTTTTGATTCCTCACATTGATTAGGGTTGTTGCAATGTGCGTATGTATAGGAGTCCTTAGAATCGGTACAATATTTAGGGTTGGGATTATACCTGGACTTTGTTGTAATGTGTGATTGATGCATCTCCAATCTTCTTAATTTGAATCTTGAAAGTAAGTTTTTGGAGGGTCTTAACTTTTGGTCAATATTTTCCCAGGAATCAAAATCTCTCGTACAAAAGTTCATCATGATGTATATATTTGCCACCGGTGTGGATGGACATACCCAAATCTGCATCTGGGTGCTAAGCATAGGAGGAGTCACAAGAAGCATTGTGGCAAAATAGAGGGCTTCAAGTTGATCACTTCAAAAGACAGAGAAACACAAGGTGGTTCATCAGACAAAGTGTCATCAAATGATGAACATAAGTCAATAGGTCAGGAGTTCTTCTAGTCTATAATATTGGATTTTTTTGTGAATGATTTAGGCATGCACATTAAGGGAGATCGAATTACTAGAAAAGACAAATATCTTAAATTAGTTTTAAAACATCAAATCTCAAATTGCTTTCAATCATTGTTTTCCTGGTTTCCTAATGCATGCCTATATTCCAAAAGTCTTTTTGAGTGATCAATGATAGTTGAAAATTTTGGATTTTGAAGAGCATGAAAACACATCAATAGTCATTAGCATGAGCGTGAGCAAAAACAGTGTGTGCCGACAGGTTTGTAATTCCTCTTTTTGTGCTTGTCTTCCTCTGACCCTACCATTTTCCTATGTTTTAGCATCCTTAGATTCCTCACATGGAGTAGGGCCAGTTCTTGCAATGGATTTTCTATAGCTATGGTTTGAATCGCTACAACATTATGGCCACAATGATAACTAAGCCTAAGGTCTTGCTGTAATGTGGCACTTTGTGTGATTTTTGTCTTCTATATTTCAACCTAAAATGGACATTGGTTGTAATATATGATCACTGTTCTTTTCAGGGATTGAAACCCATCATGCAAAAGATCTTCGTGATGTATATTTTCCACTTGTGTGGGTGGACATACCCTATTGCACATCCAAGTGCCAAGCATAGGAGGAACCACAAGAAGCATTGTGGCAAGATAGAGGGCTTCAAGCTGATTAACTTAGGAGACAAAGATACACATGGTGGCTCTTCAGAAGAGTTGTTAGATGATGAGCACAAGTCAATAGGTTAGGATTTCTTCTGGCCTCATTCTTGAATTAATTCTATTAATGAGTAAAATTAATTACTAGGAAAGGTAAATTTATTAGTGAAATACTAAAATATTGAATTTGTTTTAAAGTTTATTAAGTTTGTTGTTTTACTTGGCATATTTTCTTTGATGATAGTCCTAGAAATATAGCAACAAGGAAACTTGTGGTTTTGCATACTATTTTGGTAAGATTCTTTGACATGAATTTAATAAATTATTTAAAAAATATTGTTCTTTAATTCGGCTATATAAATTTGATGTTGTTTTTGGATGTCTTAATAGGTTGGCACTCCGATTCAGACAGAGGGAGCATACTTCACACTTGAAAGCACTCACAATATAAAGGAATCCTTTCTTGAGATTTGGGAGGAAAATAAGAGCTTTGAAAATGTTGAGGCTTAGGAAGAGTAGTTGTTATTGAAATTGTTGTAAATGCATAAAATATCTCATTGTAGAGAATAGATCACTAACATTTAGGGTTTTGTCTTCCTATTAGAGGAACATATTCCTTATTTCTATGACCTTGAATTGTATAAAATATTTGGGGATTATAACCTTTCCATGTAGCATAGATTTTTACATCTAAATTATGTAAAATTGATGTGATCAATAGATAAACTTTTCATGTACAAAATTTTATCCTCTTCAAGAATAGATCAAATGTATTTTTCCCTCTCTATTTTATGTTCCCCCAAAGCATCTTACCACATGGTGGCCAAATGTTTTGTTATTTGACAAAATAAAATTGCTTAAATTTTTTGATATGGTTGATTGTGCTCTATCTAACATAAGATAGTTTGTACTAGTGCTATTAAAAAAAACAAAGTATGCACTTGAAATTATAAGATAGTTTGTAGTGTTATTACTAAAAGCAAAGTATGCACTTGAAATGATAAGATAGGTCATAGTGCTATTACTAAAAACAAAGTATGCACTTGAAATGGTTGGATAGTTAGTAGTGCTATTACTAAAAACAAAGTATGCATTTGAAATTGTGTAACTACTAAATGACAACAAGTAAAAGAGAAAATAACTGCCACATAACAACTAACAAACTTAAACAAAGATATGTCAAAATAAAAGTTCATAACATAAAAAAGAAAGCACATGGGTGAAAATGGACAAATAGAACACTTAGAGCATAGAAATGTTACGATGTAGGTAATATTATTGTCCTATATCAACATCCAAAGCAACATGAAACCATGGGTGAAAAAATAGAGATAGTCTCAATGTCATGCACTAGTATCCAAAGTATTACGAAGAAAAAATTGAATTTCTAAAATGTTGGATTCACACGATAGTGGTAATTTGTAATTTTATGCATGATCCTCAAAATATACAATATACACTCAAACCATATCTAGATGGTTATAAATCACGTAAGGTATTAATGAGTTGTGTATACTAACACAAATTCTATGTAATAGGTAGGCAATAACATTTGTATTATTGACAAAAGATGTGCCACAAATTGTTTGGGTTCATCTACCAAATTAATGTCATCATCATATGAAAAAGGGAGGTGTACATTATTACAAGATAGTGATGGCACCTATATATCAATTAGGTGTTGTATTTATGTTTTAGTGTTTTGCATTGATTAGAAAAATGACCTAGCACTTAATGATATACACAAGAGAGAGGTGTTGAATGACAATACTTAGGACCTTTCTTATTCGCATGAGGAAGTAGGATGATCAATTGAGATTTTAAAAGAATGGATAAGACATGTTTAGGGAGGTCACTATGATGTGTATAGGATCATTGGTTATGTTTGGATGAAATGAAAAAAGTTTGGTTACTTAATAGGGGCTTTTAAGAAATAGAAGTTATTATTTTCAAAAAGGAAATGGTACCAAAGGGGTAGTGAGTAAAGAAGGTGGAGCAATGAGATGGTGAGGATTTTTTCAATAAGGGGTGGCTTGTTTATAGGGGGAATATAGGGTTGAATTATATATTGTTAAAATAAGGTGAACTGTTACAAATTTTAATGCTCCAAGAAGTATGCAAATCTAATTTTATCAATCCAGCATTAGGTTCATTAAGATATAACGTGAGATCCTAAAATCAACAAACAAAAACTAGTTAACCATATGATATGATTGGAAAACATAGTGGGGTTGTGAGTGATATGATTGTGCTTGTTCTAAGCTCAAGGGTGAAGAGCTGAGGGAGGATTTGCAAGTGGGGAATACATAAAACTAATTAAATTGACCTAAGGGGTGACTACCAATTGGGTTGTTACGTGTAGAGGGTTTTACAATAGTATGTGGGTTGCAAGTTTCATAACACACAATGTTTTCCACCCTGCAATTATTGTAATGAAAACCTTTTTCTATTAAGAGAGTACAAATGTAATGATTCAAGTCGCCTTCAAAATTTAAATTTTTTGCTTAGGTAAAAATTTTGTTTTAATTTCCTCATATGATGAAAAAACAAATGTAGAGTATAATTGTAGGTTGAAAAAACATAGTGGGTTCTGAGTGATATGATTGTGCTTGTTCTAAGCTCAAGGGTGGAGATGTTGAGGAGTTGTAGGTGAGGGATACATAAAACTAATCAAATTGACCTAAGGGGTGACTAACCAATTGGTTTGTTACTTGTAGAGGGTTTTACAACAATACGTGGGTTGTAGGTTTCATAACACACAATGTTTTCCAACCTGTAATTTTATAAAATAATAAAAATGTAATGAAAAACCTTTTGTTATTTACAAAGTAGGAATGTAATGAAATTCACCTTGAAAATTTATAACAAGTCTTAGAGTAATCATTGTGTTTAAATTTCTTCATATGTTTGAAAAATAAATAACTTTTCATAAGGAAATAACTGACAGGGGACAGTGTGTTTTCCAACATTGCAAATAATGTGAGCATTTTTTTGTTCCAATCAAATGAAGAAAGTGAAATGCCATTTTTACTGTACCAAATAGTTGTTCTAAAATTTTAAGGTGGACTTCATTACATTTTGGGTGTGTATGAGTCAAAAACTTTTCATAAGGAAATATGTGACAAGGGACAGTGTGTTTTCCAACACTACAAATTCATAAATAAATATTGATAAGGGACAATGTGTTTTCCAACACTACAAATAACGTGAGCATTTTTTTCCCTGTTGGAAAACACACTGTCCCATGTTGGAAAACACACTATCCCATGTTGGAAAACACAATGTCCCTTGTTGGAAAACACACTATCCCCTGTTAGTTATTTCCAATGTTGGAAAACACACTGTCCCTTGTTAGTTATTTCCAATGTTGGAAAACACACTGTCCCCTGTTAGTTATTTCCAATGTTGGAAAACACACTGTCCCCTATTGGAAAACACATTGTCCCCTGTTAGTTATTTCCAATGTTGGAAAACACACTGTCCCATGTTGGAAAACACACTATCCCATGTTGGAAAACACACTGTCCCTTGTTGGAAAACACACTGTCCCTGTTGGAAAACACACTATCCCCTATTAGAAAACACACTGTCCCTTGTTGGAAAACACACTGTCCCTTGTTGGAAAACACACTGTCCCCTATTAGTTATTTCCAATGTTGGAAAACACACTGTCCCTTGTTAGTTATTTCCAATGTTGGAAACACACTGTCCCCTATTAGAAAACACATTGTCCCCTGTTAGTTATTTCCAATGTTGGAAAACACACTGTCCCATGTTGGAAAACACACTATTCCATGTTGGAAACACCTTGTTGGAAAACACACTATCCCTTGTTGGAAAACACACTATCCCCTGTTAGAAAACACACTATCCCTTGTTGGAAAACACACTGTCCCTTGTTGGAAAACACATTGTCCCCTGTTAGTTATTTCCAATGTTGGAAAACACACTGTCCCTTGTTAGTTATTTCCAATGTTGGAAAACACACTATCCCCCATTAGTTATTTCTAGACATCTTACATTCTAATGGACTATTCACTTTTCCTACACAGGGGACAGTGTGTTTTCCAACACTGCAAACAATGTGAGCATTTTTCCTACACAGGGGATAGTGTGTTTTCCAACACTACATATTCATAAGGAAATAATTGACAAGGGACAGTGTGTTTTCCAACACTGCAAATAATGTGAGCATTTTTTTGTTCCCTATTAGAAAACACACTGTCCCCTATTGGAAAACACACTGTCCCTTGTTATTTATTTCCAATGTTGTTTCAGGGTATCAGGTAGAGAGAGGTAAGGCTGAAGGAATAGAGAGAGAGGTCGGTAGAGAGAGTGAGGGGAATAACATGCACTAGAACCTTGTACCTAGGTTCCAATTACCTCCCTCTTTCTCTCCCTCCCTCTATCCCACTTACTATCCCTTGTCAATAGGTAGAGAGAGTGAGGGAGAGAAAGAGGCAAGGAGGGAGATAGAGAGAATTAAGGAGAGAGGGAGTGTGTTTTCATAAGGAAATAAATGATAGGGGACAATGTGTTTTCCAACACTACAAATAATGTGAGCATTTTTTTGTTCCAACTAGATAAAGAAGTGAAATGCCATTTTTACTATACCAAAGAATTGTTATAAAATTTTAAGGTGGAATTCATTGCATCCTTGGTGTGTACGCAACAAAAAAAATTCATAAGGATATAATTGACAGGGGACAGTGTGCTTTCCAACACTGCAAATAATGTGAGTAGTCAAAAAGTTAAATATTTTCTCTTTTGGAAATCCTACAAAGATCTCCCCTTTCTTTGTCCAATCCATAACATTAGCCACCCTTTCCAATAAACCTCCTCTTGACACTTGGTTATTTCCTCTTTCTTGATATCTCTCATATATAAAATGTGACACCCCTCCGATTTGTTATGTCTTCTTGATAGCTCAGATACTTTGTTAGACTATGTTTGATGTTGTGGTTATTCTATCGTTGACAGTGGAGCGATAATAGATTATATTGATGTGATTAAACATTATATGCATGATGATTATGTTAATATGTTTTATGGTTGCATAGATGTGTAGTTGTGATGACATTGCTATATTTGCTTATTGTAGTTTAATTGATATATTATCTTGTCAGTTGATGTGACATTGTATTGGTGAAGAGAACGGTATTGCATCACTCGCTTGCTAGTGCCCTGTGATTTCCGCGATTCTCTCTTCACGGTGTGTATGAATTAGTATATGTATACATGTGCGACATTTGCTTGTTTACAGGATTGCAAGTACATGACATTAGCTTCACCTGGTTTCACAGGTCTGAGCGTGTCCACTACTCAACAGTAATATTGGGAGAGTAACGGGCTACCTAGTCATACCTTTACCCTAGTACAGTGTGTTGTCAGTTTGAGTTGGTCTTAGTTTTATCATTATTGTTATGGGTATTTTATTTTGTGCTAATTTAATTTGGTAGATTAAATGTGTATTTAATTTAAATATTTAATTAATGAATTATTGTTGTAAGGACTTTAGAATAAATAAATAAATAAATAAATTTAATTTGGTAATGTTGTTGAGTAAATTTTATTGTTAAAAATAAATGATAATTAAATAAATAAGAATATTTAAATTGATTGCAATTAGTAAAGTGTATTATCATATTTAAATGCATGTGAATGGAAAATATCTAAATTGTTGAGGGAAAAGATATTTTGTTTAAGATAACTGGGAGTTAGAAATTTGTTATCTAGTTGTTGAAAATTCATTCTTGGAAGAGATATTGGGGAAAAGAAAAGAAAATTGTTTCACGAGAGTTTTTGTGTGGGTTGTTGAAAAATTGGTGAGGAAATTGTGGATCTCTCTCAAGATTTGTTTGAGAATTTACTGTAAAATTCTTGGATGTGTATTGTGTGTTTTCTAGGAAGAGAAAATTTACTGGAGGAAGTTTTGGCTACATTGGCAATTCGAAGTTACAGAAAAGCTCGACAACAATTCTCGAGGCAACAGTTCTTCTGGAACAGGCAATAGTTTCTTCTGGAACAGGTTCCTTTACTATTTTTGTGAATTTTGTATTGGAAAGTTATTTTAATTACTGTAATACAAATTGGAAATGTTTAGGAAAGAATTTTTCAATATTGTAGAAGTTCTTGTTCTTTCTTTTAAAAAGATTTCCATGAAAGTGAAACCTCTGTAGAAAATAATTAATTATCCTTGTGTATTTGTTCATTCGAAATAGATTGTTACAAAAAGAATTATAGTTCTTTGTAGAAAATCATTATTCTATTTAGTTTCCTATTTCTTTTAATTTTCTTGGAAAATGAAACCTCTGAGCTTTCCTGTAGAAAAACTTCTTCTGTTAAAAATTATTGTCCAATTTTAACCAGTGCTTGGATTAATTCATATTTAAATATATATATATATATATCTACATATATATTGAAATATATATGTACATATACATATATATATTTAATATATAAATATAATATTGGATTTTAAATAATGAAAATTTCTTGAAGAAATTTTAGATTAAACGAAATTGAGAAAAGTTAGAATTTAAATTGTACGGCGATTTATAGAAAATCGCAGGGTTTTTGTTTTAAAAATATATATTAAATGTTGTTAGGGTTGGGGAGTTACCCCACCACTGACCTTCCCATATGGGAGACGGCAGGGAGGGCAACACCTAGTGTTGTCTTCACAAGCAGTGCTGGAGCAGCCGACACTGCTGACCCCCTTAGTGGGAAGGGCTCGACTATGTTGAGTTGGCCCTGGTGCGTATGCACAGTTTTGCCGTTTTTTAATGGTTACTTTTAATTAATAAATGTATATTATATTTATGAATGTGTATATATATTATATATATATAATGTATAATATACATATTATTCATAATATGTATTTATATATTATGTGTATATATATATGTAATTATAATATTTGTTTTGGAAATTATGTTGTATTTAATTAATTGGGATTTGGAAAAGTATAATTAATTTTATAATTAAATAATATATTTATATGTATATATATATATTAAATATATTTATTTAATGCATGGGTAATTTAATAAGATTTACAATCATGATTAATTTAATGGAAATAATTGATTTATTTTATTGAGGAAATTGAGTTAATTTTATGAGTACTTGTGAAGATTAGTAGATATGCAATCAATTTTCTTGCTGTTAATTATATTTTGGAATTATATTTAAATGGTGCATTTTAACTATGCGAAATTGATTTCAATGGATTTAGGAAATCCGAAGAATAGTATTTGATTATGTTCTTGAATTGTATTTGAAACACGTGTTTCGGTAATTGTGTACTGGGGGGGAAAGTGTTTGTCATTATGTGAATCTAAGTCTTCCAGAGTTGTAATGGTAAAGAGGGTTGTTGTAACTTCAGTTCACCCTTTGAGTTTCTTGGGTAGTGCACGTATCGGGTTTCTGTATTGGACATTCATAGGGATGTGTTACCTTTTGAGGTGTATTGGTTATTATTGTTGTTTTGTTTTTAGTGCACGGTCTACCCTTGGCATGTGGTTTGAGTTATGTGTTGTTGATAGGGGAGTGGCTTTTAGCGAGGGACGGGACACAAGGTGGTCCCAGGACAACTCATGTGGGAGTCAGTATAATCAAGTGGGAATTAAATAATCTATTAGCTTAACACATATAACAAGATATTTAGCCTCTCATTGGCTCAAGGGCTTGTATGAGACTTGAGATGAGTTGGGAAGGCCTGGAATGGCTAGATCGTTATCTTGTCTTCTCGAAAGATAACCGATTCCGCACTGGTGTGCATGTGGGGCCAGAATCGTGAGAGGTTATCAGGATAACCCTAGAAGGGGGCCGAGAGCTAGGAAGATTTCCTTTGGATAACCAATGCAACCTTTGTGATGACATTCCTCCTATGTCAACAGTCAATTTATTGTATTGTGTTGGTAAATGATTTTGTGATTCTGGAAGCAATGTGATCCTTATTCTTGTTTATCTATTATGTGAGTATTTTTGTATATTGCCTATGTCTAGAGGTAATAGGTTGTCTTGGTTTCCTGTTACTATCTCCTAGCACGGGGGCTAGGCCTATAGGTACCAGATGGTTGGGTGGCGTGCATCTTACACTATTGAGTTTCTCTTCCTGTTCGTGATGGCAGGATCTTCTTATTCAAGGAGCTCATGTGGTTCTCGGGAGTTGTTCTTCTCCTTCTTCATTGTAATTGTGGATCCATATGTATAATTGTAATGCCTCATTTGTATTGAGGTGAACCCTTGTGGTGTAATTGTAATAATATTTATGATCTATTCATTATTGGATTTAATGGTTTTCTATCTGTGGAAATATGTTCATTACATTTCTATGTGTTAGATTTATCTTGCAATGGTTTAATGTATTGTAGTGAGTTATATCTTGAGTTTAATATTCTTATGCTATGGTTGGTTTAATTTATAAGTAATGGTGTTCACATGTAGACGTGTTACGTAGCCTAGAGGATGTATGTGGTTAGAGTAGGATACTTTACTCGTATTATTTTAACTATTAAGAAAAAAAATTAGTTGTGCTTCTGCAGTTTTGCATTGTCCTCTAGGTTGCGGGACGGGGTTTTACATAAAAACTCACAATTGCAGAAATAACATAAGGTACTAGTAAGTGAGAAATATTTGTTAAAATTTAAGATAGGTACATATCATGAGGAAGTATTGCATCACATTAAAGGATATATGTCATTTATTTTTTGGAATCTTGGTCATGGTAGTATGAGAATAAATTCATACATTTGTATAAAGAGAATACTTACACTATGATGAAGGAAAAAAAGAAACATACTCCAGGAACGGATGATTTGATAAACTATTTGAGTGTCATAAACTATTTTACCAAGATCTAGATTTGAAAGTAGTTATGACTAGATCATAATAGAGAGAGAGAGAGAGAGAGAGAGAGAGAGAGAGAGAGAGAGAGAGAGAGAGAGAGAGAGAGAGAGAGAGAGAGAGAGAGAGAGAGAGAGAGAGAGAGAGAGAGAGAGAGAGAGAGAGAGAGAGAGAGAGAGAGAGAGGAGAGTGGTGGGGTGGGAGGGATGAGGGAGAGAGAAAGGGGCTTAGAGATAAGAATAGGTATAGAGAGTAGGGTGGGAGGGATAGAGGAAGGAGGGAGATAGGAGTTGGTAAGGTGGGAGGGAGGGAAGGGCAGTACGTGGAGAGAGAGGGAATGATGGAGATAAGAAGTGGTAGAGATTGGGAGGGATAGAGGGAGGGAGAGAAAGAGGAAAAGGATGGAGATAGGAATTGGTAGGGTGGGAGGGATAGAAGGGCCCAAAATGGACTTAGTAAGAGGGAGATGTGTTGGTGGATTGTGGGACATAGAGACCCAAAAACACTTGAATCAACAAAATTATATCTCAATAATCAAATAAATCAATAATGGAATATCAAACATGTATTGAATCTATAACATTATCTTAAAGAATATTATTGGCATCACAAGGAGGAGCATCAACAACAATTGATAAACACATTGTCATTTGTATCATCTAGCAAAAATGCCATAATTGGAGTATAACAAGCATCTGACACCTCCCCAGTAACTAGCTCAAACAAGGGATTTGTGACACATGAAACATGTTTGGAATTTTTTAAATTAAGTGGGAAGAACCATGAGTATGATGACCACAAGAAAGAACATGGGTGTAAGTCAAAACTATAAATTATCTATCTCTTCAGTCAATACATTATCTATCTCATTCACTTTGGTTTGCTTCTTTTCATGTGTTTTAAGAGAAGATTTCTTCTCCATTTCATACATTCTAGTACCTACTGCCTCCAATTCGCATTGGAAATAATGTGAACATTTTTTATAAGGAAATAATTGATAAGGGATAGTGTGTTTTCCAACACTCCAAATAATGTGAGAATTTTTTTGTTTCAATCAAATGAAGAAAGTGAAATGCCAGTTTTACTATACCAAATAGTTGTTCTAAAATTTTAAGGTGGACTTCATTACATTGTTGGTGTGTACAAGTCAAAAAAATTTCATAAGGAAATATCTGAAAAGGGACAGTGTATTTCCAACACTCTAATAATGTGAGCATCTTTCATAAGGAAATAATTGACAGGAGACAGTGTGTTTTCCAACACTAGAAATAATGTGAGCATTTTTCATAAGGAAATAATTGACAAGGGATAGTGTGTTTTCCAATAGTACAAATAATGTGAGCATTTTTTTGTTCCAATCAAATGAAGAAGTGAAATGCCATTTTTACTGTACCAAAGATTTGTTATAAATTTGAAGGTGGATTCATTGTATTCTTGGTGTGTATGGCAACAAAAACTTTTATAAGGATATAATTGACAGGGGACAATACGATACACCCTATTTAGAAATTATTATTATTCTTGATTACCATTAAGTATGGTAGTGAAATTATTATTCTATTTTTGTCATGTATTAAGGTCTCAAGGATCACCCTCATAAGTTCTTTACAGTCTAAATAAGAAATGGATTCACTCTCTATATAAATATCATTGGTCATCACTCAAAGGTGATTTTTTAATAGCTCCAAAAGATTTTTTTTGTTAATATTGGTGAAGTTTAGTAGCACATTGTGAAGAGTATTATATCACATATCAGCTCAAAAGATTATATTCTATATAGTGGTTGTGTATGTGATTCATTAAAGGTTGAGGTCTCATGTTGTAAGATAGTAAATGCAATTATATGAATTAATAATTCATATTTTTATTAATTTATTATGTCATTGAATTCTACTATGAGTGTTTGTGTAATTGGTTGTATGGTTGGATAATCCTTAAATAGATTCTCTAGTCACAATTTTATCACATGGTATCAAAGTAGTGGTTTTAAATCAAAGGACCTGAGAGAGGGAGTGGGAGAGACCAAGAGAGACCTGAGAGAGAGAGAGAGAGAGACTTGAGAGAGAGGAGAGAGAGAGAGAGAGACCTAAGAGGAAGATGGAGAGTGAGAGACAGAGATACCTAAGATGGAGAGTGAGAGACAGAGAGACCTGAGAGGGGAGAGAGAGAAAGACCTAAGAGGGAGATGGAGAGTCAGAGAGAGAGACTTGAAAGGGAGAGAGAGAGGGAAGGAGGGAGATAGGAAGTTGTAGGGTGGGAGGGATAGAAGGAGGGAGAGAAAGAGGGAAGGAGATATTGTGGCTTATGTAATAAGAGATTGTTGTATTTGGAATTTAGTATAACATTGTCTTCATTCTTAGATGCATATTAGCCTAAAATAAGGGAGACATGGAGAGGTAGGTAGAGAGAGGTAAGGTTGAAGGAATAGAGGGAGAGGTAGGTAGAGAGAGTGAGGAAAATATGCAACAATTTTTTTTCTTCATCTCCATTGCTCTCACTTATTAACACCCTCTACTATTCATTGTCATGATCTTCTAACATTTTTTCATATCTTTTACTAGAATATTTAGATTAGCTGCTCCCTCATCACCCCTTAGGATAGAAACATCCCTTTCTTGGATAGAGTTTTCAATGTCTTGAATAATTTTATGTATATTTGTAGCTACCTTTTTCTCAACTTTGAGAGTGTCTTTACAATTAGAGAATGTAGATGTTTCTTTTAACAAGTTCTTTACAAGACTTGTCTACCTTTTTAGATAATCCTTTCATGTCTCCACCCAAATGATTCTCTTTTTTGCACTTAGATCTTATTTTTCCTTTTCCTTGTCATCTATTTCCAATTGTCTTTGTTCCATGGAATTCTTAAGTTCAAGAATCTTTGAGTTCATTTGTTCAACTCCACTTAAAGCATCATCTCTCACATTCTTTACTTGCACAAATTCATATGCAATACAAAACCTCTTGACTTTATCCACTTCTACATTGCCATTTTCCCATTGCACATACTACACATGCACCTTCCTCAACTTCTCAAGAGTGGGAAGAATCTCTTTAGTCAATACACTATCTATCTCATTCAATTTGGTCTACTTCTTCAGATTCCTTTTCCATTTCAACTTCTCAAGAGAAGGAAGAATCTCTTAAGTCAATACATTATGTGTTATCATTCTTCCAAACCATTTTTCACCTTCCCCCTCCATTATACCAGCTCAAAAACATTATCCATATCCCTATCCAAGAACATTATCCCTATCCTTCCTTGAAGCTATAAATCCAATTTGGGTGCCTATGTCCCATAATCCACTATCACATCCCCCCTCCTACTAAGTCTATTTTGGGTCCTTCTATCCCTCACACCCTACCACCACCTACTACTAAGTCTATTTTGGATCCTATCCCTCACACCTTACCACCCACTATCTCCCTCCTTCCCTCTCTCCCTCACACACACCCTTACCTCTCTTCCTAGACATCCCTCTTTCCCTCTCTCTCCCTCCCTCCTTATCTCTATCTCCACTCACCCTCTCCCTCTCTACCTACCTTTCCCTTAATCCATCCCATCCCACCTCTTTTTCTACCTACATCTCCCTCCTTCCCAACTTCCGCCCTCTATCTACTTCTCTCTCCCCTTCCCTCTCTACTTTCCTGATCTTTATCTACTTCTCTTTTCTACCATTTTTTATGATGAATTTATAGCACTTATATTTATTCTTGTATATATTTCTATTTTCTACCAAACTTTGACTTCAACAGAATTGAGGGGAGGACCGTATTCACAACAACATTAAGACATATTCGAGCATACACCAGCCTCAACCTCTCTTGGGTTATCTTATCTATAGCTAGGAGACTCCCAAATGGGTTTGCAATGCCTTTTAAAATGCCCTTTCCCTAGAACTCTAGAGGGAGGCCCAAAAGGTGAACCCAAGTTGGCACAGAGGCCCCCAAATCAGCCGATGGGTCAAAACCCGGTTTCCATTTGCAAAAAGAAAGATTTTTTTTAAAACTCAGGTCAAAAGCCCAAGGACCCCTAGTTAAAACTTTCAACATATCTTCGTAAACCACAAATGAAAACAAAAAAATACCTCTGGGCATTGCATTTATGGTGACATTGCACTTCAGATTCCAGGTCTAAGCAACCCACTAATGAACCAGTTCAATATTTGGCCTGTACGCCAAAAACTTTCCAACAAGTGCCATTTTGAGGTTATCCATCGCCTTCAGCATGAGGACCTCAGAGACACCTATTTCCTAGCCAGTCACCAAGCAAGAATCAGATTCCACAAGTCTTTTAGACATTGCTGGAAAGTCAGACCCCACCAGTTTTCCCACGTAGGAAGCCGAAGCTTCCTCTGAGAAAAAAAATTTAGCCCCAAAGTTAGAGAAATGGGCGACTTCCTAGAGATTCCCTCTGTCTTTTCCCTAGGGGAAAGGACCTTAGTATGAGGAGGGGACATCATATCGAGAATAGATAGACTAGCCACTGCCACCGCAGGCACAGTGCTAGAAGAGGGGATAACATCCTTAGAATTGGGAGCCATCCTACCCCTCGAGTGACCCATGAAACAATCTAATCGAAACAGTGCTGAAAATTCAAAAAGCAGCTAGTGCAGGAAATGTTAGAGTAGAACAGAGCCGAGACCTCTTGAGCTTTAGAGGATTTTGTTGTTAATTTGGTGGTTCATTACATTGTTGGTGTGTACAAATCAAAAAAATTTCATAAGGAAATATTTGACAAGGGACAGTGTGTTTTCCAACACTGCAATAATGTGAGCATTTTTCATAAATATCTGACAAGGGATAGTTGTTGTGCATGTTTTGCACACACGCCCTGCCGTAGGCAGGGACCCCCTTTTTTTTGCTCTCGACAGGCTGCTTTGCTCATGTCTTGTTTTGTGTGCCCCATTTTCCAAGCCCAAATTGGTCATGTGCCTTCAAACGATCAAATCCCCCTGACCAAATTCACCTACTTAGGGTATTCAAATCCGCGGAGAAATGAAATCCCCCGTCCCTTTTCTGCCCATTGTCTTGTTTCTGCTGACTTGGTCCCTGATCGCTCGATTCACTTTTTTCTACATTTTTGACTTTGGGGATAACTTTTTGGTGGATTTCAGATGTGTTTGGGTTGCTTAAATGAACTGTCAAAGTTTCATCAATGTTCTATAAAGTTTCGGTGGTTTCAGAACTTTCCCTCTAGAATTCCCTTCCTCTTTGGTTGTTTGGAAACATCTGTGGATCCCCGTCACTCCGGTTTCCACATTTTTGACTTTGGGGGGAAATTTTTGGTGGATCTGGGATGTGTTTGAGGTGCCTAAATGAACTGCCAAAGTTTCGTCAACATTCCGTTAAGTTTCGGTGGTTCCGGAGCTTCATCCCTCTTTGGCTGTTTTGTGAACATCTCTGGACCCCTACCGGTTTGATTTCCACATTTTTGACTTTGGGGCCAACTTTTTGGTGGATCTAGGATGTGTTTGTGGTGCTTAAGTGAACTGCCAAAGTTTTGTCAATGTTCCGTTAAGTTTCAATGGTTTCGGACCTTCATCCCCCTTTAGCTATTTTGGAACATCCACAGAGCCCCAGTGGCCTAGATTAATGTTATGGTCCAAATGAGCTCCAAATATGAATATTATGATCTTTTGATGATGCACAGATGGATCTAACAAGGATTTTGCAAGATTTGACTAATATTTTCCTTGATTTGTGTATGAAAGCACTTACAACACTTCATGTACGCAGGATTCAAGGAGCCTACTGCAGGTCCGTCAGGAGACCCATCGAGAAAGCTGAACAAGGAATACACATAGCTCCTTTCACCATTCATTTCATGATCGCCTCTCCTGCTAGCACCCACCAATAGGGTCGGCATTAGAAGAAGGCTTGTGCCAAGAAAGTCAAGGACAAAAATGCAAGGGGGTGGCCTTGAAGAAGGCATAAGAGAGTTGTCTAGCTGAATCAAGGGCAACCAATACATTGATGCCAATCGTCGATGGGCTCATTTGATCCAAGGAAGAGCACTGCAAACACATCAAGTAAGAAGACAACTTTCAAGCAGTTTCAACTACAGTAAAAGGGCAATCAACTAAATGACAAAATTGCTACAACACCTGGGCACTAGATGAAAAAACAGAGAAAAGACAAATATGTATTTTAAAATTGCTGAATATTGTGGGGTAGGTGAAACCCTAATGTAATTGAATCTAGGCCATTAGTTGAAAATTGATCCTAGCCATTCATTTGAGCTTTGGAAAACTATAAATAGGGGCTTTCTCCTCATTTGTAGGGGTTGGAGAACTAATGGAAAAACATTCTACAACAATAGAAAGCAGCATTGCATGATTTATGGGTGTTCCTTTTGAGTTTTCTCTTTATGTATGCATGGTTCACCTTCCATAGTAGTTTTAGTTGTAGATTCTTGAATGGAGGTGATAATGGAAATTGCTGTTTTGGTGTTTGATGAGCTTTCAACCCATACTTTTAGCACTTGTTGATGACAAGCTACTGTGCAAAGTTAGCCTGGGCTTCTTTATTCCAATGCTGCAATTTAGTTCAATTGCATGTTCATGATGTGTATGTGCAATCTGAAAATCAACAGACCTTAGGAGATTGCACTGGTTTTGTGTAGCTGTAGGTTTCTCTTGGTCAAGAAAAACCCAGTTTAGAAAGCCTGTCTACTATAGCAGCCTCCATGATCACTGTTCATTTGTAGTTTTAGATCCAGGAACTTCCTCTCTTCCTTGCCCTTTTTCCTTTTTTTTAATAAGTAACCTTAGGAAAGGTTCATTGCACATTGTAAAGCCAAATCCAATGATAAAAATGGAGTTCAAGACTGCTGTTTGAACCTACAGTAAACACACAACAACTTCCCCATCTTAGGAACTCCATTTCAAGACCCAACTTCCCATGCTTTGTAACTCATCCGTAAGTCCGCCTTGTGATTCCAGCAAATCACATCAAACAACTGAAATATTCCAAGCACTGTCAAGACCTGACATTAGAGACCTTGGGATAGTGTTCTGCAATTTGATTGTGGAAGATTGTCTTTCAAGAGAGGTGATGCACCTATGCATTACCTGTGTTGAAAAGTGCATAAAAAACACATCAACAATAGTGTGTTTTCCAACACTGTAATAATGTGAGCATTTTTCATAAGGAAATAATTGACAGGGGACAATGTGTTTTCCAACACTAGAAATAATGTGAGTATTTTTCATAAGGAAATAATTGACAAGGGACAATGTGTTTTCCAACACTGCAAATAATGTGAGCATTTTTTTGTTCCAATCAAATGAAGAAAGTGAAATTCCATTTTTAATGTACCAAATAGTTGTTCTAAAATTTTAAGGTGGACTTCATTACATTCTTCATGTGTACAAAACAAAAAAATTTTCATAAGGAAATAATTGACAGGGGACAATGTGCTTTCCAACACTGGAAATAATGTCAGCATTTTTCATAAGGAAATAATTGACAAGGGATGGTGTGTTTTCCAACACTGCAAATAATGTGAGATTTTTTTTGTTCCAATTAAATGAAGAAAGTGAAATTCCATTTTTACTGTACCAAATAGTTCTAAAATTTCAAGGTGGACTTCATTACATTGTTGGTGTGTACGAATCAAAAACTTTTCATAAGGAAATATATGACAAGGGACAGTGTGTTTTCCAACACTGCAATAATGTGAGCAATTTTCATAAGGAAATAATTGACAAGGGATAGTGTGTTTTCCAACACTGCAAATAATGTGAGCATTTTTCATAAGGAAATAATTGACAAGGGACAGTGTGTTTTCCAACACTGCAAATAATGCATGAACATTTTTTTGTTCCAAACAAATGAAGAAAGTGAAATGCCATTTTTACTGTAGCAAATAGTTGTTCTAAAATTTTAAGGTGGACTTCATTACATTCTTTGTGTGTACGAATCAAAAACTTTTCATAATGCAATATCTGACAAGGGACAATGTGTTTACCAACACTGCGATAATGTGAGCATCTTTTTGTTCCAATCATGTGAAGAAGTGAAATGCCATTTTTACTATACCAAAGAGTTATTCTAAAATTTGAAGGTGGACTTCATTACATTGTTGGTGCGTATGAAACAAAAAAAATTCATACAGAAATAACTGACAGGGCAGAGTGTGTTTTCCAACACTACAAAATAATGTGAGCATTTTTTTGTTCCAATCAGATGAATAAAGTGAAATACCATTTTTACTGTACCAAAGAGTTGTTCTCAAATTTGAAGGGTAAAGGGTTCTATGATAATGTTTCAATGATAATGAAGGGTAAAGGGTTCTATTTGTAGATTCTTATTGTGAGGGATGATGCAATTCAAGGATCAAAGGGTATAGTATCACTTTCCCTAGATGATAATATTTTTGAACTTAAGAATTTCATGGAACAAAAACAATTGGAAATAGATGATAAGGAAAAGGTAAATAAGATCTAAGTATAGAAAAAAAGAATCAGTTGGGTGGAGACATGAAATTATTATCTGAAAAGGTAGACAAGTCTTGTAAATAACTTGTTAAAATAAATATTTGCATTCTCTTATCATAAAGACCCTCTCAAAGCTGAGCAAAAGGACGCTTAAAGATAAATAAATTGGAAATATAATGTTATGACATGGTGCAATTAATTAAGTAATTAAATTAATTAGTCAACATGGTGATGTTAGAGGGATTTGGCTGGATAATTAATATGTAGGATTAAAGATCAAATATGGTGGAATTAGTGTGTCTACAACATGCTACAAAGGATTTCTAGACATTTCAGATTTCCTACCATTGAATAATTTCTAGTTTCTAATTTCTAGCACACATTCCAATCCTAATAGGTCTTCATATGTGGTATACCCCTGGAAGCCTCTTAACTTAGTCATTGCATGGTATACATTTTTTAATTCATAAGATTGGAATTGAGATGAATAAAATTTCTTTTACATCTTTCTAAATAAAGAGGGAGAGATGGGTAGGTGGAGAGAGGTTGTGTGGGAAGGAGTGAGATAGGGAGAGGTAGGTAGAGAGAGGTCAGGTGAACATAATAGAGAGATCTATGTAGGGTGGGAGAGGTAGAGAGGTGGTGTGTGTTCCATTGATCATGAAAAGAGTTTTATTAAACACTGATGGTATCGATAAAGAACTAGTACAAAGGAGAAGTATCTTTAGAAATATATACAAGACTAAATATAAGTACGTTTAGAATATCCATATCAATAAATTCATACATTTGTATAAAGAGAATACTTACACTATGATGAAGGACAAAAAAACATACTCTAGGGAGAGAGAGAGGGAAGGGGGGAAATAGGGAATGGTAGGGTGGGAGGGATAGAAGGACCCAAAATGGACTTAGTATGAGGGGGAGATTTTTTGGTGGATTGTGGGACATAGGGACCCAAAAACACTTGAATCAACAAAATTGCATCTCAATCATCAAATAAATCAATAATGGAATGTCAAACATGTATTGAAACTATAACATTATCTTACAGAATATTATGTGTGTGTGTGTGTGTGTGTGAGAGAGAGAGAGAGAGAGAGAGAGAGAGAGAGAGAGAGAGAGAGAGAGAGAGAGAGAGAGAGAGAGAGAGAGAGAGAGAGAGAGAGAGAGAGAGAAGTAAGGTGGGACATGTAGGTATAGAGAGAGTGAGAGAGGGAAGTAGGGAGGGGTAGGTAGAAAGAGAGAGAAGGGGGAAATAGGGACAAAGGGAGGGAGAGGAAGGTTAGGAATGATGGTTAGAGATGAGAGATAGAGAGAAGTATAGAGGTATGGGGGGAGGGAGAGGTCTAGTGAGGTAGCATGGGAGGGATAAAGGGAGAGAAAGGAAATGAGGGAGATATGGAGAGGTCAAGAGTAGGAAGAATCTCTTTAGTCAATACATTATCCATCTCATTCATTTTGGTTGGCTTCTTTTCAAGTGTTTTTAGAGCGGATTCCTTTTTCATTTCATACATTCTAGTACCTATTGCCTCTATTTTTGAATTTCCATTTTCCCATTGCACATAGTGCACATGCTTCTTCATCAACTTCTCAAGAGTAGGAAGAGTTACAAAAAAAAAAATCAATATAGTTTGGAAGAACTTATTTCTCTAAAGTAATGTGAAACTAGAGGACCCTATCTCCAATAAAATGGGTGTAATATACTTGTCACACAAGATTCTTTAACTTAAGAAATACATGGAAAAAATACAATTGGAAACAAATGATAAGGAAAAGGTAAAATCAGATTTAAGTACAAAAAAAGATAATCCATCCCACCGTCTCCCTCTCGACCTACCTTTCCCTCAATCCATCCCACCCCACCTCTTTTTCTACCTACCTCTCCCTCCTTCCCAACTTCCAACCTCTATCTACTTCTCTTTCCCCTTCCCTCTCTACTTTACCTATATCCCATCACTCTCTCTACCTACATCTCCCTCTATTCCTTTAGCCTTACATCTCTCTACCTACCTCTCCATGTCTCTCTCATTTCATCTCTCTCCCTTTATACCTCGCATGCTACCTCTTTAGACATCTCCCTCCCCCTATCCCTCTATACTTCTACTCTAAAAACACATGAAAATAAGTAGACCAAAGTGAATAAGATAGATAATGTATTGAATGAAGAGATTCTTCTTGCTCTTAAGAAGTTGAGGAAGGTGCATGTGTAGTATGTGCAATGGGAAAATGGAAATACAAAACTAGAGAAAAAGACACTAAAATCTCACCATCCCTCCTAACCTTCCTCTCCCTTTGTTTGTCCTTATTTCCCCTCACTCTCTTTCCACCTACACATCCCTTTATCACTCACTCCATCCTTCCCTCTCTCTCCCTCACACACACAACCTCTCTCCACCTACCCTTCACATTATCCGTCCCTTCATCCCTCCTTCCCTCTCTTAATATCTCTACACATATCTCTCACACCCTCTCTCTATATGTACCTCTATCCCTCCCACCTTACCACTCACTATCTCTATCCTTCCCCCTCTCTCTCCCTCACACACACACAACCTCTCTCCACTATCTCTCTCTACCTACCCCTCCCTCTCTCCCTAACTCTCTCTATACCTTCCTCACCTACCCTACCTCTCTTTATCTCCCTCCTTGCCTCTCTATAAGATGATGGAAGTTACCAAAAAGGAATACACTATTAGAAATACAATTTAATTTTCCTCTAACTTCTACTAAAGATGAATCAAATTCCATAGGAGAAGGAATATTAAATAAAATCCATGAAAGAGGAGATGGAGACACTACAAAAAATGAGACGTGGGACTTGGTTGATTGAGTTGAATGTAAGGAATCCATTGGTTGCAAGTGGGTGCACAAGAAGAAATTTAGAGTAGAAAAAAACATTAGAAAGGTATAAGGATAATTGGTGCAATGGGTTATTTTAGGTATAATGAATATAATTTAGTGACATATTTTATCTTGTATCTATGTTGAATTTGATTGGTATGTTGTTATTTATAGCTATACCTTTTTATTTTTAAGTTGAAAAAAGTAATTTTGATAGAACATTATTGTATGGAGATTTAGATGAGCAAATCCATATTTTTCAACCTAAATAATTTTAGATAAGGGGTGTAGAACATTGGGTTTGTAAACTAAAAGGGTATTTGTATAAATTAAATTAGTCACCATGTATGTTGTATCAAAAATTTGATCCATATGCATTAGAATTGGGTTTTCCAAGGAATCGAGTTGAGATAATGATAGCTTTATATGTTTTCCAAATATATAGAAAATGGAATAGAATATGATCCTTCGTATGATCTTATTTTAGATTTGGAATAGAAGGACATAGAGTATTTGAATGTTTCCAAAGAAAATGGAGTATTGGTAGAAGAACTAAAGGTTGTAAAATAGTTAAAATTCTTATGGAGAGTCAAGAAGATGATAAATCCCTATAAATAAATTAGAGAGGTGAGTCATTGATCATGAAAATAAATTTGTTAAACAATGATGGTATTGATAAAGAACTAGTACAAAGTTGAAGTCTCTTTAGAAATATATACAAGACTAAATATAAGTTCTATATATTCAACATAAACAATGATAGTAAAGATATTTTAGTGCCAAAAGAGATGGCTGATAAGTTAAAATTGAAAAGGTTAAAATATCTAAATCCATATAAAATTTCACAATTATAGAAAGAACATAAATTACAACCAATAAGGTAGAATTAGAATGTTAATAAAATAAATTACAAACCATATAGATTACAACTCATTGAGCTTTGAACAAGAAGAATGAAATAAATTACAACCCATTATTTTTTCTTACCTATCTACATGTGCTCCCTGGGTTGGCAAATATGAAAAATATTTTCACTTTTCTAATTCAATTAATTTTATTTTGTATCAAAGAAAGATATGAAGATCCCTACCACTCCATCCAATCTCATGTGATAAACTCATAACTTTATGTAAATTTTAAATATTGGAGATATAATTAGATCTTTTAGTTTTGATAAATTACCACAAATATGTTAAAACCAATAAGGTAGAATTATAATTTTAATCCTATAAAAAATATTAAGAACATTTTATATAAACATGAAGAAAAACCATATAGTAATAATTATAACATACATTGGTTGTATTCAATAAGAATCCCTCTATACCTACCCCTCTCTCTCCCTCTCCACCCCCCCTCTCTCACACACACTAGATCTCTCTCTTTGTACCTCTCCCACCCTACCTTTGTACCTAGCTTTACCTACATCTCTCTTTATTCCTTGCACCTCCAACAATGTAATGAAACCTTAAAATTTTAGAACAACTATTTGGTATAGTAAAAATGACATTTTACTTTCTTCATTTGATTGGAACAAAAAAATGCTCACATTATTTGCAATGTTGGAAAACACACTGTCCCTTGTCAGTTATTTCCTTATGAAAAGTTTTTGTTTTGTACACACCAAGAATGTAATGAATCTCACCTTCAAATTTTAGAACAACCCTTTGGTACAGTAAAAATGACATTTCACTTTCTTCATTTGATTGGAACAAAAACATGCTCACATTATTTACAATGGTTGAAAACATGTTGTCCCCTATTAGTTATTTCCTTATGAATTTTTTTTGTTTCGTATGCACCAAGAATGTAATGATGTCCACCTTCAAATTATAGAAAAACTCTTTGGTTACAGTAAAAATGACATTTCACTTTCTTCATATGATTGGAACAAAAAAATGCTCACATTATTTGTTGTGTTAGAAGACACAATGTCCCCTACCAATTATTTCCTTATGAGAAGTTTTTGTTTCGTATGCACCAAGAATGTAATGAATTTTACCTTAAAATTTTAGAGTAACTCTTTGGTATAGTTAAAATGGCATCACTTTCTTCATCTGATTGGAACAAAAAAATGCTCACATTATTTGCAGTGTTAGAAAACACACTATCCCTTGTCAATTATTTCCTTATGAAAAGTTTTTTGTTTCATACGCACCAAGAATGTAATGAAGTCCACCTTCAAATTTTCGAATAGCTCTTTGGTATAGTAAAAATGGCATTTCACTTTCTTCATCTAATTGGAACAAAAAAATGCTCACATTATTTGTAGTGATGGAAAACACACTATCCTGTTTGAATCTTGTGATAGAAAGTGAACTAAATTCTATTTGAATCTTGGGTGAAATTATAATGTGAATAATTAAGTAGTGTAAAATAGATCTTTGTTTGCATAATCAATTTGTACTATGTGATTGACCCATTTAGTTATGTGATCCAAAAATTGGGTTACCTTTCCTTCTAACATTTTAATCTATAATTATGAATTCAAGGTGTTTAAATCACCTTTAAGGAGATTGTTATGTGAGGTTCATGTTATCCTCAATTAAAATCGTTGAAAATTTGATTAAAAATGACTTGTAAACAAAGATTCAAGATTGAAATAAACCATGTAATACTCATATATGTCACTAATTAATTAGATGTTGATGTGGTAGTGAATTCTCAAGTATGCTCATTGAATGATGGTGTAAGTAATAAGTGAGAGCTAGACTAATATTCATTTTGTATAGATGTGTAAAAATGAATTAGCATTCTACTTTATACCAAAACCATATAATACAATCTAAAATATTCAATACTTCAAGTTGGTAGGGAAAAATGACAAACCTCTTTTAATTTGAATAAAACGTGGGTCAATTCACACTACATAATGAAACTAGGTTGGAGATTAGATAAAAGGAGGATTGAAATTAGTTCTTAAGGATTTGTTGATAAAGAATCAAACTAGATTTGTTGATAAAGACCCTTTTAGTTTACAACCCAAATATTCTAGTGTTGGATCAATGCTTGCAACAAGTATAGGAAAAATACCATAAATTTCATTGGATGGTTTCATGTAGATTGCATAACTAGATTGCATGGGTTATGATTTTCTTGAAATTTTGGATTGTAAGGAGTGATGAATAATCAGATAGAAAAAATTAGATTTCATGGATAGGGAATTAGAGTGCAATAAGGTACAATGAAGATGGATAGGGATTAGGCCATGAATTGAAGACGAGAATATATGTCACGAATATATTGTTGCACTAAGACATTCTCATCAGAGTGGGGATGAATAGGAAATGGTATGGATATAGGAACACTTAATATCTTAGTGAAAAGAGAGTCACTAACTAATTGAATAATGTCGATGGTAACTTGTTTACATGCCACAACCAAATACCCAAGTTTGGAATTTGATACTAACCATCCCTATAATTTTTTTTTTATATAGTTGTAAATTTGTATTACCTATCATTTTACCTTTAAACAAACATATTAAACTTGTAAAACCTTTTACGAAGTCATTTTCATTCCACTGGCCCTCTCCCTCTCTACCTACTTTTCCCTCAATCCATCCCACCCCACCTCTCTTTCAACCTACCTCTCCCTCCTTCCCAACTTCCCCCTCTCTCTGCTTCTCTTTCCCCTTCTCTCTATCCTTTCCCTATCTCCCATCACTCTCTCTACCTAATTCTCCCTCTATTTCTTCAACCTTATCTCTCTCTACCTACCTCTCAGCGTCTCCCTCATTTCCTCTCTCTCCCTTTATCCCTCCCATGCTACCTCACTAGACCTCTCCCTCCCCCCATACCTCTATCTTCTCTCTATCTCTCCTCTCTCACCATCCCTCCTAACCTTCCTCTCCCTCCCTTGTCCCTCTTTCCCCCCTCTCTCTTTCCATCTACCCCTCCATTTATCAGTCACTCCCTCCTTCCCTCTCTCTCCTCCCTCTATCCCTCCCACCCCCACATACCTACCCCTCTCTTTATACCTCTCCCTCCCCTCCTCTCTCTCTCTCATGTACACCACCACTCTGTACTTACACACACAATTTCTCTCCACCTACCCCTCCCATTATCCCTCCCTCCTTCCCTCTCTCTCTCTCACTCACTCTATACATACCTCTCCCACCATCTCTCTATGTACCTTTATTCCTCCCACCTTATCACTCCCTATCTCCCTTCTTCCCCTTCTTTCTCCATTACGAAGGGACAAGAATATTCAATTTTAGAAAAAGAGAGTAGTAGCTAAAATTTTCAAGCATGGCCTTTGTATAGAGAGAAGGGAGAAGTCTGTGAACTTCCATTGTATTGAATAAATGAGATGTTTGTGATCTATGTGTCCTTTCTATTCTCTTTTGATTGTAAGTTTTTTGGTGTTAATTTATAATTATTTTTCAATGTTTTTCTAGTATATTTGGGTGCACCTATATCCTAAAAGGAATTTGTGTGTTCTAGAAGGTTGTATGGTATTCATAGGCCTAATATACAATCAATTTTATATCTATTCACATACTTGGAACAATCTATTGTTCATATTATTGTGAAATCATTTGTGGGTAAAAAACTTGTGATCTTTGTGTCATTTGTGTCTATTACCTTTGGTTTTATTACTGCGTTTTTCCAACCTGTGATTATTTTGTGCATTTATTTTTCCATTATATGAGTAAATTGAAACAAAAATTTTAATCTAAGTAACAATTGTGGTAAACTTTGAAGGTGCCATTCATTATTTTCATACTCTCTAAATAAGAAAAGGTTTACATTACAAAAATTGCAAGTTAGAAAACACTAAGTGTTATGAAACCTGCGACCCACATACTTTTGTAAAACCCTCTACACGTAACAACCCAATTGGTTAGTCACCCCTTAGGTCAATTTGATTAGTTTTATATCCCCCACCTACAAATCCTCCCCAAGCTCTCCACCCTTAAGCTTAGAACAACTAGAATGAAATCACTCACAACCCACTGTGTTTTCCAACCTTTGATTATTTTGTGCATTTATTTTTTCATCCTATGAAGAAATTGAAACATAATTTTTACTCTAAATAACTATTGTGCCAAATTTTTAAGATGTATTTCATTATATTCATACTCTCTAAATAATAGAAAGTTTTCATTACACTCATTGCAGGTTGGAAAACACTGAGTGTTATGAAACCTGCAACCCACATAACTTCTTATAAAACCCTCTACATGTAGAAACACAATTGGTTAGACATCCCTTAGGTCAATTTGATTAGTTTTATGTGTCCCCCACCTGAAAATTCTCCTCGAGCTCTCCACCGTTGAAATTAGAACAAGAACAATCTATCACTCACAACTCAAAGTGTATGTTAAATATGATGTTTTTGACATTTTTCAAAAGTAGTAAATATAGTACCGAAACTCAAGATAGGAATATTAAGCATGTTTTAAAGCTTTTGACTTGTTGCAGAGGTGGCACGTACTTCATGTATGTATAGAAATCTTAGATGGATGGGTAAAGCTTGTTTTAAAGTCTACAATTTATGGAAAAGGTATTGCATGTATGCATTGAAAGTCTAGATACATAAGTATAGCTTATCCCATTATTTTGAAAGCCCAATTTGTTAGCTAATTAAAAGTCTAGATACATAAGTATAGCTTATCCCATTATTTTGAAATCCCAATTTGTTAGCTGATTAGCATAACCTGGGTTGTTATCCCTGGTCCCCTTAGCCTACCAATCCTACCCTTTATTAGCCTTTCCTTCCTGGAGTGATCAACTTAGTTTGCTCATTTCCTTCTGTTCTTTGGTAGACCCCTTCTAATATTTCTAGCTTTGTTAGCCTCTGGCGGATAGGCATGATTAGAATCTTTGTTTGTTTGTTTCTCTCAGGATAATGAATCTTTCTGCATTCATTATCCTTCTGGATTTCCTTATGAAGTTATGCTACATCTTTTGTAGATCAATTATGTTAATATCATGGAGGAGAAAAATTACACATAGTATTATGATTGTTGACATCAATAACACTAAATCTGATTGATGGGTTACCCTCAGTTGTGGTAAGTAAAGCATTGATGTCTCCTGATCAAATTTTATCCACTAAAGGGTTAGATGACTTGATGCCCATGTTGTTGCTTCTTCTACCAACATTGGATGAATCTTCACTCCTTGTGTGAGTTCTACTGTTGATGGCAGTTTCAAAATTTTTAGCTTCATCGCTTTGCCATGGCTTGAATTTGAAGGGGAATTACACCAACTACTATAAACGGCCTTGATTGAATCATTTACCATTCTCAAAGTTCTCAAAGTATATTTTGATTTGATTGCATGGTGAAGCTGACAATTTAGGTGCCTCACTATGAATGTAGGAGCTAACAAACAAGCACAACTTTAAACCTCTATGCCTTCAATCACTCTATAATTGTTGTGATGACCTTTAACTTGCAACTTACACACAAACCATATTCAAAAATTGTGATTCAAATGCAAAAATTGTGATTCAAAACTAATGATCACCATGAGCTTTTTTAGATCTGTGTCCTTTTTTAGCAGTTTCAAATGGTTGCAGTCTAATTTTTAAACACTTGCGATCTCTTTTTTAAATGATGATTTCTTCTTTGCAAGCTATGATAATCTTCTGAGATTGGTTGCAGACTTTTATTCCTTCTTTTCCATTGATTTGGATTGGTGTTTTCTTTTACTGGTTGCGAACGTGCTTGAATAATTCAAAATAACAGGAAATGTACTCTCATTACTGCCATTACTATCATTGTCCCTACAAAACTGCCATAGGAGAAAGTAGAAAAGTTCAAAATTTGAATAATAACGACATTACTATTCCATCATCCTTCGGGGAGAAGGCAAAAATGCATGTCCCATCATGTTGTGTACGTTTTTATGTATGTGTTTATGTATGGTTTTATGTGTTTTTGTATGTACATAGGTGCATTTTGTCTAGGAATTAGCCGACTCCCATGTAAAATAGGTAAAATTCATTATGAAGTTTGATCATGAAATTTAAAATAGGCACCTCGAAAAAAATGTAAGCCCTACCAGTACAATATTCATTTTGATTTATTTTTCAGAAATCTTATGAAGTTTAAAGTTAAATTAAATTAAATTTCCACCATATAAATACAATAGGGTCTCAGGAAGGATATCTCTCGGCTTATTTTACATAGATTTTTCTAAATATAGGTATGCTAGTTCAATATTGTTGAATGTACATGAAGAGACTAGTATAGCACTTATTTTAAAGAAATTAGGAGATACATATCAAGCTAAATCTATAGCTAATAAAATATTTCTAATAAACAAGTTATATACCATCAAAATGGAGAGTGGCGGTTCTATAGTTTAACACTTGAATTAATATTACTGAAGCATTTCAAAGTTTAGGCCATAAGAATCATCCTTTTTTAAACATGGATTGCAAATACTTCTAAAAATTTAGAAGTCTTGGTCATTAACATTATTGTCTGCTACATGTAAAATAGGCAACATGTAAAATAGGCAAAATTCGTTATGAAGTTTGATCATGAAATTTAAAATAGGCACCTCAAAAAAAAACACAAGCCCTGCTAGTACAATATTCATTTTGATTTATTTTTCAAAATTTTTATGAAGTTTAAAGTTAAATTAAATTAAATTTCCACCATATAAATACAATAGGGTCTCAGGAAGGATATCTCTCAGCTTATTTTACATACATTTTTCTAAATATAGGTATGCTAGTTCAATATTGTTGAATGTACATGCAGAGAACATTATAGCACTTATTTTAAAGAAATTGGGAGATACATATCAAGCTAAATCTATAGTTAATAAAATATTTCTAATAAACAAGTTATATACCATCAAAATGGAGAGTGGCGGTTCTATATTTTAACACTTGAATTAATATTATTGAAGAATTTCAAAGTTTAGGCCATAAGAATCATCCTTTTTTAAACATGGATTGCAAATACTTCTAAAAATTTAGAAGTCTTGGTCATTAACATTATTTTCTGCTACAATGTCATCTAGTGTATCATTGTCAATGTTCATATGTTCTTTCAAGTATTTAATATTATCATCATCCTCATCTTGACTTGCATCATCTAAACATCATCATTGAAATTTGACTATAGACCATCTATATTGTTACCAGATGTATTTGGATCATCATTTTCTATACCATCCATATTGCTGTCTTCCATAACATCATCTAACTCTGGATTTTTTTCTTATTGTGCATAAACATAACCATCTTCAACATCATCATGGATGTCAATTTCTTCGATGTTCTCTAATCCCTCTCTCTAATTTTGTTGGCCATCATTGTTTTGCTTAGTATCCACTAATGTTTTGTCAAATACATGCCTTAATCTTGGATCATAATGTATGATAAACATCCATTCGGGTCCAAAATATCTTCATAGAAAAATACCTATACATGAACGACATACATATATTAGATGTATGTTATAACAATTTTATTGATTAATAAACACATGTATATATTCACAATAAACTATGAATTAATAGATTAATGATCACTACCGCTTCTTGTTTGAGTTAAAGAAATACCTGCTCACAATGAATTGGTAGAACATAAAGCTCCTTATCCTTTGGTAGGAAGCATGAGGAATCTATAGAAAATAATCCACTATGGGTATCATGTCTTTGTGTCCTCTCAAATGCTTCATACCATCTACACTTAAAAATACAACATTTAAAAGAGCGGTAATCCAACTCAATAATTTCTTGTATTTTCCCAACATATTGTAGATTCCCTTCACTTATATTCTTATCTTTTGAGCTTGATCGATTGGATTGCTTGAAGTCAACCATGATGCCACAATCGAAGGATCATCTCTTTACATCTACACTTTCTACATGGTAATGTCGATGATATGCCCACATTGTTGGATATTTCCTCGCCTATGAAAGACCATTTATTTTAGTAAAAAATAATATAATGACAAATATTAAAATAGTTAATAGTGTCAAAACTATAAGGTAACAACATTTTGTAAAATTCCAACTGTATCTTTCTTTCACATCCTCTAGACATGTTGATTTCATCTTTTGTTATGTTTGAATCTATACCTGCATCTTCTATTTGATTTTGAATTTGTTTAGTAACCCATTCTAGTGTGTAATCTTTGCCCCATTCCCCAAGCAAATCAGTGGGAAGTGGAGTATTCCTTGGGTTAGATCTCTTAAACTGTCTCCTTGCTTCTAACACTTCTCTCTTTTTATCATACAGATCAATCCATTTGTTCATAAAGTCCATGTGGTACAGAATGAACTTTTCAAGCATAGCACTTTCGTCTACACCTATTACATGTCAACATGTTTATTTCAAACTCCAAATGTCATGCTGTTAATTTGACAAATAAGTTAAAGAGTAAATTAATGATTGCAAGAAAAACAATCACACTGATCATGAATTTACTTACTAATTTCTACTTGAACACCATTAGATTGTGGTTTTTATCCATCAATAATATCTGATGCTCATTCTTCATCCCAGACACATGGCCCATCTTTAAAATCCTTTCCAAGGAATTCACACAGGAAGAAAATGCTTCATTCAATACACACCCTTCAACCATGCAACCCTTTGGATGTGCCTTTTGTCAGACATATCTTTTTAGAGTTTTCATATACCTCTCAAACAAAAAAATCCACCTCATTGATACGACACCCACCAATTCAATGTCATCGACTAGGTGTATAAGTAAATGGACTTGTAGTTCCATGAAACTTGTAGGGAGCTCCTTCTCAAATACATATACAATTTCTGCAATTTCCTTCTTCCATTTTGGCACTTCACATTCATGGATCTCCTTGGAGGTCACCCACCTAATATAAGAATAGTAAATTAGTATGAACCTTTAGTAAAAAATTAAAATGCAATATAATATCTCTATGTCTCTCACACATGAACATTTCATATAACCACATACCTTGTAAATGCTGAAAATTGACTAATGGCATTCCTTAAGTCAACTGTAAGACAAGAATCCCCCCTAATTTCCAATGGCATGATATGCTATTAAACACATTTATGAAAAGGTCATTAGTAATTTTTTCTCACACAACAAAATGTCAAAATATATTTAGTACTTAATCAATATTACCAGTAAATGTTAAATGATGATATATAATACCTTCATAAAATTATGAAAATCATGTGTTTTAAATCTTGTGATATGTCCATCAACTATAAAAGCTTTAGCCAATGTGACCCATAGCTAGTAGGTGTCCTTATTGAACGGATGGAATTTTTTAGTTGGTCTAACTCTTTTTTTTCAAAATCCATGGAGCTTTTTCATATGTTTCATTTTCCCTGTTTGGCCACAAATGTTTTCTATCAAATTTGGTATGCAAAAGAGAATTATCTCTCCTCGAAGACAAGGTGTCCTTCTCTTTGCCTAATATATGTCGAAATATAGAATCTGGGACATTTTTGACGATGTGCATAGGATCTAATAGGTGATATATTAATAGATCCTTCCAGTAAGGGAGCTCATGAAATATGGATTTCCTTTTCATTCCTTCTGGCATATTAACTACAACTTGTTTTGGTTCTTCAATTGAATCACCTTGATAAAAAAAATCCTCCCAAGCTTTCAATTCAACATCTTCATACTTCTTAAGCTAATCACTTGGACCCATAATCATGGGAGAGCCTCTATTTTCAAATTTTCCATCAAATCCATTCTTCAGGCGATTTCTAAACTTATGATCTAGTGGTAGAAAAACCCTGTTGTTTGCATAAATAAATTTATGTAGATCTTTAGAATACCACCCTTGAAATTTTTCTACACATCTTGGACATGCAAATATCCCCTTTGTTTGAAGCCCTGCAATTCAATAAGTAATGTTAATAACATAAAAAAAAAGTATAAAACTAAGTATGAAAGTTGGGATGAAAATAAATTATGAGTGTAAATACATAAATATTTTATCTTACCAGAACAAACACACAGTCTTGGGAAATCATGAATAGTCCAACATAGCACACCATACAACATGAAGGACCTATTTGATGGAGGACGTGATATGTCATACATTCTTATGCCTTTCCATAGCAGTTGCATCTCATCAATAAAAGGCGCAAGATAAACATCCATGTTTTTAACTTGATGTTTTCCTAGAACAATGAGAGTTAGCATAAGGTGCTCCTTTCTAACACTCATCCATGGGGGAATATTGTATACTATCAATTTGACTGGCCAAACACTATAATTTGAGCTCAGGAAAGAGAATGGGCACACTCCATCAATTGCAAGACCAAACCTAATACTACAGGGTTCATCTTCGAATTTTCTTGGCCATTTTTCCTCTATGTGTTTCATTACTTTGGACTCGGCCAAAATTTGCATGAATCCATATTTACTCTTGTTCTTTGCATGCCAGTCCATCAATTATGCACATGACTTGCAATGAAACATTCGTTGAAGTCTAGGTATAGTTGGCATGTGACATAAAACCTTCTTTGGAACTATAGGACCTTGTACATCTATACAATATCTCTTCTCTTTGCATACAGGGAATTCTACCTTGTTTTGATATTCATCTCTGTATAAAATGCAATCATTTTTACATGAATAAAGTTGCTTATATTTAATTCACAACTCAACCAACAACAGATGTGCCTCTCTGCAAGTTGATGGCAACACATTCTCTTCAGGGAATATTTTCATTTTTAGTGCCTTGTAAGATTGCCAGAGATTAAATCAAGTGAATGTTTGACTTATGATGAGCATGTTTGATATGTCAATCTATACTAGGACTATTTATATACAATATATGGTTTTAAAATCCCCTTAAAGAAATATAAACGAAGTCAATGAATGTATACGAATTGTGTACACCAATTGACAATGCAAAGTAAGAAATAAATTTCAACTCACTTCAGTAGGGTAGTGAATCCTTTGTTTGACCAATCAAATAGTGACTTGATTTCTAATAATATTAATGTGCATGCTAGTTTTGAGGTTCTACTTGCACCCAATTTGAACACGGGTGTCTTCGCTGCTTGCTTGATGAAATCTTTTAGGTGGTGATTACCCCTGCTATCATCATTACTGTCAACCATATGATCATTATTGACATCATTATTTCCATCCCCAAAGTAACCTGTAAGAATTTCATTCAATCCTTCTTCATGCACTGCATTTTCACTATCATGATCATCATCATTAAGGCTAGGTGGCATGTCATCAGTGTATGCGGATCTCATCAGCTCTTCAAATTTCTCAGCTAGTAGTATTCTCTTCAATCTTGCTCTTTTCACCTTGGTATTGTTTAAAGGATGGTTTGGATCATCTCATCCAAATCTTAATAACCCAGTTGGATCATGGGTATTAGTATGTGTTTCATCAACATCTTCTACCTATCAACAAACACATGCATTATTTAATGTTTTCCAACAATTGGATAAATCATAAATGTATCAATTCCAAAGAAATATAATCAAACATGGCTTAAAAAAATAAATAAATTGTATGAACATATATACATCAATTGAATAATGGAACATTATTTTATAGACTACCTTTTTTATACAATAATTTAAATAAAACACAATTTTGACAACATAGTTTATAAAACATCAGTCCACACTCATTTATTATTCTTTGGTTTTCTGCCCTTACGGACATCCTTAGGGAGACCTTGTTCTTCCCTTTTCTTTCACACAAGAGTACATTTTAAGAAGGGGTAATCAATCAATAACTCATCCCCAATGGTAAGGTCCATAATAGCCTCAACCATTATCAATCTATCAACCTCTCTTTCCATATCTCCATCCTTACCATTTATAACCTCAACAAATTGAAAATTCGGTCTTACAGTAGGATCCCTTCCCTTACTACTATTTATAAATCCTACAATATTTTTGTGTGTGTATGCACGCCCATCTATATACATAAGATGACCTCTATTCAATTGTTTTCTAGTTTCCAATTGGAGATGATGTGTATACATATTCGAATTTAGACCATATGCTGACATGTTAGGCTTATATTCTGCTAGCCTTCTCCATTCACCACTGTAATATGATGGACCATAATATGGAATTAATCTCCTAGTGGTTTGTTCTAAATTGTTTATATGTTTAGATCCCACATGTACATTTTGGACAATAAAGAGGCCTAGATTTTCTCCATGAATATTGGAGGGTCGTATCATGTAGCTGTATCCCCAAAATTGAAACACCTTGTACACTCTAGGTAATTGTTGATCACTAGGCCAAGCGTAATATAGTGGACGGTCAAATATCTCTTTATAAATTGATCTCAAACTCAGGGGAAAGTCATCATCACCATCACATTCATTCTCATAGGGTATGTAGTCCACCTTCCCCCTGTCTTTAAGCAAATTATGCATCTTTAAACTGGTTCTTTTTTTGTTATTTGTTTTCATCAATTCCTCATCTTCCGAGTTGGTTAAATATGACACATATTTTTGTTAGATGTATCATCTAATAAATGATCATTGCCCTCTAGGCTAGGAGTTGGTGATCTAGAAAACTTTAAACCAAGAACTTTGTCTTGCAAGTATCCATTAAGAAAAAAATTAGTTATGTAAAAAATATAAAACAATGTTTAAATGAAGTATACATGTTATTTATATCAAATTAGAAAATTCCTTACCATAATTCCTATTGGATTTGAATCGATTGTAGGAGGCATACTATCGACTGGAAGCTCATCATATATGTAATGTCTTTGTATATTTGCTCGTTTGAATTATTTCTTTCCACGACATACAAAACATCCACAAACAACAATTTTCTCAAAGTATTCATCCCATGTACTATAGTCCTGACCAACCTCTTGTTCAGTGCAATCATTTGTTGTGTCTGCAAGATCCATTATCATATCCTCTTCCACCCACTGTCCTCTATGTGATTTAATAGTTTTAGGTTCATGTCCATGCACATATCTTCTTCTTTTTCTAATTGAACACTTAGGCTCTGCATTTGATCCAATCTCCATCTAAATTAATTAACAACATGCATTAATTTATGTCAAGATTGGATAATACATTATAAATTTTAATAATAATGTGAAAAAATATGGATGTATCACAAAATTCCATCAAATCATTTTTTCCTAAGTTAAGTCAAAGTTTGAGTACTTGATGTCCTGCTTCATCCGTTGTATCCTCATTTGATATGACACGATCAGTTGCCATGGCCTTCTCTCACCCCTATAATACACAACATAGTAAATAATGTTTAGTACACCAATTATATCATTTCAACAAATATGCTATCCAACACAAAACCTCACTTTAGTCATATATTTGACATATTGATATCATGTTTTGGCCATCCTAATTTTCAAACTTTTCCCTTGATCATAGAATCACATTTAATCACCATTCCTATGCATTTTTAACCAATAAGTTTGACCTCAGAGGCCTCATGGACAAAAAAATGACTTTATCTCCTCTATGTTGTAGCATTTGTGAATTCATAAACACCTTCCTCCTTTGGTTGAGGTTGCTTTCTCTTCATACCTCTATTGTATTTGCAGATTATGTTGACATATCTATTTCCACCCACTTTCCTCTCTGCGATTTAGTAGATCTACGCCGTCCACATTCTCTCTCCATGGCCTCCTCTAAATCCTATAATACACAACAATGACAATAGTCACATAAAATTATCCTGTTAATACGCCCGCTTTTCATTAAGACACACTATGAAAAACAAAATAGGACATTGTAACATTTTGCTCTTCACAAAAATTTTACACACAAAATGTTGACAACTAGAGCTCAAAACTCTCTAGGAAGCATGCAATACACATAGGTTGTTGATGCAATGTTAATGTCACATGATAATGATTTAGTTATCATAGATGATTTTTCATAATTCCCCAATAAGCCCTATATCCAAGATGATAGTAATGAATTAGGGTTTTTCCTTTTATACAAATCTGTAACATGCGATTTGAAATATTTCACACTTCAGATGACTCATCTAGTTGTATAGGGGTCATTTCTGAGTTCACAAATCTAACCTCTATTAGTTTTGCACCCACAAAATTGACATGGGATAAGGAATAGATAAAATAGGGAACTATGATTGCTCCCTTGGAACATATGAAGATGAAGTCAATTTAGCATCAATTTATTTATCAACTTCCAAGCAAAATACATAATTTTGTAGTGCTAGGCGCTAAATTAGGTGCACTTTGTGCCGCCTTTTGCACCCCAAATAGATTACATTTAGGGCTAAAAGGAGGTGCTAAATTATGTGAACTTTGCGCCGCCTTTTACACCCCAAATAGATTACATTTAGGGCTAAAAGGCGGTGCTAAAGTCGGCGTTAACTATGCCGACTATAACATCGACTAGTGAATCAAGAACAAAAATTAAAAACTTCCTGCATCAAGGAAGAGATGACAAGAGAAAAACACTGTGCGAAGGAAGAGAGGAGAAAAAAGGGAAAAATGACACGAAGGAGGGCTACAAGCAAGTAGATCAAAAATTTGATTTAGTTTTCAATACCATAGGTAAGGTTACAATTTTTTTTTTCATTCCCACAAATATTTTTGTTTGGATTAAATGGAGAGGATTGTGAAGAAAGGGTTGTGAATATTGTTTTGTTTATATGTGAATCATTCAAGTCTCATGTGGTTACAAAGGAGGAGGGTAAAATTGTAGACATTGCATTATTTCCTCCACATTCAAGAGCAATGAATGCATTTTTAAAACCCTAATGCCCCAGTTCACTTTATCATTCCCATCCCAAGCTTTTGATTTCTAGTTCGATTTCTCAGACCTTCCTTCCATACCTTTCTTTGAAGACAACTTTCTCGCTTCCTTCCTAAAAAAGTAGTCAAGTGCTTTCAAGACAAGTTGTTAAACTGTGGGAACATAGGTTGGTCGAGACAATACGAGGAGATAGGGATTTTGAGATGATAGTTGAATAATAGATCATTTCCTCAAATTTGTGAGACCTTCAGGCTTAAATTAGCTATTACTAATTTTCACTTATTCTTTTATAGAACAATGAGCTCGTGGTTTCAAATTTATTGTGTGCACACATTCATTTTCTTTCTAATCAACGAAAGTGACTCGAGCATGGGACCTATTTGTGTTAACTCTTAGTAAAACCACACTCCGCACCCTTTTTATCCCCCAAAGATTACCATCCTATACAAGTGCGCAAGCATTGATTTTTTTACAATACATTTGTTTCATTTTGCATATATTTATATCCTTTCAAATATATTTATATTCTATACAGGCGTGGAAGTAATTGATTCATAGGCATTTAAATCCAGAAAGAGAGTCATTCAAGGTAAAAATTTCATACCACAAACTGGATGAAAACTTTCATACCTGACAGTGTGTACTTCATTTGCCTCCACAGATTGGATGAAAATAATTTTCCCTAGGTCGCCTCAAAATGCCAAGCAATAGAGGGAAGATAACAAAGGGAGTAGACTCTGGCCACAATGAGGTAATTCATTGTCAATTTATAGATTTGTAAATGTTTTCATTATTTCATTCATTTTTAGTTTTTAGTTTTTTATTTTTAAATTTAAAAGAAGAATTTTATTATATATATATAGGGACATGTGACTGAGAAAGATAAAGAGGCATTGGCTTCCATATTGGGGGAAGAGGCAGTGAAAAAATTAGTTGATGTGTACTGGACAATGCTTGCCAGATACATAAAAACCGATCTAGTAAAGCCCCTCAAACATTGCAACCAAATCAACCGTGTCAAAGGGAATCAATTGATTCCCCAAGCAGTGTTGGATCAAGCAAAAGATCCAGGATGAAATCAATAATAGTAAGCTCTAGGAATGTAGAACAAGGATCAAAGACTTCCATTGTCCCAGCCACTCTTGGGACACAAACTTCTTCCACCATGCCATGTTTTGCATCTTGCATTGGTAGCTATGATACCAAGATAGAATATGACATGGTTTTAGGGGAAGTCTAAATGACAAATGATGGAAAATAATTTGTGAACAGGTTGATGGAATCATGCCTTCAACAGTTCAAAGACCATCTACATTTGCCATTCTCAAAGATACCCATACACCTACAAAAAGTAGTTATCAATAACATGGAGACTGAATTTGGCATAGGTTGGTCTGTGAAGAAGGTAAAGCTACGAATGTCTCAAAATTGTAAGAGATTTTGGTGCAACCAAAGAAAGAAGATAAAAAACTCCCTCCTGAGCTAAGGCTCAAAAAAAGGCCAATTGATGTAAGTGTCAAAGTATGGAAAGAGCTTGTAAAAGCATATGAGAAGTCCGATGCATGGAGGAAGTTTGGTGAGGAGAGTACGCAAGTATTTGAATTTTCTCATAGATTATATCAAATTTATTAAACGATTTTTAAATTTTATTTGTGCATAGTTAAATTGAATTAGTATATGTTTCACGACAAGGCCTCCAAGGCTAGACTTCAAAAACTTCGTTCCACGCATCACAGTGGCCATAAAGGTTTACATACCTTGATCTATACATTTGTAAGTATATTTAATATGTTAAATGATATATTTTTTATTTCCTAGGAAAAAGTAAATGATTGCATATTAATTAGTTTAACTAGTCCATGTGCCATGTTTTGACAAGAGGAGAAATATGGCCGACATCCAAAGCAATTTGAAAAGGAAAAGTTACAAAGCAAAAAGTGGGTCGATTTTGTAATCTGGATGGAGAACGAGGTATCAATAGTTGACTTTCAATAACTTAGTTGTATATTGTTGTGTTAATATGTCAATTTGCATTTCTTGTGTTAAGTTGTTCATTGATGCATAGGATGAGTTCTAAAGTGCTTCTCTATTGGCCTTAGATCCCACTCAATTGTCCCATTATTTCATCTTGAGGAAAAAAATATTGTTTGCCTTAAAGGGTAGTGGGTGACATTCATGCCTTATTTTCATCACATCTTTTAATTAATGACCATGGTATTTTACTATCTCTTAAGTGTCCCCATTTAATTTATGAGTTGTATCATTTGAGTAACTTATTCCCATGTTGATTTGATTTATCTTCTTTTCTCTCAAACATGGTATCCCAAGGAGTGCTTCCTTGAATTCATGTTGCCATTCTACTAAGTGATCCACATGCATCTTTTCCATCCTTCCTCATGATGCTGCCATTATTTTAACATGTAAGAATGTTTTGATGCATCTTGGTAGGCATCCTATATATATAACACATCCTTGTAGTCTACATCACTTGGCGTAGCTAACCAACCACTTAATTTGTCCATCTGATTTTAAAAAAGGCAGTAAATTCTTGTCTTCCAAGTTAAAAAAACTCTATAAATAAAGAAATAAACAGTAAAAAACCAACAACCTGATCTGGTCAACATAGAGAAGCGTGTAATACTAGAATTCTTAACATTCAAAAGATAAATGGAATGTCCTTAAAACCCAGTAGAGCTATCCAAAAAAGCTAACTAAAAACACAAACATGCTCTCACACACAATGGCCTAATGGCTGGTTGTCATAGAAGTCAAACTACCGAAGTAACAACATTGATCAAGTTAACATATATGCATCATTTGCATAAATAACTAAACCATTTATGTGCATGGATAAATAGTAGAAGGATGTAGATGAACTCAATTCATCTAAATTTATGCCTCTTGGCAGTCGTTCCTCTTGAATCTCTAATATTAGGTGCCCGAGACTTCCCTGTAGCTTTTACCTTTCATCACTGCCTTTCCTCTTCACTGTTAGGCTCATCTCCTTTTTCCTTATCTCCATTTTTTGCTTCGGCTTCTAATTCATCCCATGTTTTACCTTCCTCTTTAGAATCTTCTTCTTGTTCTTCATCCTCATCTGACTCCACAAGAGATTCATCTTCTGAACCTTCCTCATCTGATTTTGATTCCTCTTCTACATCAGAGGGTTCATATCCTTGATCTGACTCTTCTGAATTATCAAAATCAAAATCACTAGCTTCCATATTCAAAAATTTCCAACCACCATCTTCAATAAATTTATTTGGATCATCAGTAATAGTCTTCAAAATTGGTCGCCAATTCAAGTTCATTCTGCTTTCATAGTACTTTATATCCATGGAGTTCAACCATTCCTTGATTCCATCAAGCAAAGATTGAGGAATGGAATCAATGCAAAGTACATGCCACTTGAAGTCTTTGAAAACAATAGCCATATCAAATTCCTTTTGCCCAAGTCCTACTCTCTCAAGGTTAACAATCTCAATCTCACTAATAGTGATTACTAAGAAAGGTAATTCCACCAACTTTACCAAACAGTTTACCGTAGGAATAATAAAAGCAGAGGCTTTGAAAGGAACTCCATGAACACCAAGCTCTCTAAATGGTATATCAAACTATAGTTCAAAATATTTTAGATGAGGCTGCTCCCATAGCTCTCTTACTCGCTTGAAAAATCCTTGAAACTCTGCATTGATTTTATTTTTCCTATCCCTCTCGTGTTGTTCTTCCTCAATTTAATCAGGATCATACATTGACCTTCTTGCCCCTCCTAAATTTTGGACCACATCCATTACCTCCACATAAAAATGAACATCCTTGGTCTTCTTGGTTCCTACGCCATGATATGGTTATGCAAATGAAAATGAAGCAAAGTAATCATCTCCTTCTCCACTGGCTGGAAGAATGCATGCTTAATGTTTTGATACATGATATCAACTCTCTCTTATGCTCTCATGGTTGAATACCAAAATCCATTATCGTGGGCCTCTAGAGTTCCAGTCATCTTTCTTCCTCTTCCACCAAATGCTGGCCTGATCCACAAGTCTGTCAGCCTAATTGGCTTTGTTTTTGAAAGTTGAAGTTTCTCTTGAGTCACTAGTGTAGCTCTCTTTTCCTTTTTAGACTCTTTCATTGCTACAGGCAATTAGCACCTAGTTGATTAACAATCTCAATCTCACTAATAGTGGTTACTAAGAAAGGTAATTCCACCAACTCTACCAAATAGTTTACCGTAGGAACAATAAAAGTAGAGGCTTTGAAAGGAACTCCATGAAAACCAAGCTCTCTGGTATATCAAACTCTAGTTCAAAATATTTTAGATGAGGCTACTCCCATAGCTCTCTTACTCGCTTGAAAAATCCTTGAAATGCTACATTGATTTTATTTTCCTATCCCTCTCTTGTTGTTCTTCCTCAATTTCATTAGGATCATACATTGACCTTCTTGTCCCTCCTAAAGTTTGGACCACATCCATTACCTCCACATAAAACTGGACATCCTTTAGTCTTCTTGGTTCCCACGCCATGACATTCTTATGCAAATGAAGCAAAGTAATCATCTCCTTCTCTGTTGGATGGAAGAATGCATGCTTAATTTTTTGATACATGATATCAACTCTCTCTTCTGCTCTCATGGTTGAATACCGAAATACATTATGGTGGGCCTCTAGAGTTCCAATCATCTTTCTTCCTCTTCCACCAAATGCTAGCCTGATCCACAAGTCTTCTAGCCTAATTGGCTTTGTTTTTTAAAGCTAAAGTTTCTCTTGAGTCACCAATGTAGCTCTCTCTACTTTTTAGACTCTTTCATTGTTACAGGAAATTAACGCCTAATTGATTAACAGTCTCAATCTCACTAATAGTGATTACTAAGAAAGGTAATTCCACCAAATTTACCAAATAGTTTACCATAGGAATAATAAAAGTAGAGGCTTTGAAAGGAACTCCATGAAAACCAAGCTCTCTAAATGGTATATCAAACTCTAGTTCAAAATATTTTAGATGAGGCTGCTCCCATAACTCTCTTACTTGCTTGAAAAATCCTTGAAACTTTGCGTTGCTTTTATTTTTCCTATCCCTCTCTTGCTGTTCTTCCTCAATTTCATCAAGATCATACATTGACCTTCTTGCCCCTCCTAAATTTTGGACCACATCCATTACCTCCACATAAAACTGGACATCCTTGGTCTTCTTGGTTCCCACACCATGATAAGGTTATGCAAATGAAAATGAAGCAAGGTAATCATCTCCTTCTCTGCTGGCTGGAAGAATGCAAGCTTAATATTTTATACATGATATTAGCTCTCTCTTCTTCTCTCATGGTTGAATACTGAAATCCATTATGGTGGGCCTCTAGAGTTCTAGTCATCTTTCTTCCTCTTCCACCAAAATCCTGGCCTGATCCACAAGTCTGCCAGCTTAATTACCTTTGTTTTTGAAAGTTGAAGTTTCTCTTGAGTCACCAATGTAGCTCTCTCTGCCTTTTTAGAATTTTTCATTGCTACAGATCATCTGTGGTATTTAATCATTTGTACCACATGGTTGATGTGCTTTGAATCCCTTGATCTAAAGGAAATTTCCTTAACATAAATACTGTTAGGGAATTTCAATGTTGGCATGTAGTTGGCATTAAAGTCGGTACCTGGAATATTGAAAATTATCCTTATATAAGAATTACGTCCATCTTGTTTGTTTGTAACACTCTTGATGGTGGCTACATGAAATGGAACCATGATGCCATAGATGCGTACCAGAACAACATCATTTTTCTTATCAACTTGAATCATGAGCTCTCTAGAAATGGGGATATCATCCTCATTTTTGTATGAAACCATCTCAGTGGATGGCTTGGAAGAGACATGTCCATCTCCTGTACCAATTCCCCCTACAACCAATATTCTTGCAGTCTCCTCATTCTTTTTCCTTGCAAGTTCTGCTTGGTATTGCCGGTGCTGCTCTTCTTTAGTCATCTCTTGATTATCAAATCGTAAGGTTGCCTTGGAGATGTGCCTGGTTCTCCTCCATTTTCCTCATACTTGGGTTTTTGTTTCACTTCCTCATCTTCATCATCATCGTTAAATGAGTATGTAACATCAGTGTATACTTTGGAGCTAACCTCAGTTGTATTTTTAGGCCCTTTATCCTTAACAACCACAGTGTCAACAAGGAGCAATGAATAATTCTGTGTTTTGGGGTTACCAATTTGCAACTGCAAATTTTGAAACCCAAGTGATACATTAAAAGCCATTCTAGCCTTCACAATTTTGTCATTTCTTGAATTCAAACTTAAACCAGACTCTCAAAATTCGATCCCTATTCCTGTTCCTGTAGACTTTGTAAGATGAGGCAAAAGTTCAAGGCCATCTCTTTGAACTACTTCCATAGCTGCCTTATATTAACATACATGAACATGATATGATTATATACATGAAAAGATCACTTAAAAATAGTATAATCAAAGTACTAAATGTCCTGAAGAACTATTCTCTGTATGCTCAAGTATTGTTGCATTTCATAGCTTGCTTACAAACAAAAAACTAAACCATAAATGCTAGCTCTCAAAAACAAGGACATATAGACTAGTTAATTCTCAAAGAACCTTTGAAGCATATTATAGTGCCAAAATTTCCTAGAAAAATATCCAATTTGAAATATAGGAGAAGAAGATATATAGACCAATTAACTCTCAAAGGATCTTCGAGGAAAACATAATCATATATAGCACAAAATACAAAGGGTTGGCACTTAAGGTTATGTAATAGAATTTACAGTTGATAGTTAAATTGTATAACAATTTTTTTTATGATCTTTACTAACGTTTATTAGAATTGTTGCATTTTTTACATCATTGGAATGACATATTAGTTGTAACTTTTTGGAAATTTTATTATGGTATGTGCACTTTGATATGATGCAATATGATTATGGTTTCATCTCATATGTTGTAATATTAGATATATAATAGAAAAATAAATTATTGCATGAAATAAATAATAATTTTTTTAATTTTTTTTTGTAGAACACGGGTCTTCTAGAAGATCGAGATGATCCTCATCATGATATAGATCTAGAAATTATTGGTTCTACCGGTACAACACCTGGTAGAGGATGATGATGAGGAAGCTGTTGGTAGTACCCAGTGACATTTGTGATCATATAGACTGCATCATGGATCATTGCTGATATATCGTTATGATGATGATGATCATGATGGTGGTGGTGATGATGAGGCAGTAGCTAGTAGTACCCAGTGACATTCATGATCATATAGACTACATCATGGATCATTGCTGATATATTGTTATGATGCCTCTTTTCATGGTTACTATCATATGTATCATTTTCACGGCCTACAGTACCATATTATTGAGTTGTATCATATTGACACATATTGACATGTATCATTTTCACTTATATCATTTGGACATGTAACATCTTGACTTGTATCAATTTGAGTTACATAATTTATCATTTTTATTTATATCATTTGTACATGTATCATTTTGACTTATGTCGATTGTTGGACATGTATTATTTTGACATGTTATTGATCTACTGACATATTTGACTTTCACTTGTTTTAATTATATATGATGATGATCTTATCAGTATTGACTTGTCAATTTATATATATTAAAAGTGGTCGATAATTTTTGGATGGATATTTATTACATATGATGATTTTAATTTACTTCTCAGGATGGATGTTGTCAAATTCAATTAAATTATAGATATTTGACTCACTTGTTTTAATTATAGATGATGATCATGTTATAATAGTTATCTTGTTATTTAATCATATGAGTTAAATAATTAAATTACTTACTCTATAATCATATGAGTTATTTAAGAGGCATGATATATTTAACTAATTAAATTGAAATAAAACATATTAAATTAATAAATGGAAACAAAAAAAGAAGCATTTTTAGAAGTAAAAAAGGAAGCAACAATGGAAGCCAAACTAGAAGCAAACCAAAAGCAATCTTGGAAGCAAAATTGGAAGCAAAATCAGAAGCAAAACTGGAAGCAAAATTGGAAGCAAAACTGGAAGCAAAACCAGAAGTAAAACTAGAAGCAAACCTGGAAGAAAAACTGGAAGTAAAATTGGAAGAAAAATTGGAAGCAAAACTGGAAGAAAAATTGGAAAAAAAATTGGAAGAAAAATTGGAAGCAAAATTGGAAGAAAAACTAGAAGCAAAATCGGAAGCAAACTTGAAAGCAAAACCAGAAGAAAAACTGGAAGCAAACCTGGAAGAAAAACTGGAAGCAAAACTAGAAGCAAAATTGGAAGCAAAACTGGAAGCAAAATTGGAAGCAAAACTGGATGCAAACCTGGAAGCAAAATTGGAAGCAAAACTGGAAGCAAACCTGGAAGCAAAATCGGAAGCAAAATTGGAAGCAATCCTGGAAGCAAAACTGGAAGCAAACTTGGAAGCAAAATCAGAAGCAAAATTGGAAGCAAACCTAGAAGAAAAACTGAAAGAAAAACTAGAAGCAAAACTAGAAGCAAAATTGGAAACAAAATTGGAAGAAAAATTGGAAGCAAAATTTGAAACAAAATTGGAATCACAACTAGAAGCAAACCGAAAGCAAACCTGGAAAAAAAATGGAAGCAAACCTGAAAGCAAAACTAGAAGCAAACCTGGAAGCAAAATTGAAAGCAAAACTAGAAGTAAACTTGGAAGCAAACCTGGAAGCAAACCTCGAAACAAACTTGGGAGCAAAAATAGAAGCAAAAATGGGATCAGACATGGAAGCAAAACTGGAAGCCAAATTGGGCGCTATTTCTGATGTTATTTCTTGGCACTATTCCTGACGCTAAAGGAAGCGCTATTGCTGGCACCACTTTTCCTACGCAAAATCTGTTGCCAAAGTGGGCGCTAAATCCAACAGAAAATCCGGTGCAAATTCTGGCACCAAAACGAACATGCCATTTAGTGCTAACTTTTGCGCCGTAAGATGTGCCCAATTGATGGACTCAAATACACTAAAATCTGGTGCTATTTTAGCTACTAATTGCCTATTGTGCTGTAGTGATTGCATTTTCCAGGGACTGTAGTTCTAAAGCAACCCTTGTTTCTCTATTATTTTTTGTAGACATTAGTATGTGATTTTTTCTAATCTTAATTTGATAATTCACATTTATGAGCTTGATCATTCTTGAGTTCTAAATATTGCATACATGAATTCGTCTAATGGTGCAAAAGATATATTCTTAAACCTTGATGTGCATTTTGTAGTATGAGCATCAATGGTGAGAGTTCATGAACCACTTGGTTTTTTTGGCTGCTACTGGGTATGTACTGATAAACAAGAAATATCACTAATATTTACAAGTTTATATTTATTTAAAATCATATTCTTGACTTCTACTACATATTTAAAATTTTAAGTACAATTCCTTAGCTGTTTTGAATGCATGCTCGACTGACCTCAATTGAGTGCCTCTAGTATAGGAATCATCATCCATTTATCATCTTTGCATTCCCATGATTTTGAAAGTAGATTTATTTTCATAAAATCCTTGTTTTAGCATTATTATGAACAAATAAGCCTTTTCAATAATAATGACCATAAATTTTGTGAGATCATGGTTAACAATGTTCCCAATAATTTATGTTTATGTGGTCATTGAGAAATCTTTTGTTTTTTGTTTATATTTGTTCAAACTTTGAGCTACACTTCCTACATTCATTAATATGCAGAATTTTTACAACATACTTTTAATGATTCAAAACCTTGCTTAGATATTGCACTTTACTGGCTTTCATGGCTTCATACGTAGTTGGTTTTTATTACATCTATAAAGCACACAAAGGTATGATTGCTAAACATGTTTATTTCTTCCCTTTATATGCAAGCACATTTTCTGTCTAAAGGAATTATGCCAACGTACTTTCAACTACAAACAAACACCACATCCACTAAAGGAATTTACATAATTAATATTTAGTTCTACCCGTTAATGAAACAACATATGTACACAATGTCAATGCTGCTAGCTTAAGAGACTCTTGAATTTTTGTGTATTCAGAATTGGGAAATTTTACGAAGAAATCTCCATTGATGCTTGATAGAAAATTAGCAAATGCAAGGCTACTTGAAAGGCATTTCCAACCATGTCTATTTGAGCATAAAATTTTGTATCTGTCTTTTAAAATTTTTGCCTTAAATTTTCTGCCTTACTTTCTTCAAAAAAATAGGGACCCTTCAATTCTTCTCTTCCTTATTGTCAACTGAAACGTCGTTTTCTACACAAGGCTTGCATACCGTACAAGTGGTAGTGGTGTTGCTTGTGCTTCTAACAAATCACAATATGATTGATGCTCTTGATGAAAATAAATATGATGATTAAAAATTTGTATTTATTTCATGTGTAGATACAGTCATATAAACCATTTTGATGTATCTTCAACATTTCTGAATTGACAATTGACATTGAATTATGAATTATTCACTTTTTTCTTAGTTCTGTACTTAATTTTGTACATTTCATTTCCAACCAAGGATACCAAAACTTGAACCACCAAAATAGCTTGAGAATGAAAAGCCCAAGAATAATATGTGTGGAGATTAATAAGGAAATACTGGTTTATCTTTAATGCTTACTCGGTTTTGGAGAACTTCATAACTGCTTACCTTTTTGCAATTTAAAAAAAATGATTTGTAGCTTACGGATCACAATAGCTTTCTCTAGATTATAATAAACATGTTTAACACAAAATTAACTAATATGTCTTCAACGTACCCATCGCACACGAAGGTGTAATTTCTAGTTTTATTTGGAAGCCTCATTAATAATTCTTTGAGAGTATAAGCCCATGTCTTGCCATGATCTGTCTTTTCTATCAATTGTGGCCCGGTTGTTGTAATATAGTCTCACCATTTAATACCTGTAGAGGTAGCATCTGTGACAAATATGTATGTTTATTGATATTTCAATAGAACTTTGTATAATCTAATTAGGGGCCAAAAGCACAATAAATAGTTCCTCTCCTACAACACAAAATAAAGAACAAGATCCTATATTCTATTCATATAGATACAAAAAATTTCCTCATTATAGGTTATGGTTGAAAGATGTTTAACAATTATCACAATCACAACATTTGCATTAAAAAATTTAAGAATCAAGACCATGTAGATGGGAGGACTGCAACAACTGTGGCCTATTGTTGTTTTTTATTAACTAACATAAACTTATTTATTTATATTTTCTTACAATCTTATTATACAACTTCATATTCATATATTTACTCACAATTTCATCATGTGCGGGTGGTTGATTTATATTCATATACTTCTGCAACAATTGCTTTTAACATGCTAACAATCTTGTATTGTCTCACCTACAATTCCTCTTCAACACTTACTTTCACTTTTTTATACAACTTATATTGTTTACATAAAACTAAGTATGCATTTCTAATGCGCTTCCACTAACTTCTTTAACTATGTATGAACAAAATACATGAAAAAGGCAACAAACTATGTGTCGGCTTATTTCATACTAGCACATGAAATTATTGACTGTACAATAGCCACAAATGAAATAGATACAAATATTTCATCAATTTTCTATCACCAAATATGTGTTATAAACATTTTGTAAATTTTGCAAACAAGCTTGAATATATTTCGAACCACACTTTCTTACCGTGTTTATTTTTATATAGTATTCTATTGTCATATCCCTTGCACCCCCTCTGGTGCAAGTGATAATTATTTACAATCTTTAAAGGGAAGATAATGATTATGTAATGAACAATTACTTCTATAATAATGAAGCACCACTTGTGAGATGGACCTATGGAGGTCTCATTTCTTTCCTTGTGTCTGCTCATCTTCCTCAATGCTAGTGTCACACATTTAATCTATGCGTGTATCAATAAGAAAGTAAAAAAAATATGGGCACTTAACAATTCACACACCTTGTATATGCTTCCACATATTGGATACGTGCCTACTAGTACAACTGAAAGGACAAGATATGACAAAAATACACTTTCAATTATGTTGTATGGGTTTTCATGCAAGAGGGGGCAACATCCATTTTTGGGCATAGGTTGGAAGGATGCTTGGAATAGTTGTGGAATTTGGCTTTACGCCTACCAATTACATTTGCTTGCTACAAGGATTACAACAAAGGTTTTAAATCTTGCCAACTACATTTTCTTGAATATTCCAAAAGCATTTTGAACAAATCTATTTTGTGTGTATCATACAATTTTTTCATTCTACAAGACTATAATTCTTGAAAACTCGGGTTTTAATTTGTACAAATTTCTAAGAGTAAAAGGTGAAAAATGGTGATGTACCTTGTGCATACTTCTACATTTTGCATACATGTCTACCAAGATAGTGGCAACTACAACATCTAATAAAATTCCCTTACCCTTTATGCTTTTATGGGTGTACATACTTTGTTCCAAAACTTCCATTTTGGTACAAGCTAGGAGCATGCTAGCAAATGTGAAATGATCGGAATGGAGACCTATTCATTACATTTGGTAAAACATGTCTATTGTGTATGGTGAAACAATGTGGTTGCATCCTAAAATTACCTCTTTCCTATTTGTTGCATTAAGTGTGTTCAATGAGACATTGTTTCATTCTTTCATGTGGTTGAACCCATTTACTGGTTTCTCTAATAAATTTTTCCCTTTCTACACACAAATAAATTTATTATGAAGAGCTATAAGGCCCAACCTCATGAGCATCAATTATAACTTTTTTCTTTTCTCATTTGATGATTTAGTTATCACTAGATAGTTAATGCAATATGATAAATTATGTAATTTTTTTCTTTAATTTGAACTCTATAAGATATGTGGTATAAAATATTTTTTGCGATATGCCTTGGGTGAGTCATGAGATATAATATGAATTATGTTACAAACCCAAATTCCAATATAGGAAAGTGGCAAAAAATTAAATAGTTTGGAATGGACAAAATAGGGTGCAATATTAAAATGTGTAGATTGTAATTGAGATGTATAGGCTCAATAGGGTCACACGACAATTTGGTGTTTGATAGGACATTTTTGAGCCAGAGCAAAGATATCAATGGATTAGTCGAGAGAGGGGCTAGGGGTAGAGCATGGTAGATTCCAGAGCAAGGAAGATGTGGGACCAATTGGAGGAGAGAGTATGGCAATGGAGAGGTGGACCAGATGACGCAGGTGTGATAGAGCAGTATGCCACATGGTGGAGAGAGAGGGTGCTAGAGAGAGTGACACCAATAGCACGGAGGGTGTAGTCACTAGTTTAGGTGCTCGAGGTAGAGGGTGAGGGTGAGGAGGAGGTAGGAAACGAGGAGGAGGAGGATAGACCCTTGAGATGAGTACGACAGAGGATTGTTGTTGGTATGTGGCGATTGATCATGCTATAATGTATAGCCCATGGTATACTGTACACCCTAGCACGTATCCCTTCCGGGGTTCGGGGCCGAGCTGGGCCCTGGGCGGGGGTTCGGGGGCGGCAGGCCCCAAGAAAAATTTTCCTCCTACTTTTTTGCGTCATCAACGAAAAAGGGAAAAATCAATGAAAAAGGAAAAATCTGATTTTGTAGAACCCAAAATCTGGAAGCTTCTAAGCTTGTTAAAAAGGGGTTCAAATAGGTATTACAGTATGATGAAAAACATGATTATTCACAAGATTGTAATAAGTTTTGCACTGGATAATAAAAGTATTGGATGGTTGCGGTTTGGTGGATGTAGCCCGGATTGGGTGAACCACGTTAAATTCTTTGTGTTATGATTTATTCTATGTGTGTTTTAGTTTCTCTGTTTATTAATTAAATATGCATTTAATTGTTAGATATCTGCCTTTCTAACCCTAACAATTGTGAGATAGAGGTGGTGATCATCGAGGAGGAGGAGGAGATCCAGGAGGTAGAGGTGGAGATGGGAGAGGTGGAGAAGGAGGCATTAGGAGAGAGAATTAGTGATATATTAGGCACCGCTAGAGGATGATACAACTACCAAGTTGGTAGGGGTGCAGGCACTGATTAGGATATTGGAGAGGAGGTTGAGATAGTTAGAGAAGGAGAAGGAGAGACTGGAGGCAGAGGTGGAGAGACTGCAGAGTTGATGGTAGAGGAGGCAACAGGGGTGGAGATGGACGAATTGAGGAGGGAGGTAGCGTGATTGTAGAGACTATTTGTGGATATGCAACAGTAGAGGGATGCGATTAGGGGATAGTGGATTAGGTGCAAATAATTTTGGGGACCCTATAGGGGGAGAGGGACAAGGCTTGTATGGAGCAAGATGAGGCTAGCCCAAGATGCTTGGGAGTAGGAGTGGGGCAGGTTGCAACAACAGTGGGACATGTAAAAAGGTGAGAGAGATGCAACGTGGGTATCAACGGCCCAATATGATGACGCTGCCCAGGAGAAAATTTATTATATGGGGGCCTATTATATCGCAGTGCCAGACCCAACTCAGAGAGTCACTCCCTATGCACAAGTGTTTGGCAGGAGTGTAGAGCCTTCACGATTGGGACCCTTACAGTTAGGGGGATCAGGTAGATCTAGTGGCTACATAGGGACACCATTAGGAGGAGGGGGAGAGTGCCAGAGTCACCTCAGTGCTTTGACATGACTAATAGTGGACAGTAGAGAGGGACAGGTGCCCTAGTTTTGAAAAATATGTAGGCAACAGTGTACATATATGCAAAGTCCATGTACAGATTGATTCAATGATTCTTTCTACTCACGCTGACTCATGACACACAATGTGTCATTTTTTACACATTATATTCTCCTATACATGTACTTGTATTATTTCATGGACATTGATGGAAATTATGGACTATATGGATATGTTGGACATTATTATGCACCGATATTTATATGACAACCTGATGATTATGGTGATGCATATTATATAATGGCTATGTGATGTTGTTTATGTATATTATGGATGTATGCATTATGGATGTAGCGATGTGATGTATATGTATGCATGATGATTGTGATGTATGTGACCAACACGTTTGTGATGCAGGATGTGATGTAGTATGTTTATGATGATGATGTATGATATAGTACTAATGCTATGTGATGGAAGATGTAATGGCATATGATGTGGCGTGTGATGTGTGATAAGATTTATATTTATTATATAGATGTCATTGAGATTGATTATGATATGCAATGAATGTGTAATGTTCTTAATATATATGTATTTAATTTTCCTAATGCTATGAATGATAATGAGATATGAAAATATGAATGGATTAAGCTACTTAGAATAACAAATCTATATTATCCTAAACAACTTAATTGATAATGGAAATGATAATACAAAATGAAATGAATTAAGATGCTTAGAATAACAAATCTATATTATCCTAAACAACTTAATTGATAATGAAAAATGAAATGGATTAAGATGCTTAGAATAAAAAATCTATATTATCCTAAACAACTTAATTGATAATGAAAATGAAATGGATTAAGGTGCTTAGAATAAAAAATCTATATTATCCTAAACAACTTAATCGATAATGAAAATGATAATGAAAAATAAAATGGATAGTGAAATGATTAATGTAACCTAATAATGAGATTGACAATGAAATGATTAATGCAACCTAATGAATGGTAGGTGTAGTGCACCTATCAAAATTGAAGCAACCTAATAGGAAGAATAGGGGGAAAAAACCATTTGCATAACCAACAACCATGATTATAGGCTAGATGAATGGATGAGGTAGATGGCATAAGATGGGAAATGAAGAGGGATTATGATATGAATTATGCAATCTAACATGATGTTATGATTTAAGGAGCAATAGATTTTACTATAGCATAGGACACCATATGCCAGGGTATAAAGAACCAAGGCCAATTGGAATATAATGCATGGGACTAACACACCACACAAGAAGGTTAATCCAACATCCCAAAGTCGTAGGGGCTTTGGTCAGGCCGATGCTGGACAACCAAAAGCATAAGAGGTTGCCCTAGCATAAAACAAGACCACAAGAGATCTTGGTGGGTAGTATGTAGGACAACTAAGAAAACATGATCACGCAAAAAACCAAGATATGCCCCTATGTCTACCAATCAAAGTGCACCATGATATGATGGATTGTAGCGACCTTGAATAGGTATAGTAGGGAGGTCAAAAGATAAACAAAATAAAAAATCACCAAGAAATCACAATAAATATCAAATATCCTTTCCCATTGGGATGATAGATGGACAACATTGACACAGTCTTATATAAGGAAAGATATATCCTACTAAGACCAAAGATGGATGGGATAGATCAGAGGATCAACATGACTCAAGATAATTAAAATAGATTGATAGTTCTAGGAACTAGTGGATTTTTTTGGTTAAGTCCTACAAGATAAGGACAATCCTGGAGACATGACAGACACAAAGACACACCCTAAAGGATAGACCTAAGCCTCAGGGGCTCTTCAAAGATGGCCTTGCCTATGTGAAAGTGAAGAGGCATTGTAGTTTGATAAAAATATTAATGATAAATGATGGACCAAAAAGCAGAAAGAGGATTATAAAGACCCAAATAGATGGACTAAAGCGTCAGATGGCCTTGCCTACGTGAAAGAACAGAGGCAATGTAGTACGATAAAAATACCAAAGACTAATAGTGAGAAAAAGAAAAATGAATGATGAGGAATGACCCAAAAGGATGGAACAAAGCCTTAGGGGCTCATCAAAGATGGAATTGCCTATGTGAAAGTGTAGAGGCAACATAATTTGATAAAAATACCAAAGAAAGGACAAGGGATAAAAGATGGGACCTAATGATAAAAGAAACAAGGATGGATCTTAGAGAGGATGCGAGACCAACTAATAGGACACTATATGCAAGTGATGATAACCAACCAAAGCTCAATTGGTATAAGGATACGAGACCAGGATACCCAGTAAGACTTGTAGGGGTTCACCACCAGCAAGTGAGAGGAGCTCAAGATTTGGGATAGTAAATCTAAACCATCTAATTCTCAATCAAAATATACCATGGGATAGATGATAGGATGGATGAGATGTGTAGATAAGATGTGTTGATGGGAGGGGATACGTAAGCATATAGGAAAATGGGATACAAGGTAGATAATGATTAAGACCTATATGAATGACACCTATTACCAGGTTTTCACAAAATGTACTTATCCAAGGCACCACTAAAGGTGGTTTTCACCATAGGACAATTTATTTATCTTTACTATTGACATCATTTTTTGATATTTTCCATTTTTTTTTAATGTTTTTTACTTTTTTGGTATTTTCTAAGTGGGGTAATCTAGCTAACTTAGGTGTAGAACCACTTTAGATGCACAATGTTGATGCATTCTTCCAAGGGTTCACCCTCAGGTGTGGAAAGACGATATGATCTAGAACCATATTTAGCTATGATGACATATGGACTGAACTAATTAGCTTCAAATTTTCCTTTCTTCTCTTGATCTTGTTGAGTATGTTGATTTTCCTTAAGTACAAGGTCACTAATCTAAAACTAGCAAGGTCAAAATTTCTTGTTGTAGCTTCTTTTGAGCCGGTGTTGGTAAGCATGCAAGTGATTATAAGCATTGAGACACTTCTCATACAAAAGATCTAGTTGACTGAGACGTGCCACTCGATACTCCTCATCATTTATCAGGTTCTCCAAAGAGATACGTAGTGAGGGGAGCTCGACTTCAACTGGTAAGATGGCATCGACACCATATATGAGTGAGTATGGTGTGGCATTGGTGGGGGTGTGAATGGATGTACAATAGGCCCAAAGGACAAGATTGAGATGGAGGTGCCAATCTCGACTAGTATTATTGACAACTTTCTTTAGAATTTTGATTAGTATTTTGTTGGTGGCTTCAACCTGACCATTACCTTGGGGGTAATAGGGTTTCGACCATCCATGTTGGACATGGAAATTTTCACAAAGTTTTTGTACGTGCTGGTTTTTGAAAGGTTTTCCATTGTTAGTGATGATGGTGGAGGGAATACCATATCTGCAGAGAATATGGTACATGATGAATTTGGATACCCGAGTGTCGGTAATGAGGGAGTGGAACTGATTTAGTTAAGCATTTTGTGGTGGTGATGATGAAGATGTTACCATTAGAGGATGGTGGGTAGATCTTGTTGATTAAGTCTAGATGGGCCAGTAGGAAAAGGGCCACAGTGTTGTAATCGGTTGCAAGTCCTGTGCTGGAGCATGGATCAAATCCATGTGCTTCTAACAAGGAACACACTTCTTGACAAACTCACATGCATCATGTTCCATAGTGGTCCAATAATACCTAGTCCAAAGTAGCTTCTTGGCTAGGGCCATTCCATTAGTGTGTGCCCCACAAACGCCACTATGCACTTCACTTAATGCTACTTTAGATTCAGGTTCATTCAAACATCGAAGAAGAGTACCATCATACCCTCTATGATAAAGAGTGTCTCCTAGGAGGGTGTAACGAGATGCTCGATGTATGAAGGATTTGCATTGGTTGTGTTTTAGCTTGGGTGGAAGGATGTTATCATGAAGAAAGGTGTAAATGTCATGGTACCATGGGGATTGGGGACCTATGATTTTGTACACCATTTATGTATTTTGAATATTGTATGCAGGAACCAATAATTGTTCAACCAAGAATTCACAGTTTGTATGATCCCTGGGCATGTCTATAAGAGAGCCAATGGTAGCCATTACATCTGTAGCCTTATTTTACAGTCTAGGAACCTAGTCAAATTGGATATGATTGAAATATCACTTAAAGTCATCCACCATGCGTTTATAAGGAAGAAGCTTGTCTTCCTTGGTTTGGTACTCATTATTAACTTCTTTAATTATGAGTTGTGAGTCCCCATAGACACAGAGACATGTAATGTTCCATTGGATTATAATTCAGAGACCTATGATTAAAGCTTCATACTCAACAATGTTATTCGTGCATGGGAACGCCAATCTAAACGACTTGGGGATATAATCACCTTAAGAAGTGACAAATGGAATTCCAACACCTACCCCATTCTATGTGTAGGATCCATCAAAATTAAGTGTCCATGCATCAACCTCTAAAACGGTGAACACTGACTCATCTGGAAACTCTACTACTAAAGGGTACACATCCACTAAAGAGGCTTTAGCTAGTTGATTTGCGATGATTTGTCCTTTGATTTCCTTACGGTCTATATACTCAATATCAAACTCACTGAGCAAAATAACCCACTTAACCATATGACCTATTAATGATGTTCTAGAAAACAAGTACTTGAGTGGATCTACCTTGGAAATCAACTTAATCAAATGACTAAGCATTTAGTGGCAAAGTTCTTGAGAATTGAAAACAACTACAAGGAAAGATTTTTCTAGAGGGATATAATTAAGTGATGAGGGCCACACCACCCAAAACCCACATATATCACACAATAGACACCAACACAGAAGATGTGAGACAAAATAATGACTCACTTTCAATTATTTTTAGAAAATGAAATTACAGATTCAAAGCTTACATGCTACAACCTCATGGGCTTGATTCATTACAACAAAATCAAATCTAAAAAGAAAATATACTATTCAAGCCACAATCTGCACTATCAGGGCCACCTTCTACAACCCCCACTTAACCCTTTTTATTTTCCACAATAACCGCCCTAGAATGTTCTAGAAAGTTCAAATTTCCCCTTTTTGTTCTGGCACCAAATGTCCCACCGTTTGATTTCTATCCTAGGAATATTTTTTTATGAAATTAAATTTTTTCGAGAACCAACTTTGCGGGGCCATAACTTTTGATTCAGGGCCTCTAAAGTTTTATATGTAAATTTGAAGCTACATTGGAGAAATCTCTTGGGAAAAAAACTTCAATTTCTCCCAAACCGTGCAAGGTATTGAGGTGATTCTTTCAAGACTGGAAATGTTTTTCAGCTCTTCTCCTTGGGGTAAATTTTCAAGTCCATATGAGCCCATTTAGGCCAACTTACTAAAAATAGTAAGTTCCCGTTTTTGCTATTTTTGATGCCTGGCAGTCTTATACCCCTTAAGTGCCATCATGGGACTCAAAACAACTAAAGAAAATAAAGAAAACAATTTTTGGGGTGATGCAAGATTTCCCTACACTGCTGGATGTTCCTGCATCATTAAGTTCATACCCCACTAATGTGCAACCGATGTAATAGATTTCCATTTCTTTCCCATTGTTGTCATGTTGTGCTAGAAGTGCCCCCAGTGCAACCGTTGTAGTAGAAATATAAAGCAATAAAGGTTTCCCCGGTATAGGAGGCATCAGGATAGGAGGGTTGGCAAGATATTCCTTGATTTAATCGAAGCCCTGTTGAAACTCTAAGTTTCATTTGAAGACAATATTTTTGCGCAAAAGGTGTGTGAAAGGCTGGAATTTGTTTGCGAGTTGAGCTATGAAGCGTCAGATTGATTGCAACTTTCCTTGTAGACTCCTTAGATGCTTCATATTTTTAGGTGGAGGCATTTCCATAATTGCTTGACTTTAGCTGGGTCAACCTCTATACCCCTCTTGGACATAATGAAACCCAACAATTTTCTTGATGTGACTCCAAAAACACATTTATTTGGATTTAATATTAGCTTATACTGCTCTAACCTGTCAAAAATTTGCTTCAGGATCTGCAAATGTTCTTGAGTTTTGGATTTTTCCAATAGGTCATCAACATAATCTTCCATTATGAGGTGGATCAAAGCATGGAAGATGACCATCATGGCACATTGATATGTTGCCCCCACATTTTTGAGACCAAAAGGCATGATGTTATAGCAAAAAGTGACCCAAGGTGTAGTGAAAGTTGTTTTATGTTGATCTCCAGGGGCAATTTTGATATAATTATACCCAAAAAAGTCATCCATAAGAGATAGCATGACATGACTTGTTGTCAAATCAACAAGCATATCAACATTCGACAGTCGAAATTCATCTTTTGGATAGGCCTTATTAAGGTCTCTAAATTTTTTACAAATGCATATGCCCCTAGTTGGTTTAGCTACGGGGACAATGTTGGAAATCTAGTCTGAAGAATCAATAGGTCGGATGAACCCCTGTGCTAACAGTTTTTCCAACTCCACCTTAATGAGAAGAGCGACTTGTGGATGCATTTTTTTAGAGCTTTTGCTTCACTGGCTTGGCATTTGGATGGACATCAAGGTGATGTAGAACTAATGTTGGATCTAGCCCAGACATATATGAATAGGCCCATGCAAAATTAATGATCCATTCATGAAGTAGATTGACAATTATAGAATACTCCTCTTTAGTCAAGGACTTAGCTACATACGTGATCTTTGGGTCCACTTCCATTCCCAAATTCACCTCCCTTATGTCTTTGATAAGAATGGAAGACTTTTTTGAAAAGTGGGTACCTATAAGAGGAAGATGAACATCCCCATCCTCTAATGCCTCATGGAGGTTTTCATTAGAGGATACACCCTTTCTTTTTACTTTTGATTGATCTAAAAGTGCCTCAGGTCCAAGTTTTCACTAGGAGACCCTTTTGTACTTGTGTGTGTGTTAAGTGTGTAAATTTAGTATCAACACAAACCTTAATGAAATGATTTATATTCAAAGATTTGAAGCAAAGAAACTATTCTAATTTGCAACAAAATAAATATTTCAAGAACATCTCATTGTCCGCTATTCCTAAGGATTCTTTTAACCTTTTGGCCCTTAGATTTCTATGTGCACAAAGGCTATTAGAATGACACTTAAGAAACAAGATTAATATTCAACATGCAAGCCAACTAAATTCCTACATGAAACTATATGCAAACAATGATGATGAATGCTATGATGAAGGGATGATGGTGATTATGATAAATAAACAAGTGGAGGTGGATGCTATGGTATTGAACTAGAATGATCTATGCATGATTCTACATATGCTCAAATGCAAACTTAAAATGAACTAATCTAAAATGCAACTATGATGCAAGATGGGACATAAAATGCAACTATGATGCAAGATTTAAAGCTAAGATGTAAATGCAAAGTAAAACATGATGTAAAGACTAGCTATAAGACTCCAAAATGCTCCAAGCTCCCATGATAAAACCTGCATGATAACTTTACTTAAAATGTGGATGCAAAATACAAGGCCCAAGGGTTGTATTTATAGCCTTTTTCAAGCATATAGTGAGGTGGCAATAATCAATGGTCCAGATTCGAATAAGAAAAATGGATGGTGAAGATGAAGAGAATCAAGATGTTGTCCCCTTGACCAAAGACAACATGCCATTTGGATGGGAGAATCTCTTGACCAATGGGCAACATGCCATTTGGATGGAAGATTCAAGTGTGAGAAGAGAAGACCATGTGCTTCCAAAATTGGTGGAAGTGTGGGAGGAAATGAGCCATGTGCTTTTTGAAATGAGTTGAAGATAATTCTAATTAAAAATTAGAGTTATTTATTTTCATGCGACCTTCATGAGGTGGCACAAAAAGTTGTAGAAATGTGCTCTAATTCCTAATTGGATTTAGTGAAGATTAATTAAATAAAAAAAGTTTAGGGAACCTTGTTTATTTAATTAATTTAGAAGAATATGCTTTAGATTTGGAGAATTAGAGAAGGGTGAACAATATAAATAAATTGAGAATTTATTTATACGTAGTTGGAATATTAACCAAATAGCTAGTATTTAATTAATTAAAGGTGATGACCATTTTTAGGTGTATACATTTTTCCCCTCTTTGAAGTAATGTGTTTACACATTGCTTCAAAGAAAAATTTGATACCGATGCTCATAAAAGTTTTCGATGCCCCAGATGATGCCCCAGACATTGTTTTTTAGGTACTGACAGATATATCCCCCCTTGGGAGATAAATCGGTGAATTTTTGAATTTGAGGATTTTTTGATGATTTGATGATGATTTCAAAATTTTATGATCTAGAAATGATTTTTCTCCCAAAAAAGAAGATTGAGCCTGCTAGATTGATTAATTGATTAATTGATGCCTTATGTTTCCTCCTTGTGTTTGATGTTTGATGATCGCGTTCAACCTTTGTGTTGATGATGATGATGTGATAGTTGATGATTGACCTCATGATATGTGAGGATCAATGATAGGATGATGATGATTGACCTCATGATAGGTGATGATCAATGCTAGATTGATGATTGACCTCATGATAGGCGATGATCAATGATATATTGATGATTGACCTCATGATAGGTGAGGATCAATGATAGATTGATGATTGACCTCATGATAGGTGAGGATCAATGATAGATTGATGATTGACCTCATGATAGGCGAGGTTGGATCAATTGATGAACCTCATGATAGGTGAGGTTGGATTGATTGATGATTGACCTCATGATAGGCTAGGATCAATGATAGATTGATGATTGACCTCATGATAGGTGAGTATCAATGATAGATTGATGATTGACGTCATGATAGGTGAGGATAAATGATAGATTGATGATGATGATGATTTTCCTCATGATAGGTGAGGATCAATGATAGATGCTCATGATATTTGATTGAAACTGCATTAGAGCTGATTAGATTTGATTGATTGATTGATAAGATTACTGATTTGCGATGTTATGATCATAGGAGGATTTCCGCATCTAGTGTAGGCAGATTCAAATTTGATTAGGTGATGTGGTTTGACTTCTCTGATTGATTGATATGCCCTAGTATATGATTGATTAATGTACTGAGACTTGATGTATACACTGATTTAGTTGAGACATTGATGATGTACCTCTTGATTTGAGACATTATGATACACTACCATTTTTGATATTGATGTATCTCTTTATACCTTTGAATATCCTTGTACACTTTGACATTATTTTGAGTTATCTATGACATGCGACGATGATGATGATTGATATGTGTCTATATGATGTTTATATGCGATGATGATCATAATGATTATGATGGATGTATTTGATTTCTATTTTATGATGCTATGTGATGTTCTATATGATGATGATATGATATGTTATGGATGCAAATGATGTGCTATGATTCTATGATGCTTTATGAATGATGCCTATATATGTGATGGATCCTATTATGTCAATGAAATGTGATGAATTTTGATGTTTTTGTTCTTTTCTAATGCAAATAAACGATGTAATGAATGAATGAATAGGTATAGGAAATGATCACATGATGATGCTTATTTTTGTTGATGTTTATAGGTGATGTATGCAATGATGATGCTTATGTGATGATTTATTTATGATGTATGTATGGATGCGATGTAAATGATGTGTCATGTTTTGTAATGATGAATGGTGATTATGTGATGCAAATGATTATGCAGATGATTGTGTTCTAGGGTATTAAGCTTAAATGAGTGAATCTGTCCAACTTTCAAGAGTTATGGGAAGGTTGTCGTTAGTTGATTCTTCGTTAAATTAAGCTTCTCAAAACCTGACATATTTCCCAATTCTTTTGGAAATCTAAAGAGACTCACTCATTTAAGCTTAGTGAACCACTTCCCTAATGCAAATATTATGATGTGATGCATGAATGGATGAATGATGTAATGTTTCCTAATGTATGCAAATGATGATGCATTTGATATGCAACTAAATGAGAATGTTTTCTAATTGATGATAATGCAAGTGATGTGTAGCTATATGAAAATGATGTGTTTTTGGTAATGTCAAGTGTACTCAATCCCCTAATGCAAGAGATAACATCATTGTTGCAGCTTTGGAAATTCCATAAATACAGATGCAAACTAACATGGATGCAATCTACTCTAAACATGCAGATCTCATATGCAAAAGTTGTCATTTGTAACAACCGATTTGTCATGCTTTTTATCATCATTGGGCCTTTAAAATGTTGAAAGTGAGTACAAGCATCAATGGTATATTTAGACCATGATGACCTAAGTACTACTTCCATGATGTTTGATAGTGCAAGTTAACAAAAGCATTTAAGTATAATTAAACTGAGATGACCTGAGTATTGCTTGCGTAAACAGACAAGAGTTAACCATTTTCTTGTGCAAAATCAGAATGCCATTAGTGATACATTGTAGAGCACATATCATGACAATTTGCATAGTAATAATGATCAACTCACAAACAATAGACAAAGAAAAATCATACTCCTTCATGGCTCCTCTAGTTTGATACATCATCGAGGGGCTCCAGAGATATGATAACAAAAATCAAAGTAAAAAATTGAACATTTGTGTTTAATGTGATAAACCCATGATTCAGAAGAGTATCATCCTTTTGATTTGATTTTATTTCGATTTTCTCATTTTTTTGGGATTTTTTGATTTTCTAATTTTAAGTGTTTTTTGAGATTTTGACTAGGAACCTAACCTAAAGACCTATCCTAGGGGTCTCGGGGGTTGATCAAAGATGAGCCTTGCCTACGTTGTACACGCAGAGACCACATAGTTCGACAAGATGACTCTTTTTTTGACTTTTTTGACTGAATTTTGACGTATTTTTGGCTTTTGATATGATATGGACGTTTGATGCGTTGCTGATGGTGATCGATGTTCAATGTTGGGTTGTGTTTTAATCATTGTTTTTGTTGCGTTTGTCTTCCTACTATTTGTCTGTTGGTTCAAGCTCAAAGTTTGTTGCCCCTAGTCTAGGGTGAGACACGACCACAATGCCAAGATATGTACATGGTGCTTTCAAAGGATAGGCAGATGGATGGAAAAAGCGAATGGTCGACATGCTCAAATAGATGGAAAAACTAACCTATCACAAATAGTGCCTATTGCTAGGTTTTCACTACTTGTTTTTATTGCACTTTTTTAGATTTTATGATTGCTTTTGATCTTTTTGATTTTTTTTTTGAATTTTTCTCTTTTTCTAATTTTTTTGTTGTTACCAAGATGCCTGTTTGCTAGGTTTTCATCAAGGCAACCATTTTTTCAGGACATTTTCTGATGTTTTTAGTATTTTTCAGGACCTTTTCCCTAATGCACTAGATGATTCAAGTGTAGAACTTCTTGAGATGCAGGCTGTTGAGGGGTTCATCAAACAAATCCCTTTCTGTTGTAGACAACTGATATGCTCTTGATCTGAAGGTTGCTGTGATGATGCCTCGATCTTGTGTGAATGACCATGCTAGATGAAAGGACTTGATCAAAATGAATAACATGAGTGGAAAATATGATGGATGATAGAGGTGAAAAATGCAAGAGGTTATGATAGGATCCTTAATGTGCACGCTATATGGGCCATCGGGCTTCAAACAAAAAGGAGCTTGGGCAACCGATGAGTTATAGTACGTAAAGGGGTCGCCATCAAAGACGCATTGAAAGACATCACCAATGGAAGTGTAATTGTAGTGCCTCTCATGTTCTGATACTCTGATACTGCTTTGGTGTGTGTGTTTTGCTTCAGTGTGATTTTTGGTTATGTTCTGATGCATATTTGATACTATGTTTGACAACTTTTCCTCCATGTGTTGGGTGTGGCAGACAGTTATGCTTATTTTCTTATGATAGTTGGACTTATGTGTGGGATACTCATGTTATGATGATGTTACTTTGTGAGTTATTTTGATGATGTGATGCCTAGATTCTGTTTACTGTATTTGATTTAGGTGAAGGAGACGGGGTGGCATCGCTCATCCCTGAGCGCTATGCCTCATCGTAACTCTCCTTCACAATGTTTTTGACTATGAATTATTTGCATATGTATATGTTGTTTGACATTTTGTGTTATGCTGGAATGCAGGTACTGAGTGCTAACTCCACCCGCATTGTCGGGTTTGAGCGCATCGTACAGACCCAATGGTTGATGTGTTTAGGGAGTTGGTAAGAAAGTACCCCTGCCTATGTCAGTGGTTGGTCTAGGGATTGTTCATGTCATGTCTGAGGATTAGTAATCTATGTGGTTTTTCGTCGATTTGATTTTTGGCTTGCACTGGGTTTTGTTGTTGAATCCATTGTTGCTGGGGTTTTGAATCTCCAGATTACAGAAGATTACAACTGTCTGGAGTTGTGCATCATTTTGTCCTTGAATCGAGCTTTGTGTAGGACTCCAAGTAATTCAAATTTCATAATTTGATCTCTGTAGATTTAGTTTTTAAACGAAGAAAGGAAATGCTGTTTGAAAGAGAAAATATGTTTTTTGTGTGTGTTTGGGAAAATCCCATTCTCTATAATTATTTCTTCTTGTATGTAGATTTCTCCTTCCTCTTTGTAATTTTCATTATGGAATTCCTGTTGAAATCTCGATTCCCTCTATCTTTGGGATCTTCTCAGCTTTAGACCTCTGAAAATCTCTCTCGTCTGAAAACCCTTTCGTTCCCTGTATTTTCCCTATTCGAGCACTCTGGAAATTTTTACACTTCTCTTTTGTCACTGTATTTCTTTCATGGGAAAATTGTTGGATAAAATAAACATATATATGATATTTTATTATGTTATGTAGTTTTTAAATATTAATGTGGAGATTTTAATATATATGTGTAAATATATATATGTATGTGTATATATTTTATACATATATTCAGTTTATTCTGTGCTTCAATTGTAGCAACATTAGATGAATTGATATATTTATTTCAGTATATATATATATATATATATAGTGTATATGCAAGAAATGTGAGCAAATAATGAAAAATAAAAAAATAAATTATTCTCTCAAAAAAATTTATATATAAAGGGGAAAAATGTTATTTGTAAATTCTGTTTGAAAATGTCTTTTAATTTAAGCTATATTTAGAATCCGAGGAAAATGAAATTTGTGATTTAAAATATACTGTAGTATTTGATTTCATTATTTTTCAGTCAAACTGTACTATGATATATCAAAATAGTTGCTTAAAATAAATAAATATTATAATCAGATTTTGAACTTAGAAGATTAATATCTTAAATCTTCTTTTTATTTTGAATTGATTTTTAGAATAAAGATTTGATTTCCATTATCTTAGAAAAATCAGAATTTAGAAAGATTAGATTTCCATTATCTTAGAAAAATCATAATTTAGAATATTCTGTGTGGAAAAGATTTAAAATCAGAAAATAAAATATAGTTAAAAAATTGAAATTAGTGAATGATTTATAATTGGTTTTTAATAAACTTAGTAAGTATCTTTAAATTAAAAAAAAAGAAAGTTTATTTTATTATGTTTAGATAAATCATGGAATTATCATTGTTGCTTTTTAATTAGCTTTTTAGCAAGTTTATAGACTTAGATATTTAATAAATGAATTATTTAAGTGTAGGAAGATATTTATTAAATTGATTATTGTGCTTGGGATAAATAGAAGTATTAGTGAATTTCCTTACGTTTATTTTTTTAATTGATGAAAATGGTTATTTGATTGAGAATTGGATGATTTATTATTTAAAATTCCTTATAGTTAATGATATGGTGTTAATTAATTGGATGTGATATTTTACTTTGTTCTTGTATGGATTAGTGTTATCTCTAGAGGTTAGGGAAAGTGTGAATGTATTTCTATGGTTGCATCTTTTTGGTTCATGTTGATACCATGTGGGAATTTGTGGGTGGTACCCTGTTGTGAGTTATGATTCTTTTGGTTGAACATTGTGGTACCCATTTCTTGGTTTTGGTTTTAGGGAAACCATAGGGGAGAGTGGATCTTCTTGGGGCCAGTGTACAAGTGGTCACCCTTGAAAGAGTTTCCCTAATTAAGTGAAAACCTAATTATTTTACTTAGTGGGTTGGGTTAGTTATCACATAACAAGATAAAAATATACACCTCACCCCTGCCATTAGCGCTCCCAAAGGCTAGGGACAGGTGGGAAGACCTGGTCGGTAAGGTCACTACCTTGTCTTCACGAAAGGTAGATGGCTCCGCATGAGTCACCCTATGGGGAAACACCTTGAAATAGGATGTCTGGTTAAATGTAGATGGAGGTGACTCCTAGATTATAGGTAGTCTGGTGAATCCATGAAGGCCATTCGATGACACTCTCCCATTATGCCCCTTTGTTTCACTTGTTCTTGTGCCTCTAGAGTTGTTTTAGTTGTTTATTTACTGTTGATGTTTATGTTGTTTGTGGGATTGAGTCTTGTGATGTGTGTCCTTTATGTTTGAGTTTGTGGCTGAGGGTTCTTTCTTATCAACTCCTTGCATGGGGGGTGTTCCTTCGGGTCCACACGGTTGGGTGGAAACGTGCAATGCACCCATTGGGTCCCCAGTTGTGATCGTGGCATGGATGCAGTTGTAGTGATCTTGGAGCTCGCACAGAGAAGATTGTACCTATGAAGAGTTCTCTTTCATTATTGTACTTTTGTATTATTGATTGTACCCTTCCCAATGTTATAAGGGAAGTGGTCTTGTAATGTAACTCTGATTTTATATTGTGTTGTATCTATGGAAATATATTCCACATTTGTAACTTTGAACTCTAAAGATGAATATAGTATTATGTGATTTATGTTTATGAATTTATATCTTATTCTTGTTTCTTTCTTCTGCTTTAGTTAGTATTGTTTATCATTAATTGTTGGGTTCGTTTAAGTAACACACCATGTACCCCATAGGATTAGGTTAATGCTTTATGTTATATCTATGTTGTATAAATGTTTATTTGTTGCATTGTGTAATTGTTATTTTAAAAAAAAATTATTCTGTATTTGTTGTAGTTGTCCTATGGGATTTGCGTGGCAGGGTGTTACAGTAAGGATATGACGGGTATGTAAACATGGATGGGTGGAAGGGAATATGTGGTATGAGTGACATGGATGTAGACCTTGAATCAACAAGTTATTTCTTTGATTTTGTTCTTTGATAGATGCCCCCAATGAGTTTTGAGGGAGAGGCATGTTTGGAGATCAACTTTTTCTTGCTTTTATTTTTTACTTTGATTTTTGATTTGTCTGGTAGCTTTTTATTTTGGCAAGGGGACTTGTATGGATGTTTCTTTCTTTTTGATTGGTCCAATAGCTTTTTGTATTGGCTAAGGGAATTTGCTTGATCCTTTTTTTGTTTTGATTTTTCTAATAGATTTTTATTTTGGATAAGGGACTTCTCTTTATTTTTCTTTCGTGGAAAAATTTCTTTTGATTTTGAATCTCCTTTTGAAAAATGCATTTTTACCTTTGATTTCTGATTTGCCTCCTTTATATTTTCTTTAGATGATACTTGTTGATCCATGTATACAAGGTGGATGGATGTGGGTGAGATGAATGAAGTGGGAGTGGTGATGCCATCAATGGAGTCTTTGATGCTATCCTTTTCGGTACTGCTAACATCAATGGAGGCTTGCACGTCCATAGTGACTTGGAAATATGACTTGATAGAGGGAACATTAGGAGATTCATACCCTAGCCTAGGGTAAGTGTGATGGAAGGATGGTTGGATATCCTCAGTAGGATCATGGTCAAAAAGTGGGTTATCATAGATATCTTGGCCAAATAGGGGGTTATCATAGGTATCAAAAGCTTGTGTGTAGCTGGATATGGAAAGGGTAGGTGTATCATTTGGATCCCAAAAGGTTTCAAACCCAACACAATCATCTTTTTGCATTTCTTCTGTAGCAGTCTCAACATCATTGTTGGAAGTCAGACCTTTCTCGACAATAGTAGCAGTGTCATTTATTAGCAACTTATCTAGGCAGTATTCTCCACATCCTAGATCATGAATTTGGACTTTGGGGTTTGATAGTGTAGTGACTAGAGTGGATGTTTTGACGGTTTCATGATCAAAATTTATTTGAGGGGAGGATGCTTGACAATTGCTAGGGATGGTGATTTCAACTTTAGGACTTTGATTATGGCCAGACATGAAAGAATTAGGATCTCCTTGTATTGTGATTTTGACTCCATTGTGAGAAAATTTCAAGCATTGATGGTATGTATTGGAAATTTCTTGCATTTAATGTATCCACAGTCTTCCAAAGAGGATATTATAGGTCAAGGGGAGATCAAGGACTTGGAAAACCACATCTTTCACCATAGGGCTGATTCTGATTGGTAGAGTAACCAATCCTTTAGATAAGCGCTCTTATGCATCATATACCTTCATGGTAATCTTTTTACTAGAGTCTATTACATTTTTTGAATATCCCAAGGCATGCATAAACTTTAAAGAGCAGATATTTAAACTAGCCCCTCCATCTATTAGAACATGTTTGACCAGACATTTATGGATCAAAACCTTAATATGAAGTGGAGCATTATGAGGATGGGTGTGTGATGCATCATCATTTTCAGTAAATGATAGGCAATGAGGTGTGGTTACATGTCCCACCATAGCTTGGGATTGGAAAACTTTCGAATCAGCTGGTATAATGCTTTGTTTATCGTTGATTGAATTACCAACAACATAAATGTCAAGAACAATAGTATTGTAGACATAGTTTACATTCTTTCCTTTGGTGTTCGTTGATGAGGATTCCCCCTTTCATAGTTTGGTAGAGGGTTCTTAAACGGTCCATGATCATTGTTTGTTTGAGGTCCCTCTACAAATATTATCTTGTCATCAATCAAATCTTGCACTAAATGTTTTAGCTGTATGTATTCATTGGTTTTATGTCCTTTATTCCTATGAAAGTCACAAAAATGTGCATCATTCCACCATGGTGGTTTAACTTGTGGGTTATAATCTTGTTCCTCTGGTAACGTTATAACCTTGGCTTCAAGAAGCTCTTTCAGTGATGATTCTAATGATTATACCAAAGGTTGAACCTTCTTTGATTTGATGATGGTATTTTGTATGAGGTTGAAGCTGGTTTAGATTTGTTATTGTTTGGGTTGCTGTTTTGATTGGTTTTGGTGGCAACGGTTGTCAAATTGAATATGGGTTTTGCGTTTTGTGTTTCAACTGAAGCATCGTTGTTACCAACATTCTTGTTGCGTTGCCAATACTTGGGTTTGTGACCACTATTGTAATTGTTGGAGAAGTTTGATGACTTGTTTTCATTGTATATTTTGATGACTCCTCTCTTGACTAAAGCCTCTTCAATTTTAATCCCATTTTCAATCAATTTTTCGAAGGTTGGGGGACATTGTAATTCCAATCTATAACTCATCTCGTCATTGAGGTTGTCAATAAAGATTTCTATCTTTTCCTTTTCGGGTACATGATGAGAATATCGTGCAAATAACCTTATCCATTTTTGCAAGAACACAAGGAATGATTAACCCTTCTTTTGTTTCAAGTTACAAAGATCTTTCATGGTGATGTCATGTTGGATGTTGTATGAATATTGGGTGATGAACTTGTTGACTAATTCCTCAAAGTTGTTAATTGGTGGGGTGAGTTTGGAAAACCATTCAAGACAATGTCCACCTAAGCTTCTTGGGAATAATCTCATCAAATATGTTTCCTCATATGAAAATTCAAGACTGATGGTCCTAAATTCCCTCACATGGTCTATTGGATCGGTTTTTCCATTGAATTTTTTGTACTTAGGGAATTCACAATGTTTGGGAAAAGGTATCACGTGGATACTTTGATCAAATGGATAAGGACAAATGTATTGTAGAAAGTATCATTTTGAGGTTCCTCTTTGCATGTCAAGAATTTGTTGTTGGAGATTTATCATTTTTTGAGTTAGGGTAACCACGTGTTCTATTTCAAGCTTTTTAGGAGGTGCTTTAAATTGAATCACATCAAAGTCTTCTGGTAATTTGGCACCTTGTTTGGCTAGCATAAGGAGGCATTTTTCCCCATTTATTTTGAAAATATTTTCTAAACACTTGTGGAAATTGGGGTCTTGTTCAACATGTTGGATATCTTCTTCGGTTATTTCTTCCCCATCAGTGTTGTTGAGTCCATGAAAAGGATTCTCTTCAGCCTCTGCCATGGTGTTTTGTGTTTCACTATTTTGAGTCTCAATGATCAGAGTTTCAATGGTTGGAGTTTCAATGTTTGGCTCTTCAATGTTTTTATTTTCAAGTCCTTTTTCCTTGAGCTTTGGTTTTTTTAACCTTGTTTGAACATGCATACAAGTGTTATAGTTTAGACTAAACTTTGATCTAGGTTTTGGAAAAGTACTAAGGATTACAACTAAGTCAAATAGAATGAACAATTCTAATGAGACTAGGTTGGATTTGACTATATAGCTTCATTTCATGATGAGAGGATGATAAATCCTAATGATGAAACTAGGCCTAATAATCAATGGTATGATAAATTTGATGATGTTAGATCTTGGTTTAGGTTGGAAAATTCCACTTTTAGAGGTCAATTTTAACAAGTTTAGACTTCTAAGGTATCTAAGGAATGATCTTGGACTTTGGGAAAGTTTCAAAATTTTAGTTCAAACTATGAAACCGAAGGTAAATTTTCTTCCTAAACGAGGTACTCAAACCTTTGGAAAAGTCTTGGATTTTGACAATAGTAAAAGATGTATAATTCGGGATTGTTTTTGCAAGCTCTTTTGTAGAAATTGAATTTCAACCTCTCTCTAAATTTGTAAAGTGTTGATAGATGTTTTTGGTGTTTTTTTGGACTAAGAGTTTTGGACTTTGGTTTTTGAATTTTAATCTTTCATGAAATCATTTGGTAACACACATGTTTAGATTTTGTTTTACCTAAGGATTGGTTGAACACTTCTGAGGACTCCCAAGATGAGACTGACTGTCAGGCAAGAAATGAACCTAGGTCATTGTTTTGTTTTTTGCAAAAGGTGCCAAAACAGAGACATAAGGCACCAAAACAAGTTCAAACTTGGTTTTTTGAAAGTTTCTTTGAAAATTTGCTTGGTTTTGCTGATTTTTCAATGGGAGACTTGGTTGTTTCACTAAATGCAATTCTAAATCAGGGTTTTCACTTTTGATATGTGACGTTTTGTTTGTTTTGAAAACACTTTGATAAAGACACATCAAGCAATGTACACTCCTAAGGTTGTGAAAGACTGCATTCTTTTGGATTCCACATAGGTTTTACCTCAACTACACTTATTCTTAGCAGATGACTAGATGCTTGACCCCACTGGCTCCCCTCCACAACACTCACTTCTCGGGGTAGCCAAGCATCAATACCCATGAATCTCTCATGACATATTTTTCATCTCTACTAAAAACTGTGAGAATGTGGATGCCTTCACAACGACCGTTGCTGCACCAAAGAATAGATAAAGGTTTTGGCCAAACTACAATAAGGGTTTTACTAAGGACTTTCTATTCGTGGGGGTTGATCCATGCGGCGAGAGACCATTGCTGCCCTTCTTGTCGGAACCAACCTCGTGATACTAGCCTTTGTTCTAGTATCCACACTTATATACTGACTGGAAATGTGCTTGGATTTAGTGTGTTATCAGTTGGGTCATTCCCTTGGGTGAGTAATTTTTCCCAAAAGGTAGTCCCTCTAAGATAAACAAAAGAAAGCAAGTATACCCATAGTTTGATCAATCTTTATTACACATGAATAAAGAGAAAACACATGCGATATACTTAACTCACACTCACACACGAAAAGTGAATGGGTCTAGCTTTTTGGTCACCTAGTTAAGGGGAGAGCATATTACTACCATCCATCAAGCACAAAAGACATGGGGTTCATTAACCCTTTAATTAAGCTATGTTCCTAACTAACCAAAAGGAAACATGGTGTTCATTAACCTTTTAATTAAGCTATGTTCCTAAATTAACCAAAAGGAAACAAGTAAATCACTTCCAGCCCCTGCAATATGATAGTAGTTTGATAAGAATGTCTTTGACAATGAATTTGGGAAACTTGCAAAACAACACAAAGTATTAGCCTTCAAATTTAGTGAAAAATAGGGAAACTGCAAAAGACGCCAAAACAGAGACAAAAGGTGCCACAAAATGTGAAAAAGGCACCAAAATAGAGACAAAAGGCACCAAAACAGAGACAAAAGGTGCCAAAACAGAGACAAAAGGCACCAAAATAGAGACAAAAGGCACCAAAACAGAGATAGGAGGTTCCAAAATGTGCAAAAGGTGCCACAGAATGAGAAAAAGGCACCAAAATAGAGAAAAAAGGTGCCAAAACAGAGATAAAAGTTGAGAAACATCTACACCATTACATATCTTATGAAATTCTACCCCATTTCAAAAATAAAAGGTCCGAAAAAGACCTCCATATGACCAAGATATGACGATTTTAAGATTGATTATAAAAGTACTAAACAGAGACAAAAAGTGCCAATCTGGAAGTAAAAGGTGCCAAAATAGAGATAGGAGGTGCCATAATGTGCAAAAAGGTGCCACAATAGGGACAAGAGGTGCCAAAACGGGTGCAAGAGGCGCCAAAAAGGGTGCAAAAAGCTCCAAAAGTCTCACGTCCGAACTTGTGAACATAAGTTTTCTAACAAGTTAGTAATAAATGGGGCAAGACCCCACGGTGGGTGCCATTTTGTGTGTGTGTTAAATGTGTAAAGTTAGTATCAACAAAAACCTTAATGAAATGATTTATATTCAAAGATTCGAAGCAAAGAAACTATTCTAATTTGCAACAAACTAAATATTTCAAGAACGCCTCATTGTCCTCTATTCTTAAGGATTCTTTTAACCTTTTGGCCCTCAGATTTCTATGTGCACAAAGGCTATTAGAATGACACTTAAGAAACGAGATTAATATTCAACATGCAAGACAACTAAATGCCTACATGAAACTATATACAAACAACGATGATGAATGCTATAATGAAGGGATGATGGTGATTATGATAAATAAACAAGTGGAGGTGGATGCTATGGTATTGAACTAGAATGAACTATGCATGATTCTACATATGCTCAAATTCAAACTTAAAATGAACTAATCTAAAATGCAACTATGATGCAAGATGGGACATAAAATGCAACTATGATGCAAGATGGGACATAAAATGCAACTATGATGCAATATGGGACATAAAATGCAACTATGATGCAAGATTTAAAGCTAAGATATAAATGCAAAGTAAAACATGATGTAAAGACTAGCTATAAGACTCCAAAATGCTCTAAGCTCCCATGATAAAACCTGCATGATAAATTTACTTGAAATGTGGATGCAAAATACAAGGCCCAAGGGTTGTATTTATAGCCTTTTCCAAGCATATAGTGAGGTGGCAATAATCAACGGTCTAGATTCGAATAAGAAAAATGGATGGTGAAGATGAAGAGAATCAAGATGTTGTCCCCTTGACCAAAGACAACATGCCATTTGGATGGGAGAATCTCTTGACCAATGGGCAACATGCCATTTGGATGGAAGATTCAAGTGTGAGAAGAGAAGACCACGTGCTTCCAAAATTGGTGGAAGTGTGGGAGGAATAAGTCATGTGCTCCAAAATTGGTGGAAGCATGGGAGGAAATGAGCCATGTGATTTTTGAAATGAGTTGAAGATAATTCTAATTAAAAAATAGAGTTATTTATTTTCATGTGACCTTGGTGAGGTGGCACAAAAAGTTGTAGAAATGTGCTCTAATTCCTAATTGGATTTAGTGAAGATTAATTAAATAAAATAAGTTTAGGGAACCTTGTTTATTTAATTAATTTAGAAGAATATGTTTTAGATTTGGAGAATTAGAGAAGGGTGAACAATATAAATAAATTGAGAATTTATTTATACGTAGTTGGAATATTAACCAAATAGCTAGTATTTAATTAATTAAAGGTGATGACCTTTTTAAGCGTATACAATACTTTGTTTCTTTTTATTTTTGTGGATGAGGTGTTCATCTTCCCCAAGGTAGGCTCCATAATCTTCTTCTAAGCCCATGTAGTATACATATGCTTCTTTGAATGAAAAGATGTTAGTAGGTGCGCTTCCTCATAGGTCCCAATCTATGAGGTCAAGGTGGTGCAGGGAAATGAAAATGGTAAAGATAGATGTAGATTCGAATAAGGAGGAGACGTCTAAATCATCGTAAGAGATTATGATGGTTTCCTCCTCAAGGATGTCATCAAGGACATTGAATTTTGTACTAACACTATTTGAAACGCTAGAAGACATTATAGGTTGTTTTTGCTTCTTGTCATAACCAAGACCCAAGTGTTTCAGACACACAGGAGTATCAATTGGCACACATTCCATGTTCATCAACCCCTAGTTCTCCCCATTGATAATTGTATTCTTGTGCTAACTTGGAAGCCTATGGATAGATTTCTTGGAAATATTCAATGAGAGGAGGTGACGGTTCTAGTTCTTCTCTATACACCCACTGACTGATATCCTCATCAAGCTGATCTTGTAAGGTACCTTTGGATTGAAATGTAGTGGATCCCACAATCTTGGAGCTTATGGTCTTGGTAATAGGCTGTCCTTGTTGTTGAGACTCAGTAGGCCAGCCGTAACTTTGTCGTGAGGAGGGCATTGTGCCCACATTGAGTGCATTGCACATGTCATATTCCCCACAACCTTTATCAATTATTTGAACCTTGGTAATGGTGGAATATGAAGTGGTGAATGAAGTGAATGAAGTGTTAGGATTGTCATGAGATGATGGTGGTAAGGAATGAGAGGTTCCCACCTCAATTCCAAGCAATGATGAGAATGAGGGAAGGAAGCCTAAAGAGCATGATAGTCCTCAAAGGGATGTTGATTAGCAAGAATGGTGAAAATTTCATGGTGGGGGAATTTGAGGCATTGGTGATATGTGGAAGGAACGACTTGCATAGCTTGGAGCCATGGTCAGCCAAGGAGGAGATTATAGGGAAGGTCCAGATCAAGGACTTGACAAGTCCTATACTGCATGGTGGGGCCAACTTGAATGTGAAGACAAATGACGCCTTCTAAATCTCGTTCTGCATTGTCATAAGTCTTGATGGTGATCACCTAATTATCCAAGTCAGCGTGAGTATACCCCACCTATTTTATAAATTTAAACGTATACAAGTTGAGGGTAGATCCATTATCTACCAAGACTCATTTGACTTTATGCTTAGTGACAAGGACTTCTATGTGAAGAGCATGGTTATGCACGAGATCAATGGGTGGCATATCGTTTGACCAAATCCTAGCTAGTATGTAGATGAGAGATGTCCTACGAGAGCTTAGAACTAAGTAGGATCTATTTCTTTAGGTACATGAGTGTATTGCAAAGCTTTGGTGAGGATTTCTTGGTGCATTGGGGAAGACTTCAATAAATCTAAGATAGATATCTGGGCTGGAGTCTTGCCTAGGTGATCAAGGATGTTATACAGTGAGTTCATAGGAGCTAGCGGGATGACATGGAGGGTCCTAGAACTGATATGGGGGTGTGATGTGTGGTGAAAAAACATTAAAGGTCCTTTCCCTTTACATGAATCATAGAGACATGTGGGCCTACTTGTGTAATTCATCCAACTATATCATCATAATTGAAAGGAACCTTAGTAAAATTAATATTGTTGATTTGGTTATTTTGATTATTGTTGTTGCACCTAGTTTTTGTGTTGGTAGAGCTATAACCTTGATTGTGCTTTGGGAAAGCATTTTGGAATATCTATAATTGAGCATTAGATGATTAAGACTGGTTTCCCTCAACCATAATGTCTCCTTGATCAATAAGATCGTGGATGTAACTCTTGAGACCCTGACACTTGTTGGTAGAATGACCTTTGATCTTATGGTAATTGTAATATTCATTTTATCTATACCAATTTGGATTTGGTTTAGACTCATCAAAAGGTTTGGTGATAGGATACACAACCATGTTGGCTTGAACCAACCTTCTAAAGTGTTATCCTTGAATCTAGTTGTTCCTGATTCACAGGATAACCCCTACAAACTTGTCTGTTTCATAGTCCCGTGCACTCTAAGCATGCAAAGCGAGGTGAATCTCAATTTTCACCCATTTGTGGTCCTAAGTCTTGAAACCATTTTTGAGCTTCAACCTTCGTCGGTTCTTCAAAATTCTTCTTTTTTCCCATTACAAAAATTAGATTGTCAAGAGTTAGAAATTTTTTTATATAAGTGCAAGGTCGTGGTTTTTCCCTGACCCTGCAAGTCAAACATTGCAAAAGGGGTAGTTCCTTGTAAAATCAGATATTTTTCATGACTTTGCAAGTTACTTGCAAAATCATTAAATTTTACCAAAATTGCAAGATATGTCAAGACAGTTTGTAAGCACGCCAATTTTCACTGCTCCTACAATCTTGGTTTTCACGTCGAGTGCATTAATTATATTTTTAATGTCTTTTTAAACTATTTTTTAAGTCTTTTAATTTGTTTTTCCTCTTCATTCTTCATTTTTCATCATTTTTTGTGAGTTCGATTGAAATCTTTGACCTTGTTTGGTGTGTGATTTGAAAGGATTTCGATGGGTTTTCTATTTGAGCTAGGGTTTTGTCTCTACCCTTGAGTATGTTCTATCTCTTTCATTTTTACTTATGCTTTAATCTCACTTTTAACATTTTGGGTTTTTTTTTATTACATGTCTTTAGATTCAATGGTTTTATGTCAATTTTTAGGTTTGTTCCTCTTTGTAGGTCGTTTCCTTTTCTATGTTTTTATGAACCCTAGTCTTCGGTTTTCCTCTCTCATGTCATTGTATGCCTTGGAGTCCACATCCTCTGTGTTCTTTGCATCTTGTTGATTGATTTTGACTTGAAATAATGCAAAACATTTGAAAACCCCACACATGGATAAGGAATGCCTTTATGAAATTCCCATGTTTTGCTATGTTTGCGTGGGGTTTTTACCTCTTTCATTACAAAACCATGCATGAACCTTCTTTCCCACTTGAAACTTTGGTGTTTTCTGTTGAAGCAATGAGTAAGTTATTTTCCTTCCCTTGTTAGGTTGTGGTTTTTCCCTAACCAAACAAGCCTTTTTCTTTTTCTTTTGTAGATGCATGGAAAAACCCCAAAAATGCGAAAACACCAAGCCTCCCACTTGTAATTTCAACAAAAATTCTTGAAAATACATGAGAACTATGTATTACTTGTAATTTCGACATTTTGGGGTGAAAATGCAAACTGAATTACCCTCATTTTTAGGGTCGAGGTTTTTCCCTGACCTTACAAATAATCTATATCATTTTTGTAAAGGCATGGAAAAAATTCCTTAAAATGCAAAAAGATCATTCCGAAATAGTACTTGTATAGTCAACATTTTTTGCCGATTGTACAAGTAAAATTTCTACTCCATTTGTAGGGTCGAGGCTTTTCCCCGACTTGACAAGTAAACCCAAGGATACTTGCAAAATTGGAGAATTTTCCTAATTTGACAAAAGATGATCTTCCCATTTTTAAAATTGGAGATTTTTACTGAAATTGCAATAACCAAAATTGTTCCCAATTTTGCAAAATCAGTACTTCAACAAAATAACACCTTGTAATTTCAATAATTTAATCGACTTCACAACGTTTTGATCAAAGGAAATTTCCACTTGTAGTTTCTTTATTTTCCAGTGCATACGCTCATTTTCGCCAAATTTCCCTAACACTTGAAAGTTTCTTGCTTTTCCAAGCTAATCCTTTGTGCTTTATTTTCCATGCCCACCATGCTCAAACCCTAGTTTTCATGCAATAACTCCATTTTCAAACCTCATTTCTATTTCCTAAAATGCAAAATTTTTCCTAACATCTGCAATATGTTAATCTTCTCATGTAGTTCCTTTGTGCATGTTTCTTGAGATATTGCATCTATATTTTTGCAAGTCCATTCTTCTACCAATGTTAGATCCATCTCCATCCAAGGGGAAAGCAATGAAGTACAAATACCAAGGTTTTCTTCCTCCAATAGTGGTTTTGTCAAATGTGGATGAAATCAGAGATACAAGGATTAGTCATGTAGACATGGGTGAGTTTGTTGAGAGAACCGAGAAGCAACTAGTTACCAATGGGATGAAGTCAATAATTCATAGCAACATACATCTTGTGGCTTCATTCTCGGTAGCTACTCAAAATCTAAAGTTTGTGCTACAAGTTTCTGCTCACTATAACAAGGATGATAGTTAAGTTAGGGATTCTAATGGAAATGTGGTGATGGAGTTAGATCCAGATTTCTTTGATAAAATTTTCATGTGTCTAAGTGTTGATTCATATGTGGAGGTTTCTAAGGAATCTGCACAAGCAAAATATGATAAGGATCTTGATTTTGCAAAGAAAATGATCAAAAGTAAATGGCTGAAGGCTCCTAGGCCAAGTGTTACTAGATGGCCCAAAAAATATCCTCAAAGTGATTTTATTGAAGAGGTAAATGACCTCATCACTCGTCTCAGCAGAATGCATGGTTTGTCGACTTCATTTTATTTTCAGGACTAGATGTACACATACATTAAGATCATTCTGAAAGGGAAGCAACACATCTTTTGGGGAGAGGAAATAAAAAACGCTCTTCAAGATCAATTGACCTAGGTGCATGCAACACATAATTTCTACATGATCTCGTATTTGGTCTATGTTGTGGTCTCCATGAGAAATTTTCTAGGTCTGACCTCTGAAGGTGACAGGAAGGTTACACCAATTTTCAAATATTTCCCACATATCACCCTCAAGAGAAGTATCAAGCACTTTAGAAGGGTGAATGATTCCTTCTTTGGACCACTCATGTGTGCCTTCAATCCTGAACTAGAAAACAAAAGGGTATCATATAAAGCATGGAAGACAATAAACAAATATGGATGCTTATACCTACAGTTTCCAAATTTTACTTATTTGAGAGTAGGATGGTTTGCTAGCTATCCATACATGCTTCCACATTATCCTAGTGATAAAATTATCCTAATGGAGTTATGTGGGAAGATTATGGTGGTTCATAATAAGAAAATGGAACCTCATAAGCAAGGTTTCAAATTTCCATTGGCAATTGGAAGGTATTGCATTTTGACCTCACATTAGGCAAAATCAGTTGAATTAGGAATGCAACAAGCAACAATAAAATTGTACAAGACAAGACAAGATAGGAATTTGACTAAAAAGGCATGAAGTCTTGAATCAAAATGGATTTCTCTCATGTGCATCAAGTCAAAGATATTTGGGCCAACATAAGGACAAAACAAGAGATCAGGAGGATGGATTATTGCAGACTGACTTTGGGTCAGATGAGAGAATTGGATCTTGTTGATATCCCAAAGGACATGAAGGATGAAGATTCTATTTTGGATCTTAAATATGAAAGGAAAAATATTGTATCTTTTCCTCTTCCTTCAATCCAGTGGTCTCGAAAAGAAGTAATATCAATCTGAGAAAGGTTTCAACGAATCATGGCTAATACAAATGTTTGGTTGGATGAAAGAGATATACAATTAAAAAATTTCTTCATGGGATCAAAAGATGAGTCTAAGGTACAAGCAGGTAAGAAATCAAGTTAAGGACCAAAAACAAGAATGATGCTCCAAGCTCAAGTAAAGCCTCAAAACCTAAGATCAAATTTGTGGTCAAGGGTGGAAAGAAGGCTGGGAAATCTGTAGAGGGACCATCCATAGAGTTTTGAAAGGAGCCTATGCAAGAAGAGGAACATGTGAAAGAAGAAGGGCAGATTGATGAAGAGGATCATGAGGAAGTAGAGATATCTCCTCATGAGAATATTCTTGAGGAACCACCTATCACCTCATCCCCGATTAACAATGTTGTGTCTACTTCCGTTCCTCCTCCCATGACCACATCTGCACCTAATGTCCTGGTTAATCCTACTCCCATGGTGACAAGTGTTGTAGCACCTATTGTTTTGGTTCATTATGTACATTCTTCTCCCATCTCAGGATTTCCATTTTTTGAATGATTCTATGCAAGTCTCTAGAGCTCAAATTCCTAAGGTTATTTTGACTAACACATCTCCCATTGTGACTACCACCTTTGTGGATACAACTACGACATCCTGTTCAATGGATACACAACCCGAGGAGAGTTCACCATTGCCACGATGGTTGTCTTCACAAGCACCAAAGATAAGGAAAGAAGCCATATATCCTAATGAATTCAACTTTGCACAACTTGCTACTGCCAAGACTAGAACCAAAAAGAAAGCAAAGACTCTTTCAAGGATGCTTTTTGACAAAAAAGGTAATAAGTATGTAGAGATAGCTTAGCCTCCCTCTGATAAAACTTATGAGGAAGTAGATCTTGTAGAATATTTTATCACAAGGGTTGACTTGGGTAAAGTGACTCATGATAGTGTGAAGGAAGATGTTCAATCAGCCTTAGATTCTCTCATTGAGAAATTTGACAAGGAGAAAAAGATCAAAGATCATTACAAAGCTAAGATAGAGAAACTCACGTCCATGCTATAAAAGATCACTCGATCTTCTGAATCCACTAAACCTAAGGTAATTGCAGTTGGCACTGAGAACTCCATCATTCAAAAGGTGAAAAAGGTACATGCTAGAGGCAGAGTAGTTGGTGAATATTTTGATCGCTTGATCACATTGGGCACTGAAATGCTAGGGTCAGCCATGGGAAAATTGGAAAAAATAGAAAACATAAGAGAAAAAATGGATGACACCATGAATGATTTTTCTCAAGAGAAGGAAGACATGGAAAATAAAGTACAGTCTTGGATTAAAATGTGGAAACTCAAGATAGAAAAATTGGAGGAATTTGGAATCATTCCCAACCGAGACATGTACATGGAAATTGAAGAGTCTTTGATTCACAAAGACACTATTCTCACCAACTTGCTTAATGATCTACAATCTGCATGAGAAATTGGTGAACATGACTTGCAGCTAATAAATAAAATTGAAGAAATTCCATGTAAGCTGCGAGATGATAGTCAAAAGCTACTTCCCCCAAACAATGTGGTTTAGCCATTTATTGACATGATTTAGAAAGAGTTTGAAGATCAGGCATTTTCAATATCACTAATGGATCAAATTTTTGATCTTCAATTGTCTTTGAGCAATCTAAAACAACATCTTAGGTGACATGAAAAATCCTACAACATTGTTAGAGATTCAGTATCAAGAGCCTGAGGAATCATCAAGCACACTTCTGTGCCAGACAATGAAGTATAGACAATCTTGAAGAAACATGATGATTTCTTGATGCAGAATATTGAAGAAGGCTGACCATGCCTTAGATTAGTTTTCAAGTTCTAGTTATTTACAAGTTTTTGTAGTTAGCCAAAGACAATTTACATGTCATTTGTCAAATTGGAAATACATGTAACAACTTTGAAGTTCTCTAATAATTTTGGACTCCATCGTTGAATAAGTCAAAGTAGTTAGACTTTTTCCTAGATTAGCTCTTGGTTCTCACCTATAAATATGAGAGAGCTCATTTGTATTTAGTACCTTTAATCTTTTTCAATGAAGTGCTGCCAAAATTGTATTTCAACTTTGAAAATTTGAGTTCAAATTGCATATCAATTTCAATCAATAAAGAAGGAAAATTTGCATACCAACGTTTGTTTTGGATCAAATTCAAATGAGTAAGAATGTTCTTATGTATTTCTCATTGAATTATCTTATTAATTGATTGGATAAGTGGTGTTTCCTTATGTGAGATTGGAGGGCATTCAAGCTAAGTTTTATAGAATTTGTGTTATATGTTTTACTTGAAGATTGTGTGTGTGCTATTAATATCTTTTGGTGAAGAATTGTCAAGACTTTGAGCTTGGAATTATTCATTGGGTATGTGGATCTTTTCATGGCGTGGATTGAAATACTTTGTGCTCCAATTTACATCATCGGTTATTGAAGAAATATCATTGGGAACAACGAAAATACTTTGTGCTTTTATGTGTTTTCTGGTTACATATCTTTTGGTTATATTGGTATTCTTGGATTATGCTTATGTTTAATTGAGAATATTGGGAATTACTGATTAGGTTTATACTTAGAATTGTAAGGCATTGTGAAGTAACATCGTGGAAAATTGTAAACACATTTTCTGAAATAAGAGAAAATGATGAATGTAACACACCTCCTACATGGTTAAAATAGTGTATATATTGTAAAGACTAGCATAATTTTCTTTTTATTCTAGTAAGAAGTAAGAAGGGAGCCTCCCATTTTTGAGAGGAGAGATTTATCTCATAACAATTGTGGTTGAAATTACTATTTCATAATCTATAAAGGGATTACAAAATATTCAACCAACATAAAGATAGCCTCCAAGGGTTCCCCTAAGGGAGTGAACATTCATTTAGCGTTCCCTTGATCCGACTGATTGGACTAATTAGGAGGACAAGGTACCCCTTGCAGCACAAATATGACATTAGCTATAGGTTTTTGGGGAACGTTTTATGGTGCTTGAAAAGCATTAGCTACTTGGACATGTTTGGTGTCGGTGACACCATCATTAACCACATTCTTATTCTTGTTCCAGTAACAAGATTTATCCCCATATTGCTTGTCTTTGTCTTCTTTGAAGATATTAATGAGTCCCTTAGCGATCAAATCCTTCTCAATGGTAGTTACCTTTTTGATGACTTCCAGGAAGGTAGTTGCACAATGAAGGCACAAATATAGGCCAACTCAGGATGTGAGTTTTCAATAAAGATATCCATTAATTCATTTTCTAGAAGGCTACATTTAAGATGGCTGGCTAGAGCTTGTCACCTTTGCAAGTAGCTAGAAAATGTCTCACCATTATGTTGCTTGTCCTTCATAAGGTTCATGGTGTTTTTATCCTTCTCTAAGTTAAAAGAGAAGTGTGTTACCTATTTTTTGACAAATCAGAAAATATAGAAATCAATCCATGTGGGAGACATAAGAACCATTCTAAGGCCTACCCAATCAAGCTATGGGGGAACAATCAAAGGAGGTAATTGTAATTGTATAAGACCTCTTAACAGTGCATGTAAAATTCTTGCAAGTGGTCTCGTGGATCTCCCTTTCTCTTATATTTATCGAATTTCAAAATTTCGAAGTGCTTCGAAAAGGTAATGGTGGAAATCGATGAATCAAATGGGTATGGAAAAATGTCCTCAAACTTGAATTACTTTTTGAGTGATGATTTGCTAGCTTGTAAATATTTTAGGGCGGCTTTCATTTTTTCCCACTCCTTATTAACATGCACGAATGAGGATGGACCTGTGGGATTGGATTGATCATAGGGAGCATATTGTTGGTATGATGGTGGTGGAAGCAATTGATCAAAGGATGGATCACCATAGTATGATGGTACCTATTGATATTGATCGGTATAAGTTTGTTGTTGGTTGGTGTAGATTTTTTGTTGGTGTGGAAGTGGTTGATGATCCTAGATGATGGAAATTGTTGTTGTTGTGACGAAATCTATTGATAGCATGATGGATTGGGTTGGTAGTTATATGTTGGTTGTTGTGGAGGGACATACAAAGGCGGTTGTGGATTGGATGGTTGTTGGAAGGTGTTGGATGTGGGTTGTTGTGGGTTAATATACAATGTGTGTTGTTATTTTTTGTGTTGGGAATATTGGTAATTTTGATTAGGTGTGGTATATTGTTTTTACGGGGTGTTAGGTGGTGGATGCGGTTGGTAATAAGTATTTTGTGGAGGAGGTTCCACAAGGGGTGGAGGTTGGTGATAACGAGGTGAAAAATAATGAGGGGGTTGATTGGCATACATATGTGGAGATTGTGGTTGGTATTGTTGTTGGGGAATTTTTTGAGGGACAGATTGTGCGGATTGTTATTGAGGGACCTATTGAGGACCAAATTGTATGGATTTTTGTTGAGGGACTTGTTAAGGACTGGATTGTGTGGATTATTGTTGAGGGACTTGTTGAGGGATGGATTGTGTGGATTGTTGTTGAGGTGGTGGCTATGGGGTGGAATGACTAGGAGTGAATGGTGGTGCTTGTTACATTAATGGTTGTATTTAGACGAGGGGGACATGAGGGGGAAAATGCTGGTGGATCGGTTATAGTTCTCCCAACATTTCCTAATGATTGGTTTAATTGATATTGTGGTAGAGGTGACACAGATGGAATGGATGTGTGACCTTGTGGATTGGTGGCTCTAGGTGTTGCTCCTCTAACATAAATCCTAATAGTGAGAGGTGGAATTCGATAACACACATCATTCCCGAATCCCAGCTGATACCAAGTATCCTATGGGGTAACCTAAGGAGATTTTGGAGCTTGAGGGATTGATAGGTTTGGATGAACTTGAGAAATCTAAGGATATTGTGATGGAGAAAGAATTCTTGTGTTGGTGTATTGCGTCATACCGAATCTAAGTGGTGGTTTAGTACCTCTCATGAGTAATGAAACAAGGATTTTGTCCAACCGTTCATTGATGATTCATTTAGTCATTTGCACATTAACCACATCACTAAGATATTACTCAATAGAGAGCTTGTGTTGATTGACCATTCCATCCTCCATGGGATGTCAAGGATTATATCCTAGGAATTGTTCTATGTTGGATTGCTGAGATCCACCGTTAGTGGGAAGATTGGGAGGATACTATGATTGACCAATCTGCGATTGTTGTAGTTCCATTAAAATTTTAGCCTATGATCAAGTGGTAATGGGCATGAAAGTGTGGAAAATCAGGAGATGAGGATGACGCGGACCCTTAGGATGACGCTACGTGATGACGGTTGGATGATTGATTAAAGGATTACCAAGATGATGGATTGATTGATTGGATTGATCAATTGATTGGATTGGATAGGTGATTGGATTAGATTGATGTTTAGATTTGGTTAACGATTGGATTGGATCAATTAGACTTGAGAGCTTGACTAGATGATGTTTGGTTTATAAGATTATTACTTGAGATAAACTAATGATTTCAAGAAAACTGGATGATTGTGATGATGATGATGATGATTGGATTAGATGCAATGATGCAAAAGGATTATTATGACACAAATTTTCCTCTAGATAGAAAAAAATTGATGAGGCCATAGATAATTAATGACTCAGGACATATTACACTCCTAAGTGTCTAAGGATGATGATGATATAGGCTAATTAACTAGCCAAATTGGATAAAAATCTCTCAAATAAATTTCTAGGGGATTCAGATTGGATGTTTGATGATCGATATGATGATTAAGGATGACCTAAGATGAAGGTATGTGATCAGATTGATTATTTGATGAATTTTAGAAAATTTGAAAGCACAAAAATGGCGATCTCAAGAGAATGGAGGATGCTAAAAATGTTTTGATCACAGGATTAACCTTGGAAAAATATTGGCTTTCACTGGTCAAGAGGATTCACTCTCAGGTTTTTCTATGAGAAGCACATTTGCCTCTTTAGGTAGCAAAATCATCTTTCTAGGATGTCATGAATTCTACTTTGTAGGAAGCAGAATCACTTATGGAGGAATGACCGAGGGATGTGCAAATTTTCCTATCTAAGGATCACTATATGGAAATGGACAACACAATCGCCTATGGCAGATTGACTGTATGGACAAGAAGCAAGATCACCTATCAAAGTAGTGGAAATGCCTATTTGTGAAAACTTGGTATGAACTTAGGAAGACGAATTCTCCTATTGAAAATGGACTATATTGACAGGTTCAAAAAATCACCTATCTATGTCATGGGATCACCTATGGAGGACTAACTGTGTATGGAACTGAAGCAACATAATTGTCTATCTGTAGAGCAGAATCACCTCTTTAGGAAAATGTGGTATGGCTGTGAGAAGAAAAAAACACCTATGGAAGATAGACTATAAGGATAGATGGAGCGAATTCGCCTCTATAGGACGAAGAATCACCTATCGAGGATAGGCTTGGTACGAAATCAAGGAGATAGACTCGCCTATCAAAACTGGATTGTACAGATGGGTGGAGTGCAATCACCTATCGAGGGGACATAATCACCTATCTAGTGAAGGTGGTATGGACAAAGTGGAGAAAATTTTCTTTTGTATGAGGCAGAATCACCTATCGTGAAAAGACTTAGTAGAAACTTGGAAAGAAAAACTTTGAAGATGTACAAACATTTGGAGACACAGGATCACCTTTGGGTGATGTAAAATTTCCCAAGAGAGCCCAAAGGCTGTATGGATAGTAGGAGCATATTTGCCTCTTTTGGAAGCAAATTTCCTAATGGGGTATTAATGTACGAATGTTCATGGTGGAATCACCCTTGAAGAGAGCAGGATCACCTGACTGGGGGATAGACACAAATAAGTGAATTCACCTCTTGGGGAGACATAATCGCCTATCGGGAGAAGATTGACTAAATGGACTAGATTGATGACTAATGGGGATTCACTTGTGAAGGTAGAATCGCCTATCTAGAGTGTAGATTCACCTCTATGAGAAGCAGAATCGCCTTTCAGGTGAAAAGAATGACAAAGGACTTAGACAAATAGCACACAATAGAGAGTGGAAAGGATGGACTCAAGACTAAAACTTGCACTGGTATAACACAAGAAAACATGCCAAGCACTTGAACAAGCCTAAATTAGTAGTAAAGGGTTTACAAACTTGATGTATCCCACACTAGGAATCTTCATCGATGCGAGTGAGGGACACCCTTTTGGGTTATGTATCAACTCTTTTCTATGAGAGTGGATGGATAGGGGCCTCTTGGAATGGAAGGATGACCCAAATCACCCTCTCCTTGGAAAGTTACAAGTATAACAAGTAACTCATGCTAAGCCAAGGATTCTCATCTCACTCAAGGGAGCCAAATGGTGGGTGTAAAATTCTTCGAGGTATGATGCACATCCCCTACACTACACCAAGCCATGGCTGAAAATGGGTCTTAAACTAGACTTAACAGGAAACTAGGGGAGTCCTTGAAGCACCAAGAGGGTGCATGAAGCACGTCTATGAACACCAGCCCATCACAAATGTGGGTCGAGAGCCCTAGGGAGGTACTAAAAGCTCAAACCAACCCTTCACACCTAACTATGAATCACCCTAGTAGTAGTGCTCCGCTAGACACGATGCGATTGGATTGGGGTACAACTTTAGTTCTCCCCCCTTTATATACCCCGTTAGTTCATGTGGTTGAGGTCATCCCTTGGGTGATGAAATACCATGTAGGCCTCCTATAGGGAAGGAAATACTAGATGATTATGATCCCTAAGCTCACACGTAGCACAAGGGGAAAGCATACTCATTCTAGTACTCCTAGGTAAACAAATGGACTTGAGTTAACTATGATTTTTGATCCCCATGCTCACCATATGGTGCAAGGGGAGAGAATACATCAAAAAATAAATCCAAACATGCCAAGCAAGTTCCTTGACCTTTTAATTAATCTACGTGTGTCTAGCTAGTTAAGGAAATACGCTACTCTAAGGCCTTCGACCAATCATCTTGCAACAAAAAAGTTAAGAGTTTGATATCACCAATCTTCATCAAATGAGAGCAAGCTACACAAATAGTTACTGACTATGAAAAGAACAAAAAAATAAGTGAGCTGATTAGTCCAAAACACAAAACCGAAGAAAAGTTTTAGCAAGAAAATACAGTCTTGGGTTTACCTTAGAGTCACCCCTTTGTAGTGCAGAATCACCTCTGTGGGGAGTTACAGAATCACCTCTATGTGATTCAAAATCAACTATGTAGTCTGGAGTGGAGTCGCCTGTGAAGCAGAATCACTTGTGCAGGTTTGGTGATGGAAGGCCGAACATGTATTCACCTTTGTGGTATAGAATCGCCCACCAGGGAGGCATAATTGCCTATCTAGTGGATTCACCTCTGTTTCTAAAAAAGTTTAAACCTACAAAATGGAAAACAACATAAGACGTGAAAGAGACCTGTGACATGGCTCCCACCGGGCGTGCCATAAATGTGTGTAGGTGAATTTCCTAATTGACTTTGCAAATAAAGTAGAATGCAAAAGGAAAACACAAACAACACCTCAAGAATAGACCCGAGAGTTAAATTCAAACAATAACAAGAAACAAAAGACAAGTTTTACCTTGCTTGAATTGATGCTTTGGTTGGCCCTTTGGATGTAGATTTGTATGCTACTTTGATATGCAAATGACATAAAAACCTATCTTAAAATGATATAAATGATATGATGAATGCAATGGAAGCCATGAAAGTGGATGGAGATGCACTATGGAAGCTAAAATTGCAGCAATAATGGAGGTACAAGAGCAAGATGTGAGAGCTAAATGTTGCAAATTGTGTAAGTGATAAGTACTGGAATGAATGAAATTGACTAAGTACTTATCCAATTTGGGGTGCATGAAATGGAGGGCTAGGATCAAAATTAGGTTTAGAAAATCAATGGTTGTGATGCCTTAATGCATCTCAACACATGTGGTGAGGACATATGGCATGTAAGGTGGAAAGGGTAGAGTGATGTGGAGGTGAGGTGTCTCCCATGTGGAGGTACTTTCAAGTACCTTGGGGGGTGGAAAAAGGTTTGGCTTGTCTTATCCTTCCTCAAATGATGGAAGGATGTGACAAGTCAAATCCTTCTAGATTTTGGAGAAGGGCATTGGGAAGAGCAAGGGGAATTAAAAATTCCCCTTGTAAGGACATTGGGATTGAAGGAGGATAAAGTGGAATTTAAAATTCCACATGGGATGTCTTGGAGGAATAAATGGAATTAAAAATTCCAAGTTGTCTTGTTGGGGAAATAAACAAGGAATTAAAAATTCCTTGGGGGATGGGGATTGCTTCTCCAAAAGGAGAAAGCATTTAAGAAGGTTGACTTGGGTACCCATACCATTAATGGCAAGAGACTTAGGAATTAATTAATCATGATTAGTGGTTGTGCAAATGATTAGGTAGGCTAATGATGGGATTAGAGGCAAGTGGGATTTTATGGAGGATGTGACACTAACCATAATTAGTGGTGTGCACATCATAATCAGAGGTTAATTAAGTTAACATGGATTAAGGAAGAATCATGGAGGATGGTGATATGTGGAGAGAGAAATAATGAATTAAAATTGATTTAATTCATGTGGGCTAAAATGACTAAATTAAAAAAAATGGTCTATTTATTTAATTTAGAGAGGAAGGTGGTAAGGTATTTGATTAATTAAAACACTTTAGAGATTGTTAGGAATAGGGTAAATATTAATTAAATAGTGAACCATTTAATTAATATGGATATGCAAGCGAGATAAGAGGATAAATTTGACCATATGGGAGTGGCTAATTTTAGATGTCTACAGGGGCTATTGATGTATACTCAACAGGGATCACTTGAAGAATTTTGTAAAATTTGCAAGTATAGTTCATTGGCAGAATAAATTTTTCACTCCAGTACCAGAATTTCACTCTACATGAAAAACTATCCACCACTAACCAATTATATAATTAGAAAAACTTTAAATTACATGTAATTTCTGTTAAGGATACTCTATAAGGTATTCTAAGTGTAGAAGGAATGAGAAGTTTCAATTTATACTGAAGCAGTCCCTAAGGTCAAAACCTAAGGGTACAAAATTTAAACAACACATAAAGCAAATGGAATGAAAGGTTCTTGTATGAAAGAAAAACTTAGGTGCACAAAATACAAACAATACAATACACAAATGAAAAGAAATATCCTTGTGGAACCTCATATAGGAAATCAGTTTAGCTTGGTTGTCTCCTACAATAACTTAAAAAAAATTCTTAGCAGTAAAATCTTTAAAATCTCTCACATAGATATTGCAATTTTTTTATGGCTGCATTAAACTCTCTTACAAGAATATGAGTGCTCCAAGTTTAAAGCTGAAAATTACATTATTTCCTTCAGCCCCTATTAGCAAACCCCATGTAACCACTTAGCTAAGTTTATTTAGTATACACTTTAAAAAAAAGATTTATTGAGGAAATATCTCTTTTCCTTTTTAATTTAAGCAATTATTATTATTATTTTTAAGTGAAAGGCAATAAGCCTGTATATATATTAATATGTAGAAATAGATTTTTACAAGTTCAATGGCTCTTGATAGCCAGAAACATCAACATAATAGCTTACAATTGACAAAACATTTTGTTTCCCAATCCCATACTAAAATTGCACTATGGAAGCTAAAATAATTTATCTCCATAGGATGTGCGCACCACTAATTATGGTTAGTGTCACTAACCATAATTCTTAGCAATGAAATACAATTATCAGGGAATTATCCAGGGTTAATTACTTAATTTAAGAACATATTAGTATTTGCACACTAACCATTAATGGCAAGAGACTGGAATATATTAGTATCTATGCACTAACCCTGATTTAATGGCTCTTGATTTAGATATTAATACATAGAAATATGTTTTTACAAAATAGGAGTTCAATGGCTCTTGATAGCTAGAAATATTAGCATAATAGCTTATAGTTGACAAAACATTTTGTTTCCCAATCCCATACTAAATAATTACAAGCATTTGCACACTTTTCATTCACTACCCAATGGCAAATTTAACCCTCTACAGACTCGATTGAAAACCATTTATAATCAAAACTACCATAAACAAAATTTGTTTTATCAGGCACCACCTTATTCCTCCATTCCGAGTAATTGTATTTCATTCTTGCTCGCATGCATAAATTGCATTAACCTTGGATATAGCACTAAAAATTTAGCGTACAGTGAGTATGATAGTCTAGGGTTAATGTATAAGGGAAATATCTCTTTTCCTTTTTAATTTAAGCAATTACTAAATTATTTATTTTTCTAGGTATTAAAATGTATTATATATCTATTAAATTAAATTTGGTTCATAGGCTTATATTTTAATATCTCATTAAATAGTTAAGCCTATGAATTTTAAAGATTGTTCAAAATGCACTAAGATCTTGCACATTCTTCGATTTAAATGCACTAATTTAGGTAATTTAATATAATATCTAGCCTAAATTTATCTTATTAAATAGTTAAGCCCGAGTTTAGATAAATACATAGATACCTATAGGCCTAAATTAGTATCCGTGCAAGAATGTAATATTATTGTATTAATATCTTTTCATTTCTATTTAGCTTTGATCGAAAGGACTAAGATTTTGGTCCTGCTGATATAACACTAAAGAATTAGCGTACAGTGAGTATGATAGTCTAGGGTTAATGTATAGGAGAAAAATCTCTTTTCCTTTCTAATTTAAGCAATTATTAATTATTATTTTTAAGCGAAAGGCAATAAGCCTATATATATATTAATATATAGAAATATATTTTTACAAAATAGGAGTTCAATGGCTCTCGATAGCCAGAAATATCAACATAATAGCTTACAGTTGACAAATTTTTTTGCTTCCTAATCCCATACTGAATAATTACAAGCATTTGCACACCATTCATTCACTACCCAATGGAAAAATTTAACCCCCTATAGACTTGATTGAAAACCCTTTACAATCAAAACCACCATAAACAAAATTTGTTTTATCAAGCATCACCTTATTCCTCCATTCTAACTAATTGTATTTCATTCTCGTTCACATGCATAAATTGCATTAACCTTGGGATATCATACTCACTGTACGCTACATATTGCAACACTATCTGATCCAAAGGACTAACATTTTGGTCCTACTGATATTGTTCTCTCCTTGATACATCTTGTAACCTTGACCACCACCGTCGATCTTATTAAATTTTGAAATACTAAGAATAGATATGCAAGGTTAGTGTATTTTAGCTAAAGTATGATATAAATATAGATATCTAATATTATTATTATAAGAATACCTATATTTAATAGAAATTAATACAATAGTTAAATCTATGTAATAATTTATCTATAGATATCTCTTATTAAGCAATAGGACTAAATTTAGGGGATCACTATGCAAGATATTAATAACTACAATATTAGGCTTGTATTAATATATTTTCTTGTTAATATCTATGACATGATATTATTGTATTTATCTGTAGCAAGAAAAGATATTAATACAATAATATTATATTCTTACGCATATACTAATTTAGGCCTATAGGTATCTATGTATTTAAATGCTAGGGTATCTTGCATAAGATTGTTCAAATCAGGGTGCTATCTAGAGGCTTAAATTAGGTTCATAATTATGGAATTAAATCAGGTTATCTAAATCTAGTGATACCTAGATAGCAGGAATTTTAAAGATTGTTCAAAATGCACTAAGATCTTCAAATTTAATACAATCTTAATTGGATTTAGATATTTGAAAATTTTAAATATTGTTCAAAATGCACTAACCTTGGATAACTTTGACCATATGGGAGTGGCCAAATTTAGATGTTTACAGGGGCTATTGATGTATACTCAATAGGGATCACTAGAAGAATTTTGTAAAATTTGCAAGTATAGTTCATTGGCATAATAAATTTTCCACTCTAGTACCAAAATTTCAGACTCTACATGAAAAGGTGCTCGCCACTAACCAATTCTATAATTAGAAGAAATTTAAATTACATGTAATTGTTGTTAAGGATACTCTGCAAGGTATTCTAAGTGTAGAAGGATTGAGAAGTTTCAATTTATACTGAAGCAGTCCCTAAGGTCAAAACCTAAGGGTATAAAATTTAAACAACACATCATGCAAATGGAATGAAAGGTTCTTATATGAAAGAAAAAATTAGGTGCACCAAATCCAAATAATACAGTGCACAAATGAAAAGAAATATCCTTGTGGTGCCTCATATAGTAAATTGGTTTAGCTTGGCTGTCTCCAATAACTTTTAAAAAATTATTAGCAATAAAATCTTTAAAATCTTTCACGTAGATATTGTAAATTTTTTATGGCTGCATCAAACTCTCTTACAAGAATATGAGTATGATAGTCCAGGGTTAATGTATAGGGGAAATATCTCATTTTCTTTTTAATTTAAGCAATTATTAAATTATTTTTATTTTTCTTAAGCGAAAGGCAATAAGCCTGTATATATATTAATATATAGAAATAGATTTTTACACAATAGGAGTTCAATGGATCTTGATAGCCATAAATACTAGCATAATAGCTTACAGTAACATCTTAAGATTTTCCTGTATATATAGGAAAATTTAATGGCTTATACTAATTATCAGGGAATTATCAACAAACAGATTTAGGAACTATACTTGCAAATTTTACAAAATTCTTCTAGTGATCCCTTAAATTTTCCAACTAGAATATAATCTTATTAATGGCACTAAGATGTTCTAATATCTAAGCCATTAAATTTTCCTACATATATTAAATTATTATTATTTTTAAGTGAAAGGCAATAAGCCTGATATTGTTTAGATATGTAGCACTATCTGATTGAAAGGACTAACATTTTGGTCATATCAATATAGCACTAGAAATTTAGTGTACAATGAGTATGATAGTCCAGGGTTAATGTATAGGGGAAATATCTCATTTCCTTTTTAATTTAAGCAATTATTAAATTATTATTATTTTTTAAGCGAAAGACAATAAGCCTGATTTAAAGATTGTTCAAGAAATTTTATTAAGCCATTGAAATAGCTATTAATATAAATCAAGGCTCTTAACTTTAAAATATAATATCTAGGGTATTAATAAAGGCTCTTGGTAGTATTCGTTTATGCTTGGCACAATCGGTGGCATTCAATATTACAACAACAAAGACAACTAAAGAGTTGATGGAAACCCTAGCGAAGTTATATGAAAAGCCTTCCGCTTCGAATAAGGTATTTCTTATGAAGCGTTTATTTAATATGAAAATGGTAGAAGGTGGGTCAGTTACTGATCATTTAAATGAGTTTAATACGGTCCCCAGTCAATTAACTTCTGTAAAAGTAAACTTTGATGAAGAAGTTAGGGCTCTTTTGATTCCGTGTTCTTTGCCTAAAAGCTGGAATAGCTTGGTAATGGCTGCTAGCAATTCTATTTTTGGTTCAAATACATTGAAATTTGTTGATGTTGTTGGTGTTATTTTGAGCGAGGAAATTTGTAGGAAAAGCTCAGGTGGAACATCCACATCAGGCAGTGTTTTGAATGCAGAAAGCAGGGGCATAACAAAGGAGAGAGGAAACAATTCTGGAAATCGTGGGAAGTCATGAGGAAAATCAAATGACAAAAGGTCCCAATCTAGAGACAAGAGGGATTGCTGGTACTGTGGTAAGCCGGGTCATTTGAAGAAAGATTGCTGGTCTCAGAAAAATAAAGAAGGAGACAGAAAGTAAGGAAGTAAAGAGGAAAATGTGGTAAGTAATAAATCTAATGAGGATGCTTTGATTCTTTCCCTTGATAATGCTGATGATTCTTGGGTGTTAGATTCAGGGGCTTCATTTCATGCTACCCCCCATAGAAGTTATTTTCTTGATTATGTCCAAGGGATTTTGGGCTGGTTTATTTAGGAGATAACGAACCCTGTCAGATTGTTGGAAAGGAAGAATCAAGATTAAGTTGCAAAATGGGAATCATTGGCTACTACGTGAGGTAAGGCATGTTCCAAAGTTAAGCATAAATTTAATTTCAGCGGGGCAACTAGATGATGAAGGTTGTGTTGTTACATTTAGTGATAAAATTGGAAGGTCACAAAGGGTGCCTTAGTAGTAGCAAAAGGTGTGAAAGTAGGCACCTTATATCTTTGTACAGGACATACTATTCCTTCTACTTTAATTATTCTGAGAAAAATATCAATGTTCAAGAAGCGGTTGCTTGATTCGGCGGTAGAAAGATCATCTGATTTACTATGGACTCGGGAATCTTGGCATAATAGACTTGGGCATATGAGTGCAAAAGGTATGAAAGTACTTCATTCAAATAATGTTTTACCAGGTCTAAAATGTGTTAATATGGATTTATGTGAAGTTGTGTGTATGGAAAACAAAGAGTTAGTTTTCTCAAGGATGGGAAGCAAAAGAAAGATGAGAAATTGGAGCTTGTGCATGCAGATGTATGGGGACCAGCTCAGGTATCTTCTCTCGGTGGCTCTCTATATTATGTACATTCATTGATGATGCAACTAGGAAGGTATGGATTTATTTCCTTAGGCAGAAATCTGATGTATTTGAAACTTTTAAAAAATGGAGAAGCTTGGTTGAGAATGAGACGGGTAAAAAGATAAAATGTCTCAGATCTAATAATGGTGGTGAGTATTGCAGTAAAGAGTTTGAATAGTGTTCCTCTAATGGGTGATGCATTGGAAGCAGAAAATAGTTCAAAGGACTCCACAAGAAAATGGAGTGTCTGAGCGCATGAATAGAACAATAATGGAGAGTGCACATACTATGAGATTGCATGTTGGACTGCCTTTAAAAATGTGGGTAGAGACTATAAACACTATTGTTTATTTAATTAATAAAGGTCCCTTTAATCCTTTGGGTTGTGGTATTCCAGAGGAAGCATGGAAAGGTAAGAAGATGAGTTATTCTTTTCTCAAAACCTTCGGTTGTGAAGCATTTGCACATGTAGATTCTGAAAAATAGAACCAAGCTTGATACAAAATCAAAGAAATGTGTATTTGTTGGATATGGCATTGTGTGTTGAGTTGCAGGCTTTGGGATTTTGAAAAATGAGAAGAAAATTGTGAAAAACTTGGGGATGTCATATTCAATGAAAATGTTGTACAGGTCTGTGCTGCAGCATGAGAAAGAAAATGATTGTAGTGTTGGATGATATTCCCAACAATGATGTTTTCCCGATGGTTCCTCATCTTCGGGCAACAACAACAACAACAAATACCACAAACTCGTTAGGCGATATTCAGATAGAGTGAACCTCCATAACAATTCTCTCCTCTTTGTATACTATTTTGTTAGCGATGTTGGTGAGACAAAATATTATGATGATGACTATAGCGAGGGGGATACCAAAGTTCGATTAGGAGCATGGAATAGAAAGAAAGAAATGGACTCCTTCTTTGGAAAATGGACTTAGGATTTATACAAGTTTACTGCTTGAGGTAAAAGGCTTTTACAAACAAATGGTTATAGGTTGAAAAGGAGGATGGAGGTAGAAAAGATTTAAAGCCAAATTAGTTGTAAAAGTTTACCGCGAGAAAAAGGTGTGTGAGGATTTTGATGAAATTTTTCAGTTGTTAAAACTTCTATTCATTATTGTTTTAAGTATTAGAACTGCTAAAGATTTGCATTTAGAACAACGATGTTAAAACAACCTTTCTCCATGGTGATTTGGAAGAGGAAATATATATGGAACAGCCACAAGGATTTGAGGTCAAAGGTAAGGAGAAACTAGTGTGCAGATTGAAGAAAAGCTTATATGGCTTGAAGCAAGCACCTCGGCAATGGTACTTAAAATTTGATAGTTTTATGGCTGAGCAAGGCTATAGTCGGTGTAATTCTGACCATTGTGTTTATTTTAAGAGGTTGGATAATGACAGCTACATTATTTTATGTTTATATGTTGATGACATGCTTGTAGCTGGGTCTAACATGGATCACATAAGTGAGTTAAAACAACAGTTAGCAAATTCTTTTGCTATGAAGGATTTGGGGGTAGCAAAACAGATCCTTAGTATGAAAATTTGTAGAGATAGGAAAAATATAAAATTGTTTTTATTTCAGGCTAATTATGTTGAAAAGGTGTTGCAAAGATTTCATATGGAGAATGCAAAAGCTGTCAGCACACCTTTGCCTAGTCATATTAAATTGACTAAGGATATGTGTCCAAAGACATAAGAGGAGGAAGAAAAAATGTCCAAGGTACCATATGCTTCAGCTGTAGGTAGTTTAATGTATGCCATGGTATGCACTAGACCGGATATTGCACATGCTGTAGGAGTTGTTAGCAGGTATTTGAGTCATCCTAGTGTTGAGCATTAGAACGCAGTAAAATGGATTCTCAAGTATTTGAGAGGTACATCCAATAATTGTTTATGTTTTGGGGGCTCTAATACTGATTTAAAAGGCTATGTTGACTCAGATTTAGTAGGGGATATAGATACCAGGCGGAGTACCACAGGTTATGTATTTACAGTTGGTGGGACAACAGTGAGTTGGATTTCTTGACTGCAAAAGGTGGTTGCTTTAGCCACCACAGAGGTAGAGTATGTTGCTGCAACAGAGGCAGAAAAAGGAGATGATATGGCTACAACTTTTCATGGATGAGTTGGGCAAACAACAGGCTAGAAATTATTTGTTTACAGACAGTTAGAGTGCTATACATCTTGCAAAGAATTCTGCCTTGCATTCTAAAACAAAACACATACAGTTGAGATATCATTTCATTCGGTCGGTGTTGGAGGATGGACAAGTCGAGTTGGACAAGATACATACAAATGTAAATCCAGTAGATATGTTTATGAAGGTGGTGCCAAGGGAGAAGCTGAGCTCCTCTTCATCTTTGGTTGGCCTTCAAGGTTGAATTCAAGTATAACAAAGCAGCAGGGTCCAAGGTACTTATTTCTAGTGGGAGCTGTAAGTGCAGCAGTGTTGTCCAGGATCAGTCTCCAAGTGGGAGGTTGTGATGGTGTGGAGCCTGATCAGTCTTCAAGTGGGAGATTGTTGGTATGTGGCGACTGATCATGCTATACTGTATAGCCCATGGTATACTGTACACCTCGGCCCCCTGTCCTTGCCGAGGTTCGGGGTCAAGCCAGGCCTCGGGCGGGGGTTCGGGCACGGCAGCCCCCGAGAAAAATTTTCTTCCTACTTTTTCGTGTGATCACCGAAAAAGGGAAAAATCAATGAAAAAGGAAAAATTTGATTTTGTAGAACCCTAAAATCTGGAAGCTTCTAAGCTTGTTAAAAAGGGGTTCGGATGGATATTACAGTATGATGCAAAACACGATTATTCACAAGATTGTAATAAGTTTTTCACTGGACAATAAAAGTATTGGATGGCTGCAGTTTGGTGGATGTAGCCCAGATTGGGTAAACCACGTTAAAATTTTGTGTTATGATTTATTCTCTGTGTGTATTAGTTTCTCTATTTATTAATTAAAATCTACATTTAATTGTTAGATCTACCATCTCTAACCCTAACAGGCATTTTTATGAAGACTTGGCAAAAAAATGGAAGTCTTTGCCTTCTTGGAATACGAGTGCATCTTTGAGGGTTTGTAGGTCACATACTCTTGTAACAACAAAAAATAGCAAATGATATGAACTTTTCTTTTTTTTGCTTATATAAGCAATAATGTGAGCACATTATAACATGCTCACATTATAGATTTTTTTATTTTTGAAAGTGGGGTGGCTACTTTTTGGCCCCCTATCTTTCTGCACCTGCCCATATGTAGGCACCAACCTACTGAAGACACCAATCCCTTGTACAAATATCTAAGCATCAACTTAATGAGTAGGACACCAATCCTACCGAATTACAAAGATAAAGCTTGTGGATCTTCAATGCTAATAACATAGCTTACACAAGATCTAAGCTTTCCTCATACACTCTCTTACACTCCTTATGATCTTTTGATAATGGTGCACAATGATTGAGATGCAACTCACATTGAATTACACTTGCTCGCACAAGTTTTACACTTCCACATAAATTCACATCCATACACATCTCAAGTGAAATATGAAGTATGATTATTATATACAAGACACTACATTAACATCACTTCATTTCGTCCAGGGATCTGCAAATAACTAGGTTGACATAGGGTGGACCTAAATTTAAATTACATGAAACATGTAATGGGTAGGTCCTAAAACAAAAATATTGTTTCCAAATGAGCATGGGGTAAGTGCAAAAATATGAGGGGCCAAAAAGAGGGCTTAAGTGGCCACTTTTTTTCTTTCTTTCTAAAATCAAGAAATATTGACCTTGGACGTGAAATTGAGGATAGTTACACTCAAAATTTTAAGATGCAACAAAAAAAAGGATTGTAGTGCTCCGAGTCTACTTTCTAAACTACTAATTTATTTTGAAAATGGTTGAAATTAAGGGGTTCAAAAGAGGGGCCCACAAAAATTGGTGTTGATTTTGTCAAAAAAGCATAACATAGCAACTTTTGTGGGCACCTAGCACAATGAACTTTTTTTTAGTATTTTTAAAATTGCTTTGGTGAGAAATTAGATAACAGTATGTAGTTTATGCATGATTTTCTGATAACTTTTTAATGAATATTTGATTTTTTACTAATTTTCAAAGTGGAAACTTCTTGAAAAATAGAATTTTGGCCGTGCTACCCCTATTACCTATAAATTTTGGAAATTAATTAAAAATTATTATTATTATTTTTTTAATATGTGTAGAATGGAGTCTAGTTTCTAAAAGTATAATTTATTTGAAATTTCGATGAACGGTTAATTGATAACAAAAAAACATCAAACACTGGTTTTTGCCAAAAAAATAGACACATAAACAAAATAAATTATAGATCAAAGGCTTAACATTTAAAAAAAAAAATACATCATTAGATAGATAACAAAGAGCCTAACATTACCCATGTGTTTGATTTGTTCAACCTTGAAACACGTGCAAACTTGACGGTGAGCATGAACAAGATTATTTGAAATTTTGTATAATATGCAAAAACATGTCTTTGGATGTTGGGAAGGCCCTCCAAGCCTTTGGGTTGCAAATATGAAGCAAATCCAAGCCAAAGGCTTGGGGATTCCCAAAGAAAGACAAAACATGAGTGCGTTATTGCGTTATTTGAATGCATTGACAAAACACGACCATGTTATAATGTGCTCGCATTTTGGTCTACATTGAATTTATTTTTCTTCTTTTTTTTTTTCTTTCTTTCTTCTTGTTATCTTTGAGGGAAACTATATACATGAAATATGGATGTTTACTTATGGACATTTACTTATAGATATTTACATATGGACGTTTACTTTCTTATACTTTAAGTTATATTTCATGTATATAGTTTCAGGATGTTTGGGAGTGGCTTTAGATCTCTAGGAGTTATAATGAAAATTTTAGTTTTTGGAAGATCTCACAAACTTCAGACTTAGTCAACTTTTAGTAATTGGCATGTCAAATTTCAGTAATCAGGAGGTCAAATTTTAGTTTTTTATCCCTTACACTCTGGACCTCTTTCTCACTATCTCCATCCCTTTATCTGACTCTCTCCCCCTTGATCTATCTCTCTCTCTCTCTCTCTCCCCTTTTCCCTCTAATTCTCTCTATCTCACTTCTCTCTCGATCCCTCCCTCCTTCCCTCTCTACTTATCTCTATCTCCCTCCCTCCATTTCTCTCTCTCTCTCTCTCTCTCTCCCCTCTCTCTCTCTACCTACCTCTCCCTCCATCACTCCTTACCACTCTCTCTATTTCTCTCTATGTAATAGAAATTAATACAATAATTAAATCTATGTAATAATTTATTTATAGATATCTCTTATTAAGCAATAGGACTAAATTTAGGGGATCACTATGTAAGATATTAATATATAAAATATTAGGCTTGTATTAATATCTTTTCTTATTAATATCTATGACAAGATATTATTGTATTTATCTACAACAAGAAAAAATATTAATACAATAATATTAAATTCTTGCATAGATACTAATTTATGCCTATAGGTATCTATGTATTTAAATGCCGGGGTATCTTGCACAAGATTGTTCAAATTAGGGTGCTATCCAGAGGCTTAAATTAGGTTCATAATTATGGAATTAAATCAGGGTATCTAAATCTAGTGATACCTAGATAACATAAATTTTAAAGATTGTTCAAAATGCACTAAGATCTTCAAATTTAATACAATCTTAATTGGATTTAGATATTTGCAAATTTTAAATATTGTTCAAAATGCACTAACCCTGGATAAATTTGACCATATTGGAGTGTCCAAATTTAGATGTCTACAGGGGCTATTGATGTATACTCAATAGGGATCGTGCTAGAAGAATTTTGTAAAATTTGCAAGTATAGTTCATTGGTAGAATAAATTTTCCACTCTAGTACTAGAATTTCAGACTCTACATGAAAAGGTGCTCGCCACTAACCAATTATATAATTATAAAAATTTAAATTACATGTAATTGTTGTTAAGGATACTCTGCAAGGTATTCTTGTAATGCTCCCTAGTTTGACTTTGTTTGGACAACTACTTGGACTATATCTAGGCCTTATGATATTGTTTGCTAGACTTTATGGTACTGTTGGTTGGACACTATGATACTAGTGGATGTTATTTAGATATTGTGATACTTTGATGATTAAATATGGTGACTATTTGATGACAATGTGATGCTTAGCTTGATGATATTGATGACTTTGTGATATCTGATGTTTCTTACTTATATCATGGTTAGCAGATTAGTTAATTGCTTATGTGAGTAGTCATGGATATGTTGTTATGTGTTTGTTCGATATATGCGTTATCATGTTTTGATAACAGTTATTATGTTTGGTGAAGGCAAACATGGTTGCATCACTTGCTTGTGAGTGCCCTGAGACACTGTGATTTTCCCTTCATGGTGTGACTGACTGTTTTCTTTATGCACATGTTCGACCCTATGTTTTTTTGCAGGCTATAGGTATAGGGCATTGACTCCACCTGATTATTAGGTTTGAGCGTGCCAAAACCCAATGGAGTTGTTTTGGAGGTAGCATTGGGTCCCCCACATCGAGCCATCATCCTCATCTAGGATGAATGCCTGTTGTGACATCCTGTCTGTAAGTCAGTTGTGTTGGTTCGTCTCTGTTGTTGTCATTTTACCTTTGTTTTGCTTCCGATTGGTATTTTTCATCTATTTGATCATTGGGTCATGCTTGTGACTTGTGTTTTGTTTGATTATTTCATTAAATTAAAGTTGTCAAAATTGAAGGCTTTGGCTAAACAAAATAAAATTCTTATTAAATTAGAAGAATAAAAATTGAAACAAATGTTGTGAAAGTATTTATTTAATTTTAATGAATTAAGATTTAATGTTTAAAATGAAATAATTAAATAATATAAATACTACTATTGTGTCAAACTTTATGAGAAATTAAAATAATAAATTAATGGGTTGATTATTTGACTATTGTATGTAAAATTGAGGAAGGGTTAAAAGTTAAAAGAAAGATAAATTAAATAAAATTTGAAACGAAAGAAATTAAATTAGTAGAGGAGTGGAATGCAGTTACGGGAAAATAATAAATAAAAGAGAAGTGGAGTTAACTGCACAGGGGCAATTGGATTATTTTTCTTGGAGGAAAAACTGATTCGAGAATGTTTGCTGTGAATATCTTTTGGGGGCTTCTTGAAAACTTGTTCAGGGAAAAAATTTGGAAAATTTGGTTTTGGAGGTTTACAGAGATAGTGGGATTTAGTGTGTTTTTGAAGCTACAAATTTGTAAATTGAGCTTGGCAGGAACTGGAGCTACAACTTAGGTCTAGAATTCGGCAACAATTTCGAGCTCGGTTGCACAAACTATTCCAGGTTCCTCCTCTTTCCTTTTTGTTTTTATTCCATTTAGGAAAAGAATGCTAGTTTGGAGACATTGCAAACCTTTGAGTCTTGCTTAATTAGTCCTAAACTTAAGAAAATCTTAGAAAAAGAATCTTCAAAAAATTTATGGTTAGAAATTGTAGAAATGTGAATCTTGTGTTCAAACCACTGTGTTGTGAAATTCTAAGTGCTTTATAGTTTTTTGACCTATATTTCTTCCCAATTTGATTGTAATTCTTGAGCATTTGAACTAGAAAATTCTTAATCCCTTATTGAGGAAAAATCTCCAATTCCTTATCTCTTGTTTTAGAATTCAACACCTTAAATTATAGTCTTTTGTATCATTTATAAGACTCCCCTCTTATCTATGCTTACTACTAGGTTTTATTCAAACTCCTCCTGTTTTGTACCCATGCACTGTGATCAATCACAACTTCAACTTGTGCTATGGAATATGGTACATCAAGATAAACGTAAGCCCTCAAGGAAGGCTCAACCAATGGGTCCTATCTGTGTCATTATGCAGCAATAGAAAAGGGCTTTGCCCTATTCTTCAACATTTGTTTTTTTACCAGTCAGCCGTTCTTCTTCTAGCCGTAGCCTATCTTCCTTGGTATTTGAAATTGATTCAATATATTAAGCTACTTCTTTTTATGACTGTTGTCGCCTTGTTGGGCTGATCGATTTAATTCTTCTTTTTAGTTTATAATGTAATCATGCTTGTAATTAACCAGGCCGTCTTAAGCTGTCAATTCCAGGTCTCTCTCTGTGGATTCTTTTGAGTAGACCACAGAGAACCATAGAGCACTAACTATTAAATCTTTTCATCTTTAGTTAGACTAGACTATGGGAAAGACGTTGGTCTAAATTGCTAAATTCTAAGTCCTAGATAAGATCAGTTGACGCTGACTCCAGATTGGCCGAACTTCAGTTCAAATAAACTTGCAACATGTGTATACTGCTTTTGATTCATGTGCCTGTGAACTCATCCTTTTATCTCTTATACCTTGTGTTAATCTTATTGAATTTAGTGGAGGAAAAACCTATGAGGTCGACCAATGTTCAACACATGAGATTCAACCTGTGTAGGTGCTTGCATGTTGGCCACTGTTGGGTAACCTGTTGATCCATAGAAGTTAAATTATTCTTCTACTCCTTACGCACGTGTGGACATTAGATTTGAGAGCATAGATGTATAAATATATTGGATTCTTGCTTATGTTTGGCCGCTGTTAATCCTGTAGCCTTGGGCTAGATTATTTAGACAACAGATAATTAGTATAACCTTGATAAAGGCATATGTTTATAGACAAAATTTTTTGTATTTATATTTTCTTGTGTAGAATGATTGATGTATACTATTTAATTTCAGTAATCTACATTTGTTTTTAAATAAGTCTTCTTGAATATAAATATATATAATATATATATATATATATATATATATATATATATATATATATATATATATATAGTTTCTTCGAATTCAGGCTAGGAATTTTGTAATTTCTTCAAAGTTTAAGACAAAGCTTAATATTATTAAATAAAAATTAGTATATATATATATGCTTATAATAATATATAGATATATATACATGTATATATATTTATAGGTGTATAGTTGTAAATATTAAGAAAGTCAGACTATGACTTTAGAATAATTTTAGTCCATGATAATTTAAATGGATCTTGGAGTGGTATTTCTTCCCCAACATTGAAGTATTAGTGTTGCTAACTATTTAACGTGAAGTTAATGTGAAGCTATGTCTTAATATGTTGAAACTCTTGTGTAACGAGATGTTGTGTATGAATGTCTTTATGGGAGTTCTTTATGTTGTCATGGTCGTGGGGTTTCTAGAGGCCTGAGGGGATTGTCTTTTGCTGGTATTCTTGTATCCCTGAGATGATTGCTAGTATTAAGTGAATTTGAGATGTTTTTTTTAGAATTGTATTGTGTATCTGTCTATATGTTGAAATTTTGAAACTTGGAAGCGGGAAGGGATCATGCCTCGCTATGTGACTTCATTATGAGTTTGAATTGTGCAAGTGGCTTTGTTTCAATTTCTTGGGATTTCTTTGTTGACTAAAGGGGAGAGTGGCTTCCAATGGGGGCCGATGCACAAAGTGGCACCTGGATAACCCATGTGGAAGTTTAGTAAACAAGTGATAACCTAAAAAAAAACTAGGGGGTTGGGTAGCTGTAACATTAAACAAGATAATACGGTACCTTGCTCAGGCTCAAGTGCTCGCTTAGGCTTGCGATGAGTCGAGAAGGTCTGAAATGGAAAAATCAACTACCTCGTCTCCACGAGAGGTATGTTGATTCTGCATACGTTGGCATGAGGGGCCAGAGATCGGCAAAGGCTACCAGGATAACCCAGGATGGGGGCCGGGGCCTAGCAAGATCTACCTAGATAACCTATGACCAACTATGTGATGACACTTCCCCTACAACAACCATGTATCCCTTTGTCTTTTGTTTTACCTTGGATAATTTTGTGCCTCTGGATGTATAGTCTCTATTATTTGATATTGTTCTACTTACTCTTGTGTGTCATGCCAGCCTTGTGAAGTCTTTAATACTTTGTCTATCTGTGATGGTGGGGACCTTTGCTACCTCCTAACATGGGGGGTGGACCTTTGGGTCCACATGGTTGGGTGGAACGTGTTTTGTCCTCCATTGGGTTCCCTTTTCCCTTGTACGTGTTGTGGCAACTTCTCTTGTTTCGAAGACTTCAACATTGTACCAACACTTGGGATTTGTTACCTATGCTTTTGTATTGTATCACAAATGATGTATCTTGTACCTTGCTTTTTGTACACCCCTCTTTTATAATGAGGAGATATAATTGATCAAAATGTAAATATTAAGATGTATACTAATGTAAAATCTACTATGTGATGGAATTATGTATTCAGTGTTATTGCTTATGTAAAGTGGAATGAATGAAATTAGTTAATCCTTTGTGTTCATATTATGGTTGTATCTCATGGATTATTTGATTATATGTAATGTGTAGATGTGCTGTTTAATTGATGTTAGAATTGGTCATTATAATGTTACTGGTTTTTGTTAACTTGGATAATGGGAACTACGTAATGCAGTTGGGAACCTTAGAGGACGTAGGATAGTATATAGGTTGATGTTCATTTATAAACGTGTAACATAACACTTTAAAAAAAAAATTGTTCTATTTTCAGTTACTAGTGTGTTGTCCTCTAGGGTTCGTAGTGGGGGTATTACAAATCTAAGTGTAGAAGGACTGAGAAGTTTCAATTTATACTAAAGAATTCCCTAAGGTCAAAACCTAAGGGTACAAAATTTAAACAACACATCATGCAAATGGAATGAAAGGTTCTTGTATGAAAGAAAAAAATAGGTGCACCAAATCCAAATAATATAGTGCACAAATGAAAATAAACATCCTTGTGGTGCCTCATATAGTAAATTGGTTTAGCTTGGCTATCTCCAATAACTTTAAAAAAATTCTTAGCAATAAAATCTTTAAAATAGATTTTTACAAAATAGGAGTTCAATGGCTCTTGATAGCTAGAAATATCAACATAATAACTTACAACATAACAGAATTTTTAGGAACTCTTCCCTCCCTGCTACTTTTGTGGCTTACAATATTTGTGCTACTATTAAAGAAAATTTCCTGGCTGGGTTAACTTTTCAAAATGGTCTAAAAATAAATCTTAGCTCCTATGACATCACTATTTCTCAGAAGTGGAAGTTGTCTTGTGATATTTCCCTCCCGATTACTAAAGGTAAAACTTCTAGAGAAGATGTTGCTTGGAAAGCTCCTTCGGAAGGTTGGGTGAAGATAAAATTTGATGGGGCTGCTAAAGGAAATCCAAGACCTGTTCGTTGTGGGGTAGTGATAAGAAATTCAAATGGTAGGCTCATTTCTACTGTGGCGCTCCCTTTGGGAACCCAAAAAAACACTATGCAGAAGTGGTTGTAGCCTCTCATGGTCTCAAATTGGCTCAAACCAAAGGTTTTAAAAAAGTCTGGCTAGAGGGGGATTCTTTGAATATTATAAACAATTTGAAAAATAGCACTCCTCCCTCTTGGACTATTGAGTCCTTAATAAAGGATTCATTAGATATTTTAAAGTCGTTTGATGAGGTTTATATCTCACATATCCTTAGAGAAGCAAATGGGATTGCAGATATCTTTGCAAACATTGGTGTAAGAGATTTTAGGGAATGGGGTCAAAACGACCCTCTTCCTATAGAGGCTATTACCATGATAAATAATGAGTGCTAAATTCATTTGGATTAAAGTCCTATTATGGTGGGGGACGTGCAAGCTTCTCATCACATGGAAAAATGTTATGAATAAGAATGGGGTGCAATATTTGAATCAAGAGTTTCCTACGGATGCAGGGTGTCGTAGACAAAGAATTGTTATATTCCCCTGTCCCAACTCTGGCCTCACATATATTCTGGGTAGTTTTGGAATTGTGTTCCAGAGTATTCTTGGTGTTGGGATTAGTGTCTATAAGCTGGTTCCTGGTGTGAATTGCAGAAAGATGGGGGATGATAGAAATCGGGTTGAACCCAAATCTTGTGATGCTGTGAAGGAAAAGGAGGTATGGAAGGTGCTGGTTAAGGGTGGATTAACTCCCTATTTGGAGAAACTTCATGGAAACAACCCTCAGGTGACAAAGCTCTTTCTTAAGGGTTTGAATGATAGAGTGCTTAAAATTTATGGGATTGAGTTTGAGGTGAATGAGGAATTCATCGCTGGAGTTATGGGCCTGCCTATTGACAATATGTAAGTTTTTAGGGATAAAAAGGAGGCACAGACTGCAATGAAAATTTTATTCAAAGATGATGAAGAGAAGGACTTAAAGATTGCTAAGAGTGGCGGTTATCAACACAACTCCCTTAAGGTTCTTTGGGGGGATGTTGCAGAGGAATTGATCCACTACATTACCTTGGAAGGCCGTTTCTCGGTGGTGAGTAGCTATCATTTCATTTTGTTAAATCACTTTCTTCACAAGAGGAGGGTCTCTTTCCCATTTTATCTTCTTATGTCTCTTGATGTAGGGATTAAGGATCACAAGAAGAAACCAAAAAATCCCTTTTTACATGTTGGGTTAATTCTCCTGATTTTTGATTATGCAAATTTTTTTGAGGTTCCCAAACCTATGGCTACCCCGAAGGGTAAAAAACCTACGAAAGGGTATAATATGACTTCCGATGATGAACCTGTTAGTAAAAGGGCCAAGAGAAGGAAGCTGATTTTGGGTAAAGAGGATGAGTTAAAGGATGATGTGGAGTTTGTGCCAGATTCTCTTGCCTCTCTGGAAGGGGGTCCACATTGCCATCCCTCGGGAAAGAAGAAAAAAGGGGAAGATTGTGACAGTGGTGCTTATTTAACCTATAGTGATGAAGCTACTACTGTGGTGTCAAGTAGGGGCTCGAAGATAAGGAATGAATTGTATGGAGAGGCCTCCTCTCTGCCTCTGACCACCAAGATGAAGGACATTAGGGAAGCCAGTGGGAAGAAAAGGGTTTTGCGGTTTGTGAGTCAGATTCTGGAGCAGGGTCGCCCTCTCACCATTGTGGGCAACCTCTTTGCTGATGATTCCCTGAGGATTCAACCGACTATGCAGATGAAAGATAAGTATGGGGTTATTGTTGGTACTCTAGAGACCCAGGGTGAGGACCTAGAGAGGGTTATGAATAGAAAAGCGGTGGCTGAGGGAATTGCGAGCTCCATCTGCAAGCTTAAAAATCTGGTCGCTTTGGAAAAAGGTAAGGAATCCCCTGTTGGAAAGGATAGGAATAGCTCTTTTGAGGAGGAGGATGCCCTGGGTAAAGGGGTCTTTAATATTGATAGAGATGATTTGTTAGATGTGCTTGGCACTGCACGTGAGGGGTCTATTGTTTTCTTTAAGCTTTTTAAGTGGTTTTTCCATGAGCTCAATAAATCAAATGTTAGAGTTAGGGGTATGGTTAACAAGACTGAGGGGTCCTCTATTTAGAACCAAATTGATGAGCTGTTTGAATCCTTAAACACTATAGTGGACACGGTGGCGGAGGAAACCCTCAAAATAAAGCAGAACATGGAAGAAAGAATCCTTAGTCTTGAGGAACAAATGGGGAAAGGTTGGGACTATGTGATGAGAGATGGGGAGAGTCATAAAATTGCTGGGAATTACGAGTCTGCTGCTGTTGTCTCTCCTCTGGTTAGTGCTAAGAAGAGGAAAGATACTACCCATGATGATGGGGGTGTTGCTGCTGGTAAGCAGATGGATGAAGTTGTTGCTGCTAGGAAGAATGGTGAAAAAGGTATTGTTTTGATTTCTGAGGTTAATACGGGTGGTCCGGGAGCACGTACTAGGAACAAAACTAAAGCTCAAGGAGGGGCTTCTGGTAAGGAAAGTTTTGATGTTTTTGATGATGCACAAAAAGCTATCGACTGCGACATGGAGGCGATAAACATTCTAAAAATTATGTAGTGCTGTTGGGTGCTTCTCCTTTTTGGCTGCTTTTTTGCTATTGGGTCACTTTTGTTGGACTATTTGCTGATGCTTTGCTTTTAGCTTTAGTTCAACTTATTTATTTGTAAAGGGTTTCAAGCCCCTTCAAAACTTATAATTTACCTCTAATAAAAAAAAATATTAAGATTTGCTTGTATATACAGGAAAATTTAATGGATTATACTAATTATTGGGGAATTATCAATAAATAGATTTAGGAACTATACTTGCAAACTTTACAAAATTCTTCTAGTGATCCCTTAAATTTTTTGACTAGAATATAATCTTATTAATGGCACTAAGATGTTCTAATATCTAAGCCATTAATTTTGCCTACATATATTAAATTATTATTATTTTTAAGTGAAAGGCAATAAGCTTGATATTGTTTAGATATGCAACACTATCTGATTGAAAGACTAACATTTTTTGTCATATTGATATAGCACTAAAAATTTAGCAAACAATGAGTATGATAGTCTAGGGTTAATGTATAGGGGAAATATCTCTTTTCCTTTTTAATTTAAGCAATTATTAAATTATTATGATTATTTTTTAATTGAAAGAAAATAAGCCTAATTTAAAGATTGTTCAAGAAATTTTATTAAGCCATTGAAATAGCTATTAATATAAATCAGGGCTCTTAACTTTAAAATGTAATATCTAGGGTATTAATAAAGGTAAAATATATTAAATTAAATATCTAAGCCATTCCATTAATAGATATTTATTGTTATAAGAATAAATATAGGCCTAAATTATTGTATTAATATCTATTTAGGGTGTTAATATTGTTATAAGAATAAATATAGGCCTAAATTATTGTTCAAAGTGATATTTAGAGCTAGGTGCACAAGATACCTAATTCCATATAACACCCTGGCAAGGTATTTGACACTAATGTCTAGGTGTAGCCATTAATTGGCATTAATGGTTAATGCGCGAAAGGATAAATTTGACCATATGGGAGTGGCCAAATTTAGATGTCTATAGAGGCTATTGATGTATACTCAACAGGGATCACTAGAAGAATTTTGTAAAATTTGCAAGTATAGTTCATTGGCAGAATAAAATTTTCACTCCAATACTAGAATTTCAAACTCTACATGAAAAACTTCCCGCCACTAACCAATTATATAATTAGAAAAACTTTAAATTACATGTACTTGTTGTTAAGGATACTTTGCAAGGTATTCTAAGTGTAGAACGACCGAAAAGTTTCAATTTATACTAAAGCAGTCCCTAAGGTCAAAACCAAAGGGTACAAAATTTAAACAACACATCATGCAAATGGAATGAAAGGTTCTTGTATGAAAGAAAATATTAGGTGCACCAAATCCAAACAATACAATGCACAAATAAAAAGAAATATCCTTGTGGAGCCTCATACGGAAAATTAGTTTAGCTTGGCTATCTCCTACAATAACTTTAAAAAAAATCTTAGCAATAAAATCTTTAAAATATCTCACATAGATATTGTAATTTTTTTTATGGTTGCATCAAACTCTCTTACAAGAATATGAGTATGATAGTCGAGGGTTAATGTATAGGGGAAATATCTCTTTTCCTTTTTAATGTAAGCAATTATTAAATTATTATTTTTTTAAGAGAAAGGCAATAAGCCTATATATATTAATATATAGAAATATATTTTTACAAAATAGGAGTTCAATGACTCTTGATAGCCAAAAATATCAGCATAATAGCTTAAATTTTGTTTCCCAATCCCATAATGAATAATTACAAGCATTTACACACTATTCATTCACTACCAAATGGCAAAATTTAACCCCCTACAGACTTGATTAAAAACCCTTTACAATCAGAACCACCATAAACAAAATTTGTTTTATTAGGCACCACCTTATTCCTCCATTTTGAATAATTGTATTTCATTCTTGCTCACATGCATAAATTGCATTAACCTTGGACTATCATACACACTATACGCTACACCTTGCAGCACTATCTGATCAAAAGGACTAACATTTTGGTCCTACTGATATTGTTCAAATACAAAAAAAAAATATTTAGGCACTAACCATAAATTAGTATAGAAAAATATTAACCAAAGTTTAAAGATTGTTCAAATATAAGATCGCAAACTAAGCCTGTTCATTGGTAGAAATATATTAGTATCTCCACACTAACCCTAATTTAATTATATATTAGTATCTATGCACTAACCTTGATTTAATTATGTAAAATAAGATCGACAACTAAGATGTCTCTTGCTAGGAATATATTTATATATATATATAGAAAAATTTAATGCCTTAGATATTTAATTTAATAAATAAAGGAAAATTTAATGGCTTATATAGTACTGCAAGATGTAGTATACAATGAGTATGATAGTCCAGGGTTAATGCAATTTATGCATGTGAGAATGAAATACAATTAGTCAGAATGGAGGAATAAGGTGGTGCCTGATAAAATAAATTTTGTTTATGATGGTTTTGATTGCAAAGGGTTTTCAGTTGAGTCTATAGGGAGTTAAATTTTTTGATTAGGTAGTGAATGAATAGTGTGTAAATGCTTTTAATTATTTAGTATGGGATTGGGAAACAAAATGTTTTGTCAACTATAAGCTATTATGCTAATATTTCTCACTATCAAGAGCCATTGAACTCCTATTTTGTAAAAATATATTTCTATATATTAATATATATACAGGCTTATTTCCTTTCACTTAAAAATAATAATAATAATTGCTTAAATTAAAAAGCAAAAGAGATATTTCCCTAAGAATTTTTTAAAAGTTATTATAGGAGACAACCAAGCTAAACCAATTTATTGTACGAGGCTCCACAAGGATCAAAATACTCAACCTTAGAGGGACTATCATACTCATATTCTTGTAAGAGAGTTTGATGCAACCATAAAAAAATTATAATATCTATGTGAGAGATTTTAAAGATTTTATTGCTAAGAATTTTTTTAAAGTTATTATAGAAGACAACCAAGCTAAACCAATTTATTGTATGAGGCTCCATAAGGATATTTATTTTCATTTGTGTAGTGCATTGCTTTTTTTTTTTGATGAATATGCATTAATTTATATTAAATCAAAGATTAAAATACATATTTGCAAAAAAAAGGTGGATGGTAAGAAGGCACACCCCAAGCGTCATATGGGCAATGCCCAGAAAAGCCAAAATAAAATGACTAGTCACATGGGCCTAGCCTAGAAGTCCATGATTACAAACATAACATAAAAAGCCATTAAGTGGCCAAAGCAGTGCCAGCCGAGCCAGGAGGGTCTCTGTCATCCAATTTCTTCCCCCATACATCAGCAGGGTTTGGAGTGATGTCAGGAGGAGGACCCTAACCATCATCAACTTCTTTAGCTTTATCTTTATCTTCCTCACACCGAGGAAAGATTGCAAGCGCAAGCCACAATTTTTTTTTACTAGAGTCTGGCCAACTAGAGCCAGGGGCCGAAGTGTGATCAGAGGGCCACCCAGAACCACCATCATTGCTCCCCAAAGCACCACCAGAAGGCCACCCCTGGCTAGCCTGAGGCAGAGGAGAGCAAGTTTGTTGAGGAGGGAGAGATCCTCGCTGAAGAGGAGGCTTAATGCAATTTATGCATGTGAGAATGAAATACAATTAGTCAGAATGGAGGAATAAGTTGGTGCCTGATAAAATAAATTTTGTTTATGATGGTTTTGATTGTAAAGGGTTTTCAGTCGAGTCTATAGGGAGTTAAATTTTTCCATTAGGTAGTGAATGAATAGTGTGTAAATGCTTTTAATTATTCAGTATGGGATTGGGAAACAAAATGTTTTGTCAACTATAAGCTATTATGCTGATATTTCTCGCTATCAAGAGCCATTGAACTCCTATTAAATGTAAAAATATATTTCTATATATTAATATATATACAAGCTTATTTCCTTTCGCTTAAAAATAATAATAATAATTGCTTAAATTAAAAAGGAAAAGAGATATTTCCCTAAGATTTTTTTAAAAGTTATTATAGGATACAACCAAGCTAAACCAATTTATTGTACGAGGCTCAACAAGGATCAAAATAATCAACCTTAGAGGGACTATCATACTCATATTCTTGTAAGAGAGTTTGATGCAACCATAAAAAAATTATAATATCTATGTGAGAGATTTTAAAGATTTTATTGCTAAGAATTTTTTTAAAGTTATTATAGAAGACAACCAAGCTAAACCAATTTATTGTATGAGGCTCCACAAGAATATTTATTTTCATTTGTGTAGTGCATTTTTTTTTTTTTTGATGAATATGCATTAATTTATATTAAATCAAAGATTAAAATACATATTTGCAAAAAAAAGGTGGATGGTAAGAAGGCACACCCCAAGCGTCATATGGGAAATGCCTAGAAAAGCCAAAATAAAATGACCAGTCACATGGGCCTAGCCCAGAAGTCCATGATTACAAACATAACATTAAAAGCCATTAAGCGGCCAAAGCAGTGCCAGCCGAACCAGGAGGGTCTCTGTCATCCAATTTCTTCCCCCATACATCAGCGGGGTTTGGAGTGATGTCAAGAGGAGGACCCTAACCATCATCAACTTCTTTAGCTTTATCTTTATCTTCCTCGCACTGAGGCAAGATTGCAAGTGCAAGTCACAATTTCTTTTTACCAGAGTCTGGCCAACCAGAGCCAGAGGTGGGAGTGTGATCAGAGGGCCACCCAGAACCACCATCATCGCTCCCCGAAGCACCACCAGAAGGCCACCCCTGGCTAGCCCGAGGGAGAGGAGAGCAGGTTTGTTGAGGAGGAAGATATCCCCACTGAAGAGGAAGCTTAATGCAATTTATGCATGTGAGAATGAAATACAATTAGTTAGAATGGAGGAATAAGGTGGTGCCTGATAAAATAAATTTTGTTTATGATGGTTTTGATTGTAAAGGGTTTTCAATCGAGTCTATAGGGAGTTAAATTTTTCCATTAGGTAGTGAATGAATAGTGTGTAAATGCTTTTAATTATTCAGTATGGGATTGGGAAACAAAATGTTTTGTCAACTATAAGCTATTATGCTGATATTTCTCACTATCAAGAGCCATTGAACTCCTATTAAATGTAAAAATATATTTCTATATATTAATATATATACAAGCTTATTTCCTTTCGCTTAAAAATAATAATAATAATTGCTTAAATTAAAAAGGAAAAGAGATATTTCCCTAAGATTTTTTTAAAAGTTATTATAGGAGACACCCAAGCTAAACCAATTTATTGTACGAGGCACAACAAGGATCAAAATAATCAACCTTAGAGGGACTATCATACTCATATTCTTGTAAGAGAGTTTGATGCAACCATAAAAAAATTATAATATCTGTGAGAGATTTTAAAGATTTTATTGCTAAGAATTTTTTTAAAGTTATTATAGAAGACAACCAAGCTAAACCAATTTATTGTATGAGGCTCCACAAGGATATTTATTTTCATTTGTGTAGTGCATTGTTTTTTTTTTTGATGAATATGCATTAATTTATATTAAATAAAAGATTAAAATACATATTTGCAAAAAAAAGGTGGATGGTAAGAAGGCACACCCCAAGCGTCATATGGGCAACGCCCAGAAAAGCCAAAATAAAATGACCAGTCACATCGGCCTAGCCCAGAATTCCATGATTACAAACATAACATAAAAAGCCATTAAGCAACCAAAGCAGTGCTAGCCGAGCCAGGAGGGTTTCTGTCATCCAATTTCTTCCCCCATACATCAGCAGGGTTTGGAGTGACGTCAGAAGGAGGACCCTAACCATCATCAACTTCCTTAGCTTTATCTTTATCTTCCTCACACTGAGGCAAGATTGCAAGTGCAAGCCACAATTTTTTTTACCAGAGTCTGGCCAACCAAAGCCAGAGGCGGGAGTGTGATCAGAGGGCCACCCAGAACCACCATCATCACTCCCCGAAGCACCATCAGAAGGCCACCCCTGGCTAGCCTGAGGCAAAGGAGAGTAGGTTTGTTGAGGAGGGAGAGATCCCCGCTGAAGAGGAGGCTTAATGCAATTTATGCATGTGAGAATGAAATACAATTAGTCAGAATGGAGGAATAAGGTGGTGCCTGATAAAATAAATTTTGTTTATGATGGTTTTGATTGTAAAGGGTTTTTAGTCGAGTCTATAGGGAGTTAAATTTTTCCATTAGGTAGTGAATGAATAGTGTGTAAATGCTTTTAATTATTCAGTATGGGATTGGGAAACAAAATGTTTTGTCAACTATAAGCTATTATGCTGATATTTCTCGCTATCAAGAGCCATTGAACTCCTATTTTGTAGAAATATATTTCTATATATTAATATATATATATAGGCTTATTTCCTTTCGCTTAAAAATAATAATAATAATTGCTTAAATTAAAAAGGAAAAGAGATATTTCCCTAAGATTTTTTAAAAGTTATTATAGGAGACAAACCAAGCTAAACCAATTTATTGTACGAGGCTCAACAAGGATCAAAATACTCAACCTTAGAGGGACTATCATACCTATATTCTTGTAAGAGAGTTTGATGCAACCATAAAAAAATTATAATATCTATGTGAGAGATTTTAAAGATTTTATTGCTAAGAATTTTTTAAAGTTATTATAGAAGACAACCAAGCTAAACCAATTTATTGTATGAGGCTCCACAAGGATATTTATTTTCATTTGTGTAGTGCATTGTTTTTTTTTTTTTTTTTTTATGAATATGCATTAATTTATATTAAATCAACGATTAAAATACATATTTGCGAAAAAAAGGTGGATGGTAAGAAGGCACACCCCAAGAGTCATATGGGAAACGCCCATAAAAGCCAAAATAAAATGACGAGTCACATGGGCCTAGCCCAGAAGTCCATGATTACAAACATAACATAAAAAGCCATTAAGCGGCTAAAGCAATGCCAGCCGAGCCAGGAGGGTCTCTGTCATCCAATTTCTTCCCCCATACATCAGCGGGGTTTGGAGTGACGTCAGGAGGAGGACCCTAACCATCATCAACTTCCTTAGCTTTATGTTTATCTTGCTCGGATCGAGGCAAGATTGAAGCGCAAGCCACAAATTTTTTTTACCAGAGTCTGGCCAACTAGAGCCAGAGGCAGGAGTGTCATCAGAGGGCCACCCAAAACCACCATCATCGCTCCTCGAAGCACCACCAGAAGGCCACCCCTGGCTAGCCCGAGGCAAAGGAGAGTAGGTTTGTTGAGGAGGGAGAGATCCCCGCTGAAGAGGAGGCTTAATGCAATTTATGCATGTGAGAATGAAATACAATTAGTCAGAATGGAGGAATAAGGTGGTGCCTGATAAAATAAATTTTGTTTATGATGGTTTTGATTGTAAAGGGTTTTTAGTCGAGTCTATAGGGAGTTAAATTTTTCCATTAGGTAGTGAATGAATAGTGTGTAAATGCTTTTAATTATTCAGTATGGGATTGGGAAACAAAATGTTTTGTCAACTATAAGCTATTATGCTGATATTTCTCGCTATCAAGAGCCATTGAACTCCTATTTTGTAGAAATATATTTCTATATATTAATATATATATATAGGCTTATTTCCTTTCGCTTAAAAATAATAATAATAATTGCTTAAATTAAAAAGGAAAAGAGATATTTCCCTAAGATTTTTTTTAAAGTTATTATAGGAGACAACCAAGCTAAACCAATTTATTGTACGAGGCTCAACAAGGATCAAAATACTCAACCTTAGAGGGACTATCATACTCATATTCTTGTAAGAGAGTTTGATGCAACCATAAAAAAATTATAATATCTATGTGAGAGATTTTAAAGATTTTATTGCTAAGATTTTTTTTAAAGTTATTATAGAAGACAACCAAGCTAAACCAATTTATTGTATGAGGCTCCACAAGGATATTTATTTTCATTTGTGTAGTGCATTGTTTTTTTTTTAATTTATGAATATGCATTAATTTATATTAAATCAAAGATTAAAATACATATTTGCAAAAAAAAGGTGGATGGTAAGAAGGCACACCCCAAGAGTCATATGGGCAATGCCCATAAAAGCAAAAATAAAATGACGAGTCACATGGGCCTAGCCCAGAAGTCCATGATTACAAACATAACATAAAAAGCCATTAAGTGGCCAAAACAGTGCCAGCCGAGCCGGGAGGGTCTCTGTCATCCAATTTCTTCCCCCATACATCAGCGGGGTTTGGAATGACGTTAGTAGGAGGACCCTAACCATCATCAACTTCCTTAGCTTTATCTTTATCTTCCTCGCACCGAGGCAAGATTGCAAGCGCAAGCCACAAATTTCTTTTACCAGAGTCTGGCTAACTAGAGCTAGAGGTGGGAGTGTAATTAGAGGGCCACCCAGAACCACCATCATTGCTCCCTGAAGCACCACCAGAAGGCCACCCTTGGCTAGCCCGAGGCAGAGGTGAGCAGGTTTGTTGAGGAGGGAGAGATCCCCGTTGAAGAGGAGGCTTAATGCAATTTGTGCATGTGAGAATGAAATACAATTAGTCAGAATGGAGGAATAAGTTGGTGCTTGATAAAATAATTTTTTTTTATGATGGTTCTGATTGTAAAGGGTTTTCGGTCGAGTCTATATGGAGTTAAATTTTTCCATTAGGTAGTGAATGAATAGTGTGTAAATGCTTTTAATTATTCAGTATGGGATTGGGAAACAAAATGTTTTGTCAACTATAAGCTATTATGCTGATATTTCTCGCTATCAAGAGCCATTGAACTCCTATTAAATGTAAAAATATATTTCTATATATTAATATATATATATATATAGGCTTATTTCCTTTCGCTTAAAAATAATAATAATAATTGCTTAAATTAAAAAGGAAAAGAGATATTTCCCTAAGAATTTTTTTAAAGTTATTATAGGAGACAACCAAGCTAAACCAATTTATTGTACGAGGCTCCACAAGGATCAAAATACTCAACCTTAGAGGGACTATCATACTCATATTCTTGTAAGAGAGTTTGATGCAACCATAAAAAAATTATAATATCTATGTGAGAGATTTTAAAGATTTTATTGCTAAGAATTTTTTTAAAGTTATTATAGAAGACAACCAAGCTAAACCAATTTATTGTATGAGGCTCCACAAAGATATTTATTTTCATTTGTGTAGTGCATTGTTTTTTTTTTTTTGATGAATATGCATTAATTTATATTAAATCAAAGATTAAAATACATATTTGCAAAAAAAAGGTGGATGGTAAGAAGGCACACCCCAAGAGTCATATGGGCAATGCCCAAAAAAGCCAAAATAAAACGACTAGTCACATGGGCCTAGCCCAAAATTTCATGATTACAAACATAACATAAAAATCCATTAAGTGGCCAAAGCAGTGCCAACCAAGCCAGGAGGGTCTCTGTCATCCAATTTCTTCCCCCATACATCAGCGGGGTTTGGAGTGACGTAAGGAGGAGGACCCTAACCATGATCAACTTCCTTAACTTTATCTTTATCTTCCTCGCACCGAGGCAAGATTGCAATTGCAAGCCACAATTTTTTTTACCAGAGTCTGGCCAACCGGAGCTAGAGGCGGGAGTGTGATCAGAGGGCCACCTAGAACCACCATCATCGCTCCCCGAAGCACCACCAGAAGGCCACCCCTGGCTAGCCCGAGGTAGAGGAGAGTAGGTTTGTTGAGGAGGGAGAGATCCCAGCTAAAAAGGAGGCTGAGAGTGGGGGCGCACAGAGCCACTCTGCTATCGACCCCGAGAGGGCGACTGGCCGCGGGAAGAGGTGGGTGAAACGAGAACCCTATCAATAGTACATGGGGCATTGCCCTAGTGGTTCAAAAACACTTGCAGGTGAGAAAATTCAAGTGCAACTTTATTCGCCTACACTTGAATCTGTAAGATCACATCATAACAAATAATAGCTTTAGAATATAAAGAAACATTTTTATCCATTTGAGTATGAGCAAATATCTAGGCATTTCTGTCTTTCTAGATATTGAAGAGGATTTCCACCTTGAAAGTGTGTCAAAACTGGGTATACTTAGCAGGAAGTCTGGGCGAGTCTCCCAACAAAACCATATGCTAGGAGAAGGGCTCTAGTTGAAAAGGCCAAAAGAAGTCATGAATCCAAGTCCAAAATTGCTGGGCTCTGGGGAAAACCAAAAGAGATGCTTAAAAGACTCAACTTTCCCACAAAAAGGGCAACGAGGGTCCTGATCTCCCAGGTGAACAAGCCGAGAACCCATAGGCAAGCCTTGGAAAATAATACACTAAGCAAAGTGGGAAAGTTTCGGCTCAACACTTGCAGACCAAGTGGCAGCAAATATTTTACGCTAGACATGAGTGGGAGATTGAAGAAGCCACCTCTGGTTCAAACCATGAATCATAGGAAAATGTGGTGAGAGTTACCTATAACTAAACCTTGGCTTGTAATTCCTGAAAGGGGTGTTTGGGTACCACTTTAAGTCCTTCCACCAGGGCTTGGACCCACAAATTCCCACCTTATGAAATATTTTTGCAGGAATAACATTCACTAGACCATCATAAGTTGCACGGTCTTGGTTTTGAAGTTTGTACAAGGCACAAAAGTCCTCCCATGGCAAAATATGCATTATGGGTCTATGAAATATCTGTTGTAAAGTTTGAATACCTTTCTTATGGAATCTGAGTGCCTTAAGCCAAGGTGATTTAGCCAAAGGCTGACCATTGCAAGCAAAAAGAGGAGACCACCAAACATTCTGCTAGTTGAGTGAAAGCCCATCACGAAAACCAGAACCAGCCTAACGGAGCCAGGGTTTAACTACCTCCTAGGATCTCCAAATACTTTTAGAAACAAAAGTCCCCACAATTTGAACTAGTTCCTCCATGACTAGAGGGGTTTGAAAGCCAATCCCCTTCTAGGCGGGTCTATGCGTAGGAAAGTCTGATTGAATACAATGCTTGAGGAGAATTTTTCAGGCCTCATCTCTTGTAAGGGCCCATATAATCGACTTCACACACAAGGCAGTGCCTTCTCATTGAGTGGAGAGTAGCCCAAGACCTCCAGAGTCTCGGGGAAGACAACAAAATCCTCAGGCGACATGGTGAAACCCTCTATGTGATTCAGCATAGGCCCAAAGGAAGTCCCATAGCAACTTTTCAAGTTTTCCATAGGTGGCTTTAGAGGGGGCCCAACAGGAGGAATACTAAACATGAGTGGCCGCAAGAACTTTAGAATACACCTAAAATTTCTCTGCCAAAGAGAGGGGCTTAGTAATCCAGTAAGGGAGCTTATGCTCAACTTTGGAAAGAACAACTTGCCATAGCTTGACCAGAGATGCCTGGAAGGTGAAGGGAATGCCCAAGAATTGAAAAATTTCTCCTGGTCCAATCCACTTCCAACCATACTACTGAAACCAGGGCAAAGTGGGCAGAATAGACTGTCTGTAGCACAAAGTTTTATGCCATTGAATAGCAGAACCAGAAGCAAGGCAAAAAATATTGAGACATTCTAGGGCCCCTTTGATATTATCTTCGTCCTTAAGAAGAGTGAGGAAAGAGTCATCAGTAAAATGGCCATTAACCAACTGGGCCTGAGAGTTAAGCAGTGAAATGCCCTCGACATGTTGAGAAATCACATTGGCCAAAAGGTAGCCAAACCCTTCAGCGGTGAGCACGTACAGAGAAGGGGCAAGCAGGCAGCCTTGCCAGATGGAACGAAAGAGCTCAAAGGAAAAGGATTGGCGGCCATTAATGGTGATATAAGCAAAAACATCTGCAAAGAGCATGTGAACAACCTGAATGAAATTGGGCCCAAACCCCAAAGCTTGCATCATCACAAGAATAAAAAGCCATTCAATGTGGTCATAAGCTTTAGCAAAATCAATTTTGAGAAAAATAGCCTTCTGATATGATCGTCGAGCCCACTCCATACCTTCCCACACGACAATAATATTATCCAGAATGAACCTAGATTTGATAAATCCTATTTTCTCTGGGCGCACAATCTGAGGTAAAAGATGGCAGATTTTTAGAGCCAAAGCTTTGGCAATGATTTTATAGGAGACATTGAGAAGCATAATGGGCCTTTAGTTGCAAATATCCTCGGGATCTCCAGACTTAGGTATGGATTTAATATTTTCTTTGTTTATTAAATTACCTAGAGAATTAGCATGAAACGCTTCTAAGTAAACATGATACAGATCTTTCCCAACACAATCCCAAACTTGGCCTTATAAAACTCACAAGGAAACCCATCGATCCTTGGGGCTTTGTCATCAACCATGGAATGAACAGCTTCCTTGAGATCATCCAGTGTTAACAATTGATCACAAAAAATTCTCTGGGCTGAGGAAAACCTATTTGGCATAATAGCAAGGCAATCTTGGAGGGCTTGCTAGCACACATGCATGGATTCTTGTGCAGTGAAAACTTGCTCATAATGGTGCACAAAGGCCTAGAGAATGTCAGGAAGTGCAAAGAGCACTTGGATTCCATCTTTAATTTTTTTAATGCTTGGGGATGAGTGACTGGCTCACAGGGCCAAAAAAACTCTTTAGATGCACAGTCACCAGCTTTGAGCCAGTGCAACCTGGCTTTAATTTGAGCCCCTCTGGCAACATAATTATCTACAACTTACTTTTTGTGCCTTAATTCCACTACCCTGACTTGTAATGAAAGAGAAAATGGGTTCACTACCAAAGCCTCAATAGCTGAACACAGGTCAGAGGTGGTGGCCTCATAAGACCATTGACGAAAGATAGCCAGTTGGCTTCCATAAATGCACAAAAATCAAGCTGTGCGAGTGATAACATCATTCCACCATGTAATCCAACCTGTATGATGAGCTCGCCTGCACTCCAGATTCTAGACTCTACGAATGTGGGCCAGAGTAGGCTTATGGAAAAACAAAGAAGTATTAAAAAAGAATTGAGTTTTACACGTGCGAGGCTGTCGTGTCTCCCATTCAATGCGAAAAGAAATGGGGAAGTAGTTAGATAGAGTCACATCCACTAATGACTTAACCAACAGAGAAGAACTATCAAAAGAGAAAAAAGATTGAGCCAAGATCATGGCATGATCAAGGTATTTAAATATTCTGTCAGAACCAGCCCTAAAATTACACCAAGTGTGCCAGAGAGAATGAGAATGGCAATGACCAATATTGGGATCAAAAAGCCCCAATTTATTACACACATAAAACCATGCCTTATGTTCACCAACTGCCCATCTAAATGGCAAGGTGCCATCTTTGTCATACGCCATCTAAACCATATTGAAATCCCCACATAATAACCAAGTAGCAACTGACAATGACTCAACAATCCAATGCCAAAGAAAAGAGCGCTCCACAACATCATTAGAAGCATAAACATTAATAATCCCAAAGGAATGATTATTAATATTGAGAAGGATCTAGATGAGCCGATGAGTAGGATCAGACCCATGGTCGACCACACAAGTATGCCACCGTGGGGACAAAAGGGTGACAATTCCACCATGCCCAGCCTAATGAGTAGTGCAAAATTTTTTACTAGCTAGCCAAATAGAACGACAAGCCGAAGCAAGCAAGAATTCAAAAATTTTAACCTCTTTGAGATAAAACACTTCAATACCAAAATATTTTTGTAAAGTGTCCCTAAAAAATTACTTCTTGGAGAGGTCTGTCAAACCTCAAACGTTCCATGAGAGGAAATTCATGAATGAAACTCCTCCATATTGTTGGAGTCTAGTTCCTCTTCATTCAAGGAAGAGAAACGATTATGCAAAAACTTTGCTGGAACTGACCCAATCTGAATAGGAGAGGAAAATCTCCACTTTTCTTACACATATTCACCTGCTTCAAGTGGTACAGAAGGACTGCGAGACCACCTTTGAGCTCCCAACACAAGAGGAGAAACATTTGGCTGAACAATCATAACGACAACAGGCTGAGGCGTTGCCTTTGCCCTAGGCTACATCGAAACATTATCAGCTCTGACAGGAGCTTCCGTCCCCTTCACTAAAGGGTTTGAAATTACCTTTGATGGTTCAGAGGCCTTAGAGGCTGACCCAAAACTAGTGGAATTATTTTTTTGGCTTGCAATCGTGGTCCATTTTTCATCAATTTAGGCAGCAAAAGTATCCGCCTGACGAGGCTTTTCAATATCTCCTGGCAGAGAAGGTGTAGAAGGCACTGCCAAAGGCCAGTCCTTAATCTTGTGGTCTGTAAACTGACACCTATAACACGTATTGGGAAGATTAAAATAAGTGACCTTCTGGGTATGTCGGAGAGCTCCAATTTGAATATCAATGGATTCTTTCAAATCCTTGGAGAGGTCAAATTCCACATAGACTCGTTTATGGGGTCGGGCTTGGAAAAACCTATCAGGCTTAATAAAAATGGCCCTCCCCAGTGAGGATGCAATATGATTCAAAAAAGGCACACAAGGCAAAGGAAGGCCAAGGAATTCAATCCAGATCAGGACCCGCAACTTGGTGTCATCTGAGATAGAAAAATCTTGGGTCCATGCTTGGAAAACCAACAAAGAGGACCTGACATACTAGGGACCATGGGCTAAGATAGCCTGGACATGATTGACCTTCGTAAAGCGGAACAAAAAGAAACCCTTGGTTAAATTTTGGACCATATCAAGGCGGACCCCATGAGGGACCTAAGCCTTGCTGATCCAATCCTTAAGCACACTTTTAGAGGGAGTCCTCCCAACGAAATAACCCACAAGGGTATGTTGCTCAAGCCATTGAAAAGCAGAATCAAAATTTGGTAAAGGCAAAATCGCATCAGCTGGGGAGTCAGAACACTTACCTTGTGAAAGACTTTTGAAACAAATTTTGGGGTAGTGCATTGTTTGGATTTGATGTACCTAAGTTTTTATTTCATACAAGAACCTTTCATTCCATTTACATTGTGTTGTTTAAATTTTGTACCCTGAATTATATAATTGTGACATGATAAAATAAAATGCACATATATTTAATAAGATATTATTTCCCTATGAATTTAATATAATTTAAATTAAATTATTCTATATTCAAAGATTGTTCAATAGGGGCTAATTTCTTAGATTTAAATGCACTAATAGGGAATATTAATTAAAGATATTTAATAGTTATCTAGATATTTTAAATTATATATGATATTATATTAGATAGTCTCTATGAACATAGATGCACAAGATCTAGATGTGTATTTATGCAGGCTTAATATATCTATTAAATTATATTAGAATATAAACCCCTAATTTATTAAATTAAAATAGAGGGGCTAAATATTATGTCTAATTATATAATATTCTACTATACATAGATATTATTAAGCCCTAAAATGGAAAAGGGGCTTATTGCCTTTCGCTTAAAGAAAATATTGACTATATGTTCAATAGGCAATATAGTCCCCAAGAAATAAATCTAGGAAAATTTTAAAGATTAAATAAATTAGTGTATACTCAAATTTATAGCCAATTTCTCCTGAGTATATTATTAGGAAAAAATAAACCAAAAAAATAGGGTTATTTCTATATTAAGGCTTATTTGATATATTGGATTAAATTAGGGACTATATAATTTAACTTCTATCTATTATATCTAATAGATAGTCCCCAATTGAAACTTGTATAAATAGGGACTAAACCCATATTAGGAAATAAACTAAAAAAACCAATTATATCTAATAGATAGTCCTCAATTGAAACTTGTTAGTCCTTCTACACTGACTATAAAGAAGTAAATACAATAAATTTGAAGGACTGACTATAAATTGGGGACTATATACTTAATAGGGATCACTAGAATATACTCAATAAATATAGGAAAATTTGACCATAGTCCCTAATACCAATCTTACAGGGTTATTGCCTTTCGCTTAAAAAAAATAGTCCCTAATACTATAATAAATTAAGTCAGATTTAATTTCTTGATATAGGAAAATTAAATCAGGTCCAGATATAATAATTTTACTAATTAGTGTATAGTAGAATATAATATCTAGATGTGTATGTGTATAGTCCCTATGAACATAGATATCTTAGAATATTATATTAAATAGTCCCTATTAAATACCTGCGATATTATTAAATATCTGTAATAATTTAATATCTATTATATTAAATAGTTAAGCCTATGAATATAGGTATTTTAAGATATTGGTAATTTAACTATAGATAATTAATTTAATTTAATTATTATATAAATATTTGTAGATAAGTTAAGAGCCTGATAGGTAAAATATAAGCCATTATGCACCTAGCTCTTATTGCAAAATGCACTAAGATGTCTAACCTAGCTCTGAATATTTTACAATCTTATTAGGTGCACTAGCCATTAAATTTGTAAATATCAATAGAATATTTTAAAGATTGTTCAAAATGCCGCTTTTCCATAGTCAATAAACCTAATTTGGGGACTATGGTATTATATATAGATAGTCCCAAATTTAAAATTAGTTTATTGTATTTACTTCTTTATAGTCAGTGTAGAAGGTGACAAGTTTCAATTGGAGACTATCTATTAGATATAAATTAGACTTATGTAATTTATTTAATATATAGTCAATTTATTATAGTATTAGGGACTTTTTTTTTAAAGTGCAAGACAATAATCTTGTAAGATTGGTATTAGGGACTATGGTCAAATTTGTCTATATTTGTTGAGTATATAGTGCAGTGGCCCTCAGTGTTTGACCCTTTCTTGATGTTTGATTAAGTTTGTTTGGGTGAGTTTTCTCATACGTAGTGTTAAAATTAATTATTTGTTTGCTATAGAATTAAATAGATTGTTATTAAATAAATTATTGTTTAATATTAAATTTTTAATTAATAAATTTAATTTGCGAGGAAATTTTAAAAGAAAATAAAATTTTAAAGGAAAGAGATAATTGACAATCTATTAAAACAATTAGAAAAGATAGAAAAAGTAATTTCGAAGCACATGCGTGACTTCAAACTAGTTATTGTTAGGAAACTTGTCTTTTTTACGAGATTTTTATCCACTTTTTGTTTTCAAAAAATAAAAGCTTTCCTTGATTATTAAATATCATTTTGGGAAGATTTTGGATTTTCATCTTTGATTTTTAGTTTTCGAACGAGAACCTTGCCTGAAGAAATTCTTCTTAGAATGGTTGCATTTTTATGAATTGTTTTGAGAAGAAAATATGAAATTGAGAAAATAGGTTGTTATTGAATTGTTTGAGGAAGTGGATCGTTGCGAACGTGATAGTCGCTTCCGACACCGTTCTTCCATTTCTGTTGCATGGGAATCCAGATTGGTTTACATATTGTCTTACTTGAAAATTGCTTCCCGTTTAATGTGGACAAGTTCCTGCCTATTGCTGTAGCTTGGAAATGTGATTTCCATTATTCTAATTTCATATTTATTGTTTTCTTAAGCTTGCCTCAAAAACTTTGATACCTTGTATCCCCTTGCATCCCCTTGCATCAGTTTGTCTTTTGACTTTGTATGTTCCAGATTTTTCATTGGTGAATCTTGCCACATAAAAGGCAAAACGCTCTTCCCTGTAGTTGCACCTAAGTGTTATGTATTTAATATTAACGAAGCTTCCCATGGCTGTAGATGGCGTCCTTCTTTTCTGCAATGATTTTAAGCATCTAGCTATTCCAATTTTTAATTCCTTGTCCATCCTATATATTGCGAATTTTATGAGCTTTGTTTTTGACTGCAAACAAGTTCGATAGCCATGGTGGAATTCAATGTATTCGCTGATCATTGCATTCGATTTTGTTGCCTAGGTTTTAAATTTGTCATTGAGTATTTCGATTTCATATTGATGGAATATTGTAACACTTGGCATTCGATTACTTTAATTCGGTGGACCTGTATTGTGTTGACAATCGAATTCTATATTTTGTTTGATAAATATGCTGCCATAGTATTATCTGTAAACTGCTTATGTCGATCTCATCTTGTTTTCCGCGGTTCTATTTATGTTGGGTTCTTATCACTGTATTAACAAAATATTCTGCCCTTCAGCATTATGGAATTCTCTGAGCCGTGCCAGTCTTTTCGTTGTCCGAGCTTTTATAATCTTCATACTTGCCTCTGCTACCTCCCTTTATATTTTGTTGGCTTTCAGAGCATGTTCATTAGCATTTGATTTATACTTCTTCATTTATAACGTAATTCGGTTCCTTCTCTTTGTTGCATTTTGCAATGGTATAGCTTGATGCAGTTGCAGGGCAATGTTGCCATTAGAAGTTCCTCTGATCCTTCCAGTTTTGGTGTTGTGATTATATTTGGTATTCGATGAACTCATTTTGGGTATGATATTCGCTGATTATGTTTTGGTTGGGCATTAGACATTTGGTGACCATTGGATTCGTATTATTGGTTTTCGATATTTATGTCTTAGGTTTGATATTCAGTGCTTATACTTTAAATGGTTTATTCAATAGTGTTGTCTTGTGTGATATTTGAAGGAAAATTACGTATGTTTTGATTCGGCTTTTTTGATTTGATATATGTTTGTTTTAGCCATTTCATAATTTGGAATATTACATAGATATACATTCTGTTATAATATAAATATACCTATTTATATATGTATGTGTATGTTTTAATATGTGAGTATATATATTGTCTTAATATAATAAGAAACATTGTATTTTTTTTAGACAACATTATAATTATAATATGTATACATTTATGTGTATTATAGTTATGAAAAAGAATACAAGATTTTGTAATACAAGGGTTAGTAAATGAGCAAAATGGATTGTGGATATGATGACAATAGTAATATGTTATTATATAATTTATTTGCCTTGAATAGATAATTGTGGCCTAACAAGTTATAGGAAGATTGAACTTGATCGAGTGAATGATAGATATGTTTACTTAGACTTGCTATGGGATGTAAAATTGTCTCATGGTCAAATATTGTATTGCTTATTAGATGGATAGATAGATTTGGGTTATAGTTTGAATAACACTTGTTTTATCATAGATAGGCGTTCGTAGCCGTCGTATGAGTATTTTAATTGAAATTAGAACCCTTTTATCATTACAAGAAATTAGGCGTCCTTGGTTGATATTATTTAAAAATCTTTAAAAATGATCTTGAGTTTTGAAGAAATTAAAGATTTGGGTATTGAGTAATTAGACTTAAAGGAAGTATAAATGCTTTGAAAAGATTATGGAAACATCGTCATTAATGTTTTATGGTATGATTGGGCATTCAATTGCATATTGATATCTTTAATTGTAAATTTACTATGTAAATTAAGTTCTGAGTATTAGGTGATGTGGAAATGATGTCTCCCAAGGATATATTGTTTTTTGATCATTATCATTGAATTTGGTGTTGATGTTTGGTATTGGAGTGATTTTGGTTATGGTTTAAAGTGGGAGTCATTGTGCCAAAATGATTAAGGTGAGCTTCTAGAGGTAAGGGGGAGTATCTTATTTGTTGGGTAGTATGATTGTCCCATTTGAAGTGGTTGATTTTATACTTGAATTGTGTTATTAAAGGTTTAAGCCATGAACTGCTTAGTTATCGTTATGGTTGAGATTTGTGAGCAAGAGGGTTCAAGCCTCGCTTTATGTGTACGTGCATGTGATTTGTGATTTTATGCAAATGAATTTACTTGGTTGGATATTTTTGGGTCTTCTAGTTGTTAGTAGGGGGAGTGGCTCTCTATGAGGGTTTGACGCACAAAGTGGTGCCAAGGTAACTCATTGAGAGTTTCTTTAATCAATGATAACCTAAAATAAATTAGGGGGTTGGGTAGTTCTGTAACGCTCGCCGTGCAAGCCCCAAAGAACAACCACATAAACGCAATTTTTTTTTTTAAAGAACAACAATAAATCAATATAATCAAATATTAAATGATCATGTATATGAACATAAACTTCATTACAATACAAATAACATAAACGACTATGTTCTTTGGGGCACACGAGGTCACATCGAAAATAAACATTACAATTCATCAACTCATAAGATATCATTCTAAGTACAAAGGAACTATTAAAGACAATAATAGATATACATATTCGTAGATTTCATTATAAGATAAAACCATGAGAAATCACATAACCAAATAAGAATACAAAGTTGAAGTTTACATTACATCATCTTTTAAATATACAACATATCCATAACCATAATTTACATCATGTTTCCCAATCATGTGGGATGAATACAAAATACATAGAAATCAACTGAAACAAATCTTCAACTGGATGAGACTGGTCAACGAATGCTGATGGGGAACCCAATGGTGTGCGGAGCACGTTCCACCCGACCACCCCCGTGCTAAGAGGTGACAGAGAAGTAACTCCGACCAAGAATGTCAACTGAAGTACAAACTTACAAGAAGTACCAACATAGATCCATAATACAATACTCCAAATTACAATGAACAAACAATAACATCATATCATAGTATCATAAAAATACAAGAACGTAAATCAAATATAAATGAGATCATACAAGACCACAAAGCATACTAAAGATGTATTAAAACAATAATCATAAATCAATTTAAATCAATTCAAAAAACAATCTAAACCAACTCCCATAACCTACTTCCAGAGGAACACAATAAAGTAAAACACATGGGCAACTAGGGGAGAGTGTCATCGCATAGTCCTACATGGGCTATCCTGTGCTCTTCCTCCCAACTGGAGGCGCTGGTCCCATCTATGGCTATCCTGTGCCCTTCCTCCCAACTGGAGGCGCCGGTCCATAGGGTGACTAATGCGAAGCCGTAGACCTCTTGTGAAGACGAGGTCACGACCTTGCCAACCACGACCTTCTCAGCCTTCCATTAGTCTGCGGAAGCACTAATGAAGACGAGGCATCCATTTTTTAAATCTTATAATGATATTACTACCCAACCCTCCTAAGTTAATTATTAGGTTTTCACTTGTTTACTAACTCACTCGTGGGTTATCCTGTGCCCTTCCCCTTAAGTGGGGTGCTGCCCCCCACGAGGAGCCACTCTCCCTAGAGACCCACCAAAACCATCAAGAAACTGAGGTGTACCATCACAAACATGCACATTGAAATACAACAATAATAATAAGCGAGGCAAAACCCATCTCGCCAATAAATTTCATAACCAAAATCTCTCAACACAGTACACCCCAATCGTAATACATATCATAACAAAAGCTCATGATAGAAAGATATAAAATCAGCAAGTTCACAATCCTTTGGAAGACTAAAGTGCTAACACAAAAAGGGTTCCCACATCAAAGAACTAACAATGTCCCAAACCCACAAGTCTACAAGACTACAACTTCACAAAATAAGAATAAAAAGATAACTTATACAATTCTATATTAAATTGCATTTCTACCATATACACATTAAAATAAAGAATTAAACAATCAATGCTGATATATATTCACAATCTGCCTTTTTACTATATTATCCTATCAAGTTTATAATTTAACAAATTAATAGAAATTCCTTCTATTTTCATGTTTTCACTATATTACAATTTTATTTTATTCATATCAGAAACAAAAGAATTCTGTTTACAAACAGGAATAATTAACAGTGCAATTATAAATTACAGAATATCATTGTACGAATTTAATAAATGATTAAATATATATATATAAATATATATATATATATACATACATATATATATATATTTAAATACATAACATTCTTGTCATTAAATAAAAGAATTCACGTTTTAAATGAATAGCTGAAACTTCGTTCAAATTAAACAAATAGTAACCATCGCATGGGTAGTCCACCGGCCACGGACAGTCCACGGACTGTCACCGTAGTCCGAAGGATTGCCGTGGACAGTCTACGGACTGTCACAGCAGTCCGACAGACTGCCGGGGTAGCCCGTAGGCTGCCGCACCATCACCACTACCGGCTGGGTGGTGGGTACGACCGAGGCCGAACCATCACCCAATCTGCATTTTTAAAAAAAAAATAATTTCTAAACAAATTTAATACAGCGAAAATTTGAATCTTAATTAAATTTTTTCTTTTTATACTATCTTTACATTTATATATATATATATGTGTATACATTTATATATATATATTCTATATATATATATATATATATATATATATATATATATATATATATATATATATATATATATATATATATATATATATAGTATATATATATATATATATATATATATATATATATATATATATAATATGATATATAGACATATATATATGACACAGAAGAACATATTCTTTTACTGGTTTATTATTATTTTTAACCCAAAACTACAGTAACACTGTTCAATTCCAGAATCCCAACAAAATTTTACTTTAATTAAATAACAATCCCGAACCCCAGTAAGATTTTCTTGATTGAAAAAAAAAAATAGTCCAAAACATTTCTAAGGTTTCGAGAATTTTCTACATGCATTAAATTTCAAATCCAGGAGAAAATTTCATTCACAACAAAGAATTCTTATTTCATTTGATACTATAGAAAAAAAGATAATTTAAAAGAAGAAGGAGAACCTGGCGTCCTGCGCCTGGAGAAAACTGTAGAAGCTTTATCCTTCTTGCCAATCCAATCCTCCGCTAACGGTTGTTTCTAGCAAGTTCCAAGATCCTCCCTCAAACTTAAATCTTATTCCTCAATAAATTCTCCAAAATAATAATAGAAAAAGAATGCAATACTATAACAGAAAAATGACTGCCAATTTCTCCAAAATCTGTTGGAAAGAGAATGCCACCCCCTACCAACAAAAATCCCCTAAATAAAATCACACACAAAAGTCTCTTCCATTTCCCTTCCCTGTGAATACCAAAAGTCACATCTCAAGAAATAAATCAAAATAATTATTAATCCCTTTAATTCCTTTTGTTGCCTTTTTCATGCATTTACATTTCATTTTCTTTTATCATGCATTTGATTAAAAATTAAATAAATTTAAATCCACAAAATTGAACTTTTATTTGTTTATATATTCATCATCTCCACAAATACTTAAATTAAATAAATACATGCACATTAAAATAATTACAATCAACCATTTGCAAAATTTTCTTCAAAACACATTTAATATTTTCATAAACTACCATTTATTTATTAATTAATTACTTTATGCTTTATTTTATTAATTGCTTAATTATTTAAATCACAATATAAAATCATACACCACATTAGATAAGTCATGAAATCACAATAACATACAAAGACTAACGAAAGGTACAAGACAGTTGACACTTTGGAACGGAGTTACTTCCATGTCACCTTTGTTCAACTTCCTACCGTTGGGTTGGTACAATGCTCGCCCAGACCTATCGAAATAGGTGGAATCGAGTCTTATTCCTGCAAAGCCTGCATCCAACAAGGTGATACACAACATATATACATATAATCAATTACAAAGCATTGTGAGAAGGATTTGCAGTGTAGCAGGGCGCTCATGAACGAGTGATGCTACCTGTCCCCTCACCAATTCATATCATCATCTATCGCATTATAAATTTACATTAATTTGCATCACATCATAAATTACTATTCTCTAGTCTACTGCATTCCAAATAACTCCATCAAAACGATGATAATAAAATGTCATCATAATATCCATGGCATCATAAGAGTATTATAAACAGTAACAATCTAAGCTACCACAACATAATATCAACAGTATCATCAAAACCACAATGTGCAAAACAAAACCACAGAGAATTTCAAAAACAAGCAGTAACATGAGGGATATTACAAGTTCACATTAATCAAGATAACGCCTCACTCATGGCTCAAGTGCTTGTTTAGGCTTGAGATGAGTGGGAAGGCCTGAAATGACAAGATCAACTGCCTTGGCCTCTTGGAATGTATGTTGATCCCACATGAGCTTGTATAGGGGTCCGATGACCAGTAGAGGTGGCCAAAGTAATCTAGGATGGGGGTCCGGTAGCCTAGGAAGGTTCGCCAGTGTAACCCATAACAAGCTATGTGATGACACTCCTCCCTCATGCAATCTAGCATTCCCTAGTCTTGTGTCCCCCTTTGTTGTTTATGTGTCTCTATAAGCGGTGTCACAATTATGTGTTGATTTGTGTACTTTGTGTATTGGAGTCATGTTAGCCCTTGTGTTGTGCTACTATTTTCTTATCTGTTTTGGTGGTGGGACCTTATTGTTATCTCCTAGCACGGGGGGTGGACCTTAGGGTTCCACATGGTTGGGTGGAACATGCCATGCACTCCATTGGGTTCCTAGTTGATGTTCGTGAGCATGGATGTGGTACCTGATGCAGAGACTCTAGATCTTGTACCAGACTTGAGTTAGTGTTGATGTTATGGGTATGTGCAGGATCATCATGGAAAAAACAAACCCTTAAGTGGCAAAAAATTTAGAAAAATCAGTGTTAGGCAACTTGATGTAAAAATTTGAATAAGTTATCTATATTATTTCAAAAATATGTAAGAATAGAATCTATAGAAAATTGAATTTAGTTTCTAAATTACTAGGTTTATTTAAAAATAAATAAAATCTATTTGGTGAAAGTTTGAAATTTCAATGCAGTAGTACTTAAATTTCAGGGAAAAATTAAGAAGTAGGTGTTTGTCTGACCACCCTAACCATAATAAAATAATAATATTTTTTATAAGATTTTATATATAAGTAGAGGACTCATGTCCAGATGTGATGTATATTTTTTTGTAAGTTTTTTCCAAGTAAATAATTAATTATGAATTTTTTATTACAATTTTTAAAAAATATAAAAACTCATATGTCTAACCACCTTAACTTGGTCAAAAATTCATGAAATTTCTTTTTTCTTTTTTTAATCCTATAGTATGTGAAGCATAGAATGTGATGCATGTTTCGGATTCAAAAAATGTGATACCATTTGAAAGTTATAGATGTTTTTCAATTAGCCTATATATCAGGATTTTAATCGTAATTCTAATAGAAAATAAATAATAATTATTTATTAAATTCAAATTAAATCATAATTTATATTGGTGGAAAGCTGGGAATCTCCTCTAAAAACCCTTTTCGTTTCATCAATTTTGGGTAAAAAGAAAGTTGTCAGCCACATACCCTACAAATACCTATAATATTGCCACTTTTTGGCCCATCATGATCCTGCACATACCCTTATATAATGTAATCATTTCAGTTGTATCTTATCATGTATTTGATGTATCATTCCTGTTGTTAAATGGGAAGCTTTGATGTAAACTTGTAAATAGTGTAATGATCTACCCCATGTATGGGAAGTTGTATATGTATTCATTGGTTCATAATATATGTTGTAGAATGGTGTTGTATCTGTGGAAATATGTATATCTAATTCTTTTAATGCAGAAGATGTAAATGGACTCTTGTTATTAGTTATTTTATGATGTATGTTTAGGTTGGTTAATCGTTATGTTTGTAATGTGCAGTCATGATACCCTAAAGGACATATCCAGTGCAAATGTACATATGGATTACATTCTATGTTATTGTTAGTATGATTTTTATGTTGATTCACTTAAAAAAAAATTGTGTCATAATTGTTAGTTAGTTGTGTTGTCCTTTGGGGTTTCATGGCAGGGTGTTACACCTAGTCCCCAATTTATAGCCAATTTCCTAATATTGACTATTTATTTTAAAGATTAAATAAATTGGTCCCCAAGAAATAAATTTGACTTAATATGATCCCCAAGAAATACCATATATATATATATATATATATATATATATATATATATATATATAGGTTTATTGCCTTTCACTTAAAAATAAAATAAAGTAAATAATTGCTTAAATTAAAAAGGAAAAGAGATATTTCCCCTATACATTAACCCTGGACTATCATACTCACTGTACTTAGTGCTATATCGGCAGGATCAAAATGTTAGTCCTTTCGATCAGAGCTAAATAGAAATAGATTTTTACAAAATAGGAGTTCAATGGATTGATAGCTAGAAATATTAGCATAATAGCTTATAGTTGACAAAACATTTTGTTTCCCAATCCCATATTGAATAATTACAAGCATTTGCACACTATTCATTCACTACCCAGTGGAAAAATTTAACCCCCTATAGACTCAACTGAAAACCCTTTACTATCAAAACCATCATAAACAAAATTTGTTTGATCAGACACCACCTTATTCCTCCATTCTGACTAATTGTATTTCATTCTCACTCACATGCATAAATTGCATTAACCCTGGACTATCATACTCACTGTACACTACAACTTGCAACACTATTTGATTGAAAGGACTAACATTTTGGTCCTACCAATATTGTTCTCTCTCCTTGATACATCTTGTAGCTTTGCCACCATCGTCGATCTTATTAAATTTTTAAATACTAAGAATAGATATGCATGGTTAGTGCATTTTAGATTGAGTATGATATAAATCTAGATATCTAATATTATTATTATAATAATACCTATATTTAATAAAATTAATACAATAACTACATCTATGTAATAATTTATCTATAGATATCTCTTATTAAGCAATATGACTAAATTTAGGGGACCACTATGTAAGATATTAATATCTACAAATATAATATTAAATAAATCTATCTATTAAATTATATCTAGTCCCTATAGCTGGTATTATTAATTAGTGTATAGATATTATAATATATATATATTAAGCCTCTATATTATAAATTAATAAATAGTTAAGATATCTAGTCCCTATATTAGTGCGAATAAGATCTAGATATATGATATATATATATATATATTTTTAGACTGCAGGAATCGGGTAGCACGACCCCATATAAACTGCAGTGCACCTGGTAAACTTTTTAACGTGACCGGCGGTGCTGGCGCGACACGCCCTCTGGTACCACGGGGGTGGGGGAGACTAGACCTCGTGACCAACCTCCTGCAACAGGAAAGATTTAGCCAACCGAGCTAGGGCCCCAACCCCAATCTAGATATATGATATTATTAAATAAGAGATTTATAGATATTTAATAGGGACTAATTTATGTAGGCATATATATATGATATTATTTAATAAGATATTTACATATATTAATAATATCATAGATATTTAATAGGGACTAATTTATGTAGGCTTAATTATTTAATTCAGGCCTAATAAGAATTTAGGTAATAATTTAAGCTATATTAACATCTTGCTGAGATTCTAATACCTATATTTAATACAATTTAGGACTATAGATATTAATATAATAATTTAGTCCTAATATTAATACAATAATTTAGACCTATTAATAATAATATTTATTCTTAGGAATTTATTAGGTATCTTATTAAATTTTCCTGTATTTATTAAATTAAATATCTAAGCCATTAAATTTTCTTGTATATATTAATATATTCCTAGCAAGAGACGTCTTATCTGCCGATCTTATTTTACATAATTAAATCAGGGTTAGTGCAAATATATTAATATATAATTAAATCAAGGTTAGTGTACAAATACTAATATATTTCTGCCAATGAACATGCTTAGTTGTCGATCTTATATTTGAAAAATATTTAAATTTTGGTTAATATATGAATATTTTGTTTCTATATTTGAACAATATCGATAGGTCAAAAATGTTAATCCTTTTGATCATATATTATTGCAAGATGTAGCGTACAATAAGTATGATAGTCTAGGGTTAATGCAATTTATGCATGTAAGCGAGAATGAAATACAATTAGTCAGAATGGAGGAATAAGGTGCTGCCTAATAAAAAAAATTTATTCAAGGTGGTTTTGACTGTAAAGGGTTTTCAACCGAGTCTGTAGGGGGTTAAATTTTTCCATTGGGTAGTGAATGAATAGTGTGCAAATTCTTGTAATTATTCAGTATGGGATTGGGAAACAAAATGTTTTGTCAACTGTAAGCTATTATGTTGATATTTTTGGCTATCAAGAAGCATTGAACTCCTATTTTGTAAAAATATATTTCTATATATTAATATATATACAGGCTTATTGCCTTTTGCTTAATTTTTTTTAATAATTGCTTAAATTAAAAAGGAAAAGAGATATTTCCCCTATACATTAACCCTGTACTATCATACTCACTATACGTTAAATTTTTAGTGCTATATCGACATGACCAAAATGTTAGTCCTTTTGATTAGAGCTAAATAGAAATAGATTTTTACAAAATAGGAGTTCAATGGGTCTTGATAGCCAAAAATATCAACATAATAGCTTACAGTTGACAAAATATTTCGTTTCCCTATCCCATTTTGAATAATTACAAGCATTTTCACACTATTCATTCACTACCCAATGGAAAAATTTAACCCCCTACAAACTCGACTGAAAACCCTTTACAATCAAAACCACCATAAACAAAATTTGTTTTATTAGGCACCACCTTATTCGTCCCTTCTGACTAATTTTATTTCATTCTCGCTCACATGCATAAATTACATTAACCCTGGACTATCATATTGTCTGTATGCTGTACCTTGCAGCACTATCTGATCGAAAGGACTAACATTTTGGTCTTGCCGATATTGTTCTCTCTCCCTGATACATCTTGTAGCCTCGACCACCATCGTCGATCTTATTAAATTTTGAAATACTAAGAATAGATATGCAGGGTTAGTGCATTTTAACTTGAGTATGATATAAATCTAGATATCTAATAATATTATTATAAGAATACCTATATTTAATAGAAATTAATACAATAATTAAATCTATGTACTAATTTATCTATAGATATCTCTTATTAAGCAATAAGACTAAATTTAGGGGATCACTATGTAAGATATTAATATCTACAAATATAATATTAAATAAATCTATCTATTAAATTATATCTAGTCCCTATCGCTGGTATTATTAAATTAGTATATAGATATTATAATATATATATTAAGCCTCTATATTATAAATTAATAAATAGTTAAGATATCTAGTTCCTATAATAGTGCAGATAAGATCTAGATATATGATATTATTTAATAAGATATTTATAGATATTTAATAGGGACCAATTTATAGAGGTTTAATTATTTAATTTAGGCCTAATAAGAATTTAGGTAATAATTTAAGTCCTATTAACATCTTGCTGAGATATTAATACCTATATTTAATACAATTTAGGACTATATATATTAATACAATAATTTAGTCCTAATATTAATACAATAATTTAGGCCTATTAATAATAATATTTATTCTTAGGAATATATTAGGTATCATATTAAATTTTCATGTATATATTAAATTAAATATCTAAGCCATTAAATTTTCTTGTAAATATTAATATATTCTTGGCAAGAGACATCTTAGTTTCCGATCTTATTTTACATATTTAAATTAGGGTTAGTGCACAAATACTAATATATAATTAAATCAAGGTTAGTGCGTAGATACTAATATATTTCTGCCAGGCTTAGTTGTTGATCTTATATTTGAACAATCTTTAAATTTTGGTAAAATATATTAATATATTTCTATACTAATTTATGGTTAGTGCTTGAATATTTTGTTTCTATATTTGAACAATATCGACATGACCAAAATGTTAGTCCTTTCGATCAAATAGTGTTGCAAGGTGTAGCATACAATGAGTATGATAGTCCAGGGTTAATGCAATTTATGCATGTGAGCGAGAATGAAATATAATTAGTCAGAATGGAGGAATAAGGTGGTGCCTGATAAAACAATTTTTTTTTATGGTGGTTTTGATTGTAAAGGGTTTTCAATCAAGTCTATAGGGGGTTAAATTTTTTCATCAGGTAGTGAATGAATAGTGTGAAAATGCTTGTAATTATTCAGTATAGGATTGGGAAACAAAATGTTTTGTCAACTGTAAGCTATTATGCTGATATTTCTGGCCATCAAGAGCCATTGAACTCCTATTTTGTAAAAATCTATTTCTATATATTAATATCTAAATCAAGAGCAATTAAATCAGGGTTTGTGCATAGATACTAATATATTCTAGTCTCTTGCCATTAATGGTTAGTGTGCAGATACTAAGATGTTCTTAAATTAAGCAATTAACCCTGGATAATTCCCCGATAATTGTATTTCATTGCTAAGAATTATGGTTAGTGACACTAACCATAATTAGTGGTGCACACATCCTATGGAGATAAATTATTTTAGCTTCCATAGTGCAATTTCAGTATGGGATTGCGAAACAAAATGTTTTGTCAACTATAAGCTGTTATGCTGCTATTTCTGGCTATCAAGAGCCATTGAACTCCTATTTTGTAAAAATCTATTTCTATTTATTAATATATATATATATATATATATATATATATATATATATATATATATATAGGCTTATTGCCTTTTGCTTAAAATAAAATAAAATAAATAATTGCTTTTAAATTAAAAAGGAAAAAAGATATTTCCCCAATAAATCCTTTTTTTTGAAAGTGTATGCTAAATAAACTTAGCTAAGTGGCTGCATGGGGTCTGCTAATAGGGGCTAAAGGAAATAATGTAATCTTCAGCTTTAAACTTGGAGCACCCATATTCTTGTAAGATAGTTTGATGCATCCATAAAAAAATACAATATCTACGTGAGAGATTTTAAAGATTTTTTTGCTAATAATTTTTTAAAAGTTATTGTAGGAGACAACCAAGCTAAACCAATTTACTGTATGAGGTTCCACAAAGATATTTATTTTCATTTGTGCATTGTATTGTTTTTCTTTCATATAGGAGCCTTTCATTCCATTTGCATGATGTGTTGTTTAAATTGTGTACCCTTAGGTTTTGACCTTAGGGACTGCTTTAGTATAAATTGAAACTTCTCAGTTCTTCTACACTTAGAATACCTTGCAGAGTATCCTTAACAACAATTACATGTGTAATATAAAGTTTTTCTAATTATATAATTGGTTAGTGGCGAGCAATTTTTCATGTAGAGTCTAAAATTTTGGTATTGGAGTGGAAAATTTATTCTACCAATGAACTATACTTGCAAATTTTACAAAATTCTTCTAGTGATCCCTATTGAGTATACATCAATAGCCCTTGTAGACATCTAAAATTGACCACTCTCATATGGTCAAATTTATCCTCTCATCTCGCCTGCATATCCATATTAATTAAATGGAAAACTATCTAATTAATATTTACCCTATTCCTAACAATCTCTAAGGTGTTTTAATTAATCAAATATTTACCATCTTCCTCTGTAAATTAAATAAATAGACCAATTTTTTAATTTATTCATTTTAGCCCACATGAATTAAATCAATTTTAATTCATTATTTCTCTCCCCACATGTCACCATCCTCCATGATTCTTCCTTAATCCAGGTTAACTTAACTAACCTCTGATTAGGATGTTCGCACCACTAATTATGGTTAGTGTCACATCCTCCATAAAATCCTACTTGCCTCTAATCCCATCATTAGCCTGCTTAATCATTTGCACAACCACTAATCATGATTAATTAATTCCTAAGTCTCTTGCTAGATGTATACTCAATAGGGATTACTAGAAGAATTTTGTAAAATTTGCAAGTATAGTTAATTGGAAAAATAATTTTTCCACTCAAGTACTAGAATTTCAGACTCTACATGAAAAACTACCCACCACTAACCAATTATATAATTAGAAAAACTTTAAATTACATGTAATTTTTGTTAAGGATACTCTGCAAGGTATTCTAAGTGTAGAAGGACTAATAAGTTTCAAATTATATTGAAGTAGTTCCTAAGGTCAAAACCTAAGGGTACAAAATGTATACAATGCATCATGCAAATGGAATGAAAGGTTCTTGTATGAAAGAAAAACTTGGGTGCACCAAATCCAAACAATACCATGCACAAATTCAAAGAAATATCCTTGTGGAGCCTCATACAGTAAATTGGTTTAGCTTGGCTGTCTACTACAATAACTTTAAAAAAATTCTTAGCAATAAAATTTTTAAAATCTCTCACGTAGATATTGTATTTTTTTTTATGGCTGCATCAAACTCTCTTACAAGAATATGAGTGCTCTAAGTTTAGAGTTGAAGATTACATTATTTCCTTTAGCTCCAATTAGAAGACCCCATGCAGCCACAAGTAGCTAAGTTTATTTAGCATACACTTTAAAAAAAAGGATTTATAATTGGGGAAATATCTCTTTTCCTTTTTAATTTAAGCAATTAAAAATAATTTTTTAAGTGAAAGGAAATAAGCCTGCATATATATTAATATGTAGAAATAGATTTTTACAAAATAGGAGTTCAATGGCTCTTGATAGCCAAAAATATCAGCATAATAGCTTATAGTTGACAAAACATTTTCTTTTCCAATCCCATACTGAATAATTACAAGCATTTGCACACTATTCATTCACTACCCAATGGAAAAATTCAACCCCCTATAGACTCGACTGAAAACCCTTTACAATCAAAACCACCATAAAATAATTTTTTTTATCAGGCACCACCTTATTCCTCCATTTTGACTAATTGTATTTCATTCTTGCTCGCATGCATAAATTGCATTAACCCTGGACTATCATACTCACTGTACGCTACACCTTGCAACACTATCTGATCGAAAGGACTAACATTTTGGTCTTGCCAATATTGTTCTCTCCCCCTGATACATCTTGTAGCCTCAACCACCACCATCGACCACCACCTTGTAGCAATTATTAAATTATAATCTTTTTGTATTATTAAATTTTGAAAATAAAATTTAAAATAAATTGAAAAATGGTAGGAAGACAAAATGTGCAGCCACATGGTAAATTTGTTAAACAATGGTTAAAGTTAATGGCTGCATAACTTCAATCCCCCTCTTTGTCTACATTTTAACTTTCATTCCTAAACTATAATTTCTCAACTATTTTGAAAAAAAAATCAAATTATAAATTATGTTAATTAAAAAAATTATATAAGACCACCCAAACCTTAAAAAATTAAGCCATAAAAAGCCACATGGGACAATCCTTTTTTTTAATCAAAAGCGGACAAACCACTATAATATTTTATTTATATTTAATAATTACAAAACCTTGATTCAAAGGACATACCAACAAGAAAGAATCAAGAAGAAAACCTTTGGTTATTGTCCGATAAGTTACATAATTTGAGCATAAACTCAAATATTTTCATCATTACATCTTTTTTAATTATATATCATCTTTCTGAGATTGATATATCTACATTTCATATCACTACAATACATTGATACAACAATATTACAAGCTGTATTTTTCAGCCCTTGACTATCAAAACATTTGGAAATTTCCTTTTTCCAAGTCAAAATATCAAAAAAAGCTTCAAATTCTATATCCATTCGCAAAAAAAAAACACCTTCATTTCTAGCCACCATCCGTTCCTTAGGCCTGTTAACATTAAAACAAAATTGCATCAAACTTAACAAAATTGCATCAAAATTTACCAAGTGTTGTGCCTTTACTAATTCTCAACTTCCATCATATCAAAGTGCTCCTCTTCCATCATATCAAACTGGTCATATATCCTTTGCCGATTTGATTGAATATCATCTTGCCAAACATCACACATATCAGGACATTTCATCTCTGTTGGATTGTTTAATCCTGTTTGTATTGAGGTATTTTCACCTCTCCCACACCTGAAAAGGTTCTTCATTTAGATTAATATTAGTTGCAATTCGCACACCAAACAAGTGAAAACTTGAATGTCCAGATTGTGGATTAACCTCAGTACCTTCTCGTACTACACTACTTTTTGCTTCATTCAAACATTTCCTATGTTAATGTCTATCAAAATTTTGTGTGGGAGCTTCAAAATTGTTTTTTATCCAATCCATTTCAGGCCATCCCCTGCAAACAATGCATTCCATAAAAGACGACATCCTTCCTCTTTGAGACGTTTTGGAAAACTGTTCACTTGTTCCGTGTATGCTTCCTCAATTCAGATGGCCCGAGAGGATGGTTTAGCAATGGTCACGGTCAGAGAGGATGTCGGTAATGTTGTGGAAAGAGGCTTTCTAAGCTTCTTAAACTCTTTTCACCAGATCACTTTGCGTCTAACAGGAATTTTGTCAGACAATACATGCTGACGCCATGAGACAACATCTCTGGTTCACTGCCTTCAGAAAAATCCATTTTCCACATTTTTTAATCATCACCTCTTTGAACAGTTCACCTGCTTTGCATTTCATTCTATGCTTTCACATTTTTCATGTATTTTATGCAATCAAACATTCCATGAGAAGATATCCCTAAAGCATTCGCTTGGCATTAGAGGTGGGAGTGGGACTAATCCTGACACTAGAACCTTCAACTTGGGTGGAGTCAGGTCTCATTCAGGATGAAACCAGATCAATTTATGAACGAGAATATTTTCTGCTTTGTGTATGGATCAAAATCCTTCTCAGGTCCATGTGAGATGTAGGAGAAAAACAAAATCCATGCAAGGGCGAGGCCAATTTTGGGAAGAGCTAGAACCATGCATGGATGAAATATATATATTTTTAGCTTGGTTCATATATTGTCCTGGTTTCATAATCAAACTTTATCAAAGTGGGACCAAAACCAAGTTGGGTTCAGTGCGGAGTTAGAACCATACACTCACCTTTTGTTTCCTATGCGGATGCGGGAGTGAGATGAAATCCAGATCGGGAGAGGAGAGAGACCTTCATTTTCCACAGCGGGAGCGAAATGAGAAAAGACACAAAGCGGGGTCGGAGCCAAAGCGACATCCGAATGTGAAACATTTTATCATTCATGCCTGGATTAAAATCCGTTCCGGTTTTGCATGAGACACTTTATGAAAGGGGTTGGGATTGATTTTGAAATGGGAACATTACCTTATTTACCCCCTAAGGTGCCAGCCTAAACTTGAAGTCTGATGCCCATGCAGGGTCGGGTTTATGCTGCGCGGGGTCAGAGCAAATTCAATGCAGAGTCAGAGCACGAGAGGAGCGAGATGGGATGAGGCTCCATCCTTATTCCAGTTCCACATCCTTCTCCTTGTGCGGGGTTCGAGCAAGTTTGGGTGGAGGAAGAACCATTTCAAAATCAAGAACTTTCACTTTATAAAGCACTTGGTTTCAATATTGCCTCCCATTCCAGTTTTGATGTTGCACTCAGGGTCAGAACAAATTCAGTAGTGTGGGGTTTTGATTTTGATTGGTGGGATCAAAGCACAAGAGGAGCAAGAGCGAAACTAGTTTCAGGAAGATCCAGGGACAATCCTATTCAAGACCTTTTGCAAGGTTAAACTGCATGATAAAAAAAGGAGCAATGACCACTGGTCCATTCCACAAAAGGATATAAAAGTCATGGAAAATCCTAACCTGGGAATTGGACATTCCAGTAGGTGACTAACATCTTCTTATGGCCATTCATTTACATTGTCAAACCAAGGAATGTATACTTGAAATGGAGCGGCACTGTATGTGCACTAAGAACCATTTTCAATCACAATTTACCATAAATAAATGCTTGGAAGGAATTCTACTTATGCTGCAAGAATGTAATGTAAAGTCTTCTTAACTTAAGCATAACTTAATCAAAGCATAAATCATGACAACTATTACTAAGAAACAAACTATGAACTGGCCTTATGCTACAGGAACAAACACAGGGATGGATTCCCGATGCTGCAGGAACAATATAAGACTGAGTTTGCGTTGAAACCTTCAAGAATGAAATCTAACTTATAATCAACATAAAATAACTAACTATAGATACTCACTAAGTGGGCCCCCTTAGCAAGCATCAACCAGTTATGCAAGAATTGAACTCAAAACTTCATCAGCTTTTATTCATAAACTCGAAATCATATACATTGATTATTCTGCTTGTAAGAAAACTAACACAAAACACTGTTTCTCATTATAATACTAACTTTAACACACTTTGTTTCTCACTCATGCAGGAGGAACACTTATTTATATTAGAAAAGAAACTAAATACCTAACTCTAATAGAGAAAGACGTGGACATAAATGCATCCTGAAACTGAGGAACAAATTTCTCATAAATGAAGGCATATCTGTTCAACACGATTCAGAGAGAATTTAGTATTCCACTCTTCCTAGATTAATGATCATCTAGATTTCCTCCCAATGACCCGGTCAGAGAGTCTTTACTGGAACAACTTCCTCGATGCCGTGCTGGAAATGGACTTTACTGCAGGGCCGAGATCTACTGCGCTTTGACTCGTTCATGCTTCCTTCAACAACCTGCGATGCACATGGTGACATAAGTGAAAGAAAGCATGCGTGGAAAATAACACGATACACATTCATTAATCACATATTAAATTCATTTCATTATCCAAAAACCACATGCATTATATCAGTCATTCGGGAGGTCAAACAAGGTAATTAATAAAGTCATATATAGATGTTAAGTTACAGGAATATAAGAATGTATTACTACAAGATACAACCCGATTTTAGATAAAAAGTCTTTAATCAAAGCGTTAAAACAAGGTCAACAATAATAAGAGTAAGGGTATTAAAAATACATCATAATATTCAAATTATGAGCATATTTCAAGCTCATCAATCACCTCCTCATGTAACGCTCACCAGGAAACCCTAGAGAATGCCACACACATAATGGAAGCAAACAATTTTTTTTTTTTTTTTAATGTAATTAAACATGTAAAGTAAACTACACTAACACATACATTCCCTAAGGTATGTGATGACGCTTACTTACAAACCATTTCTAACAAAAGTTACTAAACATAACTTAAGATTATTACTCATGAATTAAAGATCATACATCTATCAACATTAAGATACATCACATAAAATATAAAGTACAATAATGATCCATTCATACATTGCATCCATTCAATATTACAATTACAACTCTCATTTCCAAATGAGATAGTTTAAACAAAAATGTTACAATTACAAATTACAAGGATTCTCCTTGAATACAATTGAGGAGTGATACAATTACAAATTACAAGGTATCCAACAGATACAAGAGAGAACATGATAGAAATACAAATTAAATGGTACACACGAGCTTTCCAATCATGAAGTACTCGTAATCACGAACAAGAACTGGGGACCCAACGGTGTTAGGTGCACGCTCCACCCAACCATGTGGTACCCGAAGGACCAACCCCTGTGCTAGGAGAAAGTAATAGGTAACCAAGACAAACCTATTACCTCTAGACACATGCAATATACAAAAATAAACCACACAAGTACAAAAATTACAAAATGGTTACAATGCTTCCAGAATCACTGAATCAATTATAAACACAATACAAATAAACTGACTGTTGTCATAGGAGGAGTGTCATCACAAAGGTTGCATTGGTTGTCCAAAGGAGATCTTCCTAGGTCTCAACCCCCCTCTAGGGTTATCCTGGTAACCTCTCACAATTCTGGCCCCACATGCACACCAGTGCGGAATCAGCTATCTTTCAAGAAGACAAGATAACGATCTAGCCATTTCAGGCCTTCTTGACTCATCTCAAGTCTCATACAAGCCCTTGAGCCAATGAGCAAGGCTAATTATCTTGTTAAATGTGTTAAACTAGTAGATTGTTTAATTCTCACTTGATTATACTGACTTCCACACGAGTTGTCCTGGGACCACTTTGTGTCCCCACTCTCACTGAAGCCACTCCCTTATCGACAACACATAACTCAAACTACATGCCAAGGGTAGACAGTGCACTAAAAATCTGACAACAATAACCAATACACCTCAAAAGGTAACACATCTCTACGGATGTCCAATACTGAAACCCAATATGTGCACTACCCAAGAAATCTCAAAGGGTGAACTAAAGTTACAACAACCCCTTTTCACGAATTACAACTCTGGAAGACTTAGATTCTTGTAATAACAATTACTTCCCCCCCAGTACACAATTATAGAAAACATGTGCTTTAATAAACACAACACCAAGAAATTAACAAATGTTATCATTCAGATCTCCTAAATCCATTACAATCAATTTCGCCTATTAAAATGCACCATTTAAAAATAATTCCATTTAGTAAATCCATAATGATTAAAATAAAAGTTCAGTTTCCAAATCCACAAATACAGATAAAACAAATCCCAATCTTACTAATAAAACCACTTCATTATAAAATAACAACTGGTGCTTGCATGCACTTACCCCTTTTCCCTAACATATTTATTTAATTTTCACTGATTAAACTAACTCTGCATGAGTTACCCTAACACCACTTGTGTGTAGGCCCTCATGAAAATCCACTCCCCTATTAACAACCTAAGGGATCAATTCCACCAACATAGGGTAAACCAGGTGCACATAACCAATTACAAACACCAACTTAATAATAATGTACAACACAACCTGTTTATAGAACCAGGTGACCATACTTGATAAAATACCATGTGCACTACCCAAGTGAAATTTCAAGGCTAAATCAATATAAGTTACAATCCCCATCTCCAAGAAACATATCTGGAAGTCTAACATAAACAAAGAACTCAGTAGCCCAACAACGAGAATAAGAGAGAACACAACTTAAAAAGACCAATTTTCAAGCAACATAATAATCTAACCTTAGGATTTCTTAAATCCAAATAATTCACCAATACATCGTTTGCAAATAACCAAGGTAAAATACCACAACAAACATAATAGAAGAAACACAATTTAAAAGCAAATTAGGTAAATAAAACATCTAATATTCGGATTTCCCAAAACTGATATAAACAGTAATACTTCACTCAATTATTTCTAAATCGAGACAAATTTTATTCTTAGAATAAGAACAAATCATAACCAATTGTTTAACTCTATAATTCCTCAATTACACATTACATGAAATTAACTAATCTTATTATAAATTCCTTTGCAACCAATAAGAAATATAAATGAATAAAAATCGCTTTCTTAAAAAATTTCATTTCATTTGAAGTAAATAACCATTTCCCTTAAAATCATTTGCTTATTAAGCAACTACCTGAACATTTGTCAAATAAAATAAATTTAAAACTAAAGTTATATTTCGATTTCCCAATAATATTTAAATATGAAAATCTCATTTCCCCATTGAAATCATTTCATTATAAATTAAAAAAAAACTAGGACTCTGAGTTTAACTTCAATTTTCTCTATTTCACTAATGATAAAAATCCATTTTTAAATAAAATCTCTTACCATAACTTGTCCAATTCTACTTACGTGCACTAAAAGAAAACATATTATTCTTAAATAAATAAACATTTAAACATAGATTTAATTCTCATTTTCTATGTTTATAAAAAAAATACTTTTTTATTTAATCATTTAAACATAATCCATGATTTACAAATTGAATTTGCAAATAATATATATATATATATATATATATTATATTAAAAAAAATAATGTATAAAATATATAATATATATATATATATAATTATAAAATACAAATAAAATTTAAAATATATAATATATACATATTATATATAATATATAATATATATATTATATATTATATATTATATATAACATATATGTTAAATATTAATTAAAAATTTATATATAAAAAAAAAACTTTTAAAACACAAAGTACACGCCTAGCAGGGGACGCAGGGTCAAACCTTGCCCCCACTGTGGTGGTTGCTACACAGCCTCCCCCTTATGGGGGTTGCTGCCTGTGGGGGAAACGCTAGGCGTTGCCTCCACAACCAGTGCCTCCCATAATGGGGGCGGTTGTGGGGGTAGCCCCCAACCCCTAATTTTCATTTAATTTTTTTTTTAAAAAATTAAAAAGAAACTTCCGAGTTCCGTACAACGACTAAGGGGTTTTCCCCAAATCAATTTTTTTTTTTTTTACAGAAAAATTTCCAAAATGCCATTTAAATTATAAACATAAATAATATATGTATATAAATATATTCTCAATATATATATATATATATATATTACCATTTTTAGTCAAACTGGGCAATTTTTTTACAAAATTAAGTACAACAAAAGAATTTTTAAACACAAATTTGCAATTTCAATTTCTAAATTGTAATGGAAAATTTAACTCCAAACATAGATGTTTTCTAATTTCTTTTGTTTCCTCTTCCAATTTTCTCTTGTTAAAACTTGAGAATTTCTGTTGTAAGAGTTTGTTTTTCAACAAGAATCTAAATTTTTCGATGATTTCAATAGAGGTATTCAAATTTGTTTACAACCAAATTCTTCAAAACTTCACAACAACATTAAAACCTCTTTTCAAAGAAAATATCAAAGCTTCTAAAAACAACCAGCAATTAAAGGAACCTGTTTTGAAGCTTGAAGAAGAAGAAGACTGGAGTTGAGCTTCCCTGCAAAATTCCAATTTTCCAAAATCTTCACTCCAAATCCAAAAAATGTCTCCCCAAATACAAGAAAACCTTCCTCTATTTTAGCAACCAAAAATCCCCAGATATTTTCTTCTTTTCAAAAAATAAATATCTCTCTTTTTTAATAACAAGATTTTTCAAAAATATCTATATCCTCTCATTAATTTTCCAAGATATTTTATTTTTCAAAAATAAATAAATAACTCTATTCATTTCCTCAACACTTAGTCAACATTAAAAAAATATTTTTCAACCACTATAGATATTTTTTTATGCATTTACAAGACATTTTGCATTTTAATACTTTAAAACAAAATTTAAATTTCAAAATAAATTTAAATCATTTACTTTATGCACTTTACAAATACAATTAAACTATTCACTTAATAGATTTAATAGATTAATTTATTTACTCAACAACTAAAATTTATTTAATTAAATTATTTACTTGATAAATAATGTAATACCCCGCCAAGCAAGCCCAAAGGATACATTACATGTAGCATTTATGGTACCAAATTTTTTTTAAGTATTAACATACATCATAATAGTCATATATCACATGATATGAAATTAAACATGAACTACATATAACAAATCCCTTGAGTTAACGAGACTGCATTACTTCTCACATCAATTTCATTTCATTACATGGATGATAAATATACACCAATAACCATAAAATAACAAAAAAAACATGATCAACTCATTAATCAAGGGTTACAAAATTTACAATGTCGTTTCCCAACATGAATAGGGAAGATACAATAAACTGGAATGTTACATTTGAAATGAAGGAGTACAAAGCTGCAATACTGGATCCAAACTCTGGCACTAATCATAAATCACTGCAAGGTACAATTTTGCACTTCTCGATTGACGACTGGGGACCCAATGGGGTGCATAGCACGTTCCACCCAACCACGTGGACCCGAAGGCCCACCCCCCGTGCTAAGAGATGACAAGAAGGATCCCCAACAATAACCATCATACAAAACAAGGGTACAAGACTTCACAACAAGATCCACAATTACATAAGGCAATCTCAACACAAGATACAACCAACACAAGATGTACTCAATGAAAGGACAAACCAACTAAGCATCAACATACAAATGTCAACATGTGTTTCCAGAGGTCCAAGATAACATAGAGGGAAACAAAGCATACATGGTTGTTTAAGGAAGAGTGTCATCACAATGTTGCATGGGTTACCCTGGCGAATCTTCCTAGGTCCCGGCCCCCAACTTGGGTTACCCTGGTGACCTCTTACGAAACCCGGCCCCACATGCAATCCAATGCGGCATCGATTATCTTTCATGAGGACAAGACAATGATTTCGCCATTCCAGGCCTTCTCAACTCATCTCAAGCCCATACAAGCACTTGAGCCATGAGTGAGGCATACACTTATATCTTGTTAATGTGTGATTCTATCCAAAACCCCTAAATAAATATTATCGTTTTCACTTGGTTAACAAACTTCCAATGAGTTACCCTGAGACCACTTCTGGGTCTCGGCCCCCATTGAAAGCCACTCCCCTAGCAACAAAACCAAAAGTCTCTAACTGGGTAAGCCAACATGCAAAACATAAAAAAAAACACATGAACAATCATGTAAAGCGAGGCATACACCATCTCGCACGCAATAATTCATAATAAGACAGCTTTCAAAAGCATGGCTAAAACCCCACATAGACAACACCAAGTAAGGACCAACAATTCACCAAAAACCAACATATAAATTCAATCATAAAAAAAAAATCAATTTCCTCAACCTCTGGAAAGCTGGTAGGCCATTAACATAATGTTTTCCACCAAAGTGGCACCAATATCTTGATCTCATAATCAACATCAAATTCAAATCAAAACAACCCAAGATACACTATTAAAGCCTTCTCGTAGTAACCAAGCATTTGGGAACAACTCCAAAAATAAACATCATTTCCACTTGAGCAATAACCAAATTCACTGTCACTCCACAATTGACATATTACTTGATATACTTATCAATATAACAACACATTCAATCATATAAAAGAAAATTTCAAACAAAGACTCTCACATTATCTATCCAATCAAGAACAACTTCTATAAATGATAATCTCTACTACTAGAACAATAACAAAGTTCACTCTCAGTTCACAAACATCACAATACATGAGGTATCATTCAATCCAACAATACAACCACAACAAATAACCTTTACCATTAATAATGGGGGTAATTCACACTCATCAGTTAATATGATTTTTCCATATATCTACAATATCAAATTATGTTGTGTCATAGTATATTATAATTTTACCACATACCAATGGATCTCCCTCCTATTACTCAAATAGGATGAAATTTTGCTCCTTATAATCTCTTTGCAACTTCTTAACATATATTTATATATGTATATATATATATATAGGAATGTGAGTAATAATCTTCTACTTAAATTTTTATTCAAGCTTGGCTCACTTTTCTCCCATGATAGATTCCTTTTTGAGAGCTAATATAGCATTCCATAAGAGAATACAATTATATTTAACATCTTCTGAATTTCAAGTGGGAAATGCCAAATTCCTAATGTTTCCATAGATGGTCAAAATTCACTGGTAACTACTCCTCATGCAGTAACCTCAAATACGGTTATACATAGCTAACATTTAAAGTCAGGATCCTTATTACACAATCGTCAGCATTTTCAAATGACATAACCATGATTACATGGTAGGGCTGAGAGGAATATTAGAATACTGGCTCTTGGCACCGACTTGACAACTATATTATTCTTTATTCATAGTTATATTACATTGATTCCACCGTCAATCAATATGTGTTCCGTTGAATAATCTATGGCTAAGCACTCCAATATGATAAATTATTCTGAGCAATTTAAGAGCTTAATTCCTCAATATGAGACAGTGAGGCTTAGTTTTCTCAAAAATAAAGCATAAGGAATAGAAGAATTATATCGAAGGTAGCTACAACTATAAGGTAGACATGCATATACAATTCTCAAACGGCGAACACAAGAATCTAGGAAGGTTAAGATATGTATAACTACGAAAGAGTTTAGTATCACTTCTGGTCAGTGCCAAAACTACATTGAGAAACCGTCTAAACAAAACCCAGAGAAGGATATTAAAGTTTGACAGACAGAGGCAGGGAAGGTTTAACATCCAGATTTATATCCAACACATGCAAATGTTATAAACACCAATCATCAGAAGAGAATACAACAGACCGCGCCCCAGCAAAATGAGAAGAGAAGTTTCCAAAATAAAGATACAGCAACTTGGCAGAGAGAAAAGTTATAAACATTTAAACTAAACTTTTGCGCGTAAACTGAGTATTTCTACTCAAAACAACCTATGTACAGATCCTTTAACCTAACCGACCCATATATAACCAGATCTGACTTCAACTAGCTCGTACAATACCAAAAATGGCTTCAGGAGAGCAAAAGAAATCTACGAGTCAGAGAAAAGACCAGACCCAGACTATGGTTTGGATTAGGTTCAGATCTAAACAAAAAGTAACCAGAGGTAAAAAAATAATCATGAGTTCCAACTATCCCACACAACCAAGACTGACGTTCACGTAGGATTTATCTAGGTACCCAACAAAACGTAGTCTACAGGTGGCTCGAAAATAACGTGGTCTTCAGGAATAGCTGAAAGATTACATTCCAAAAGAACTTACTTTTAAATCTACAGGAACGACAGAAGAAAATTACCTATGGAAATTTATTATCTGTTCTGTAGTGAACTCTACAGCTGCTTTGTAGTTTATGATGTGTTTTTCCAGACAACAAATGCTCTCCAGCAAATTACGTCCTTGCAGAACTTTCAACCTCTCCCTCTCCCGTTTTCCTTACTGTCGCCCTCTCCTTCTGCCCTCCTTTTCTATCGTTATATTTTCCAGTCGTTCCTTCTTTTCTCCTTTACCAGTCGTTTCTTTCTCTATTGCCTGTCGATCTCCTTCATGCATTCATCCCCTTTTTATTTTGCATAGTCAGCGGTTCAACTCCTGTGCTTGGTCGATCATATTCTTTTGTTCTTTTGCACTATCCTGTCATTTTTAAGCAATGGTCTACCTATTCTCCCCCCCCTCTTTCCTACCTGTATCGGTTTCTTGTTCTGGTCTTGGATACCTTGCGGCAAGTCAATTCCAGCAGACAAAACCCAGAGGAATAATGTGTTTCTCTCTTGCAGACCCATTGCAATTGCGGCGAGCTGTTGGTGGATAAGAATATACTCGCTGCCAAAAGACACCACCACCACCGAGCAGCGGGCTGCCTGTCGAGCCACTGAAAGCCAATGTCATCCATGGTAAGTGGCGAGAGTTTAGGCATGAGTAGTCCTACAGGGATCGCTGGACACTACCTGAGGCTCTGCAAGTTCTCCACGTACGCCCCTTCCAACCCCAAAAATGAATTGCATGCCACTCCCAACTCTCCTGCACACAGATGCTGGTGTAGTCATTCGCATGCAAGGACATTCCAAAAACAAACTCCCCCATCCGTGCTGACATGCAAGGAGAAACGCCATGTTACAAGTAGTTGAGCCGCTCCCTAAAAACGTGCTCCCATCAATATACCTATTAACATCTTATCCTTCAAAATCCCATGCCTTTGTTCCAACCCACCGATGGAGAATGAGATTATGTGACAAGCATTTATTTTAAGATAATGCTCAATTTCTTTATGGGAAACATGGGCTATGATAAAGATATGTATACACGATACTCCAAATGATTATGTAACTCTATTTTAAATTGGGGTGCCATTTCCTTGGAGACTTCTATTTTATGAATACCGATTATACAGATGTACAACGACTCAACAATTTAGTAATACATATTACATGGGCAAAAATACATTTATACTCCTTACAATAATCAAATGAAAAAGTGAAAGAAGGGATAGATGGTTAATCAAATCTACAACTTGTTGTGATCTCCATTATAAACACACGATAATATCTACTTACTAAGTATGAAGGGCGGTAAGGAGAGAGTACAAAAACTAAGGCAAAGCAGGAGAATGTTATCCCAATTAGATGGCAAAGAAAGTGATATAAGAAACTTTCAAAAAAAATCCAGCTGGTAGCTGTTAAGCCAAATTCCACGCTTTGGGCGAAAGGACAAGGCACGCCAAATGTTTGACATAATGCCCCAAAGAAATGTAGTCTCATAGAATGCGATAATTACTGTAGAATATTTCAAGCAAATACACTCGGCAGGTGTAAAACCAAATTCCACAACCTTTACAGCATTCTATTTTCAAGTAGAGAAAATGGGTAGGTAACGATTTGAATGAGAGAGGCTATCTAATTTACTAGACCTTTTGCAAGTCTAAAGGTTGCAGCTGTGACAGGTTGCCAAGTATATTAGAAGGTGAATATTGGAATTTGAATATACTGCCATGTACTTGCATTTATTATTGTTATTATTATTATTATTATTTTTAAATGTTGAAACTGTAAAGCAAAGACTTCAGTTTACAGAGAGCGAATAGCCAAAAGAAACAAGACTCTATAAGGAGGACGCCAGTAGGAGAGAGTGCCTTTGACATGGGATTTCTAAGAGGAGTCTATCAACAAGCAATTTTCACGCAAATGTGATAACATCTAATCTACCGTGTGATGGAAGAAGAAGCAAGAGAAGAAATAAATTACTATCACATTGCTTACCACGATTACTACATTTAATAACTATACATTCACAACACATCCAAACAAGAAGGAACCAAATCACACACGGCTTCATGGTCAAGACGAAGTGCAGAGGGGGTGTTACAAATAACTTTAATCACAAAGATTAAATTACTTTACCAAATACATTAAATTTAATTAATTAAGTTAAATTAAAAGCTTTTAACAACTTTACTCTAAAATAAATAAATAACATCTAAAACATACAATCATTAATTTTCACATATACTTCCCACCAATAATAAATTATCAAAACATCAAGAACGACATGACTCAGCAACCAACAAGACACAAACTGACAACACACTATGACAGAGTTGTGGTTTGACAAGGGAACCCCGTTACTATCTCCCAATCTTCAAAACCGTTGGGATATGGACACGCTCAAACCTGTGAAACCAGGTGGAGACGATGTCATGTACCTGCAATCTTGTAATCAAAATGAATGTCGAACATGCATAAAACTTAGCAGACACACCGTGAAGAGAAATCACAAAATCACAGAGCACTTGCATGCGAGTGATGTAATCCGGTCCCCTTCACCAATATAGACTGACGAAAGTAAAGCATCATTAATCAACAGATAAGCATATATCAATATTAACAACTATGCTAATTAAAAGCATAACATGAAACATAACATCCATATAGTGCATCATCTCATCACAAAAAAACATCCACATCACTCTAAAGCCAACAATCATAAGACAATAGCAAATATCAAGGTCTATCATAGTAAAGGTACCGACTAATAGCCCGAAAAAATTGGAAATACATAATAGCAATTGGAGGGGCACTACACCTCAATATCCTTTGTTTAAAATAAATTTATTACCAAATGACAATTGCATATTAGTTCAAATCTTTTGTTAATATTCTTTGTGATAGTTCTCATTGATATTGAAGAAATGCAGTTGAAGACCAGAAAAATTAATGTATATAGGACTATTTTACCAACAAGATGTTCCTAAATCCCTTCCACAGGATGAAAACAACAATTTTCTAATGCGTAAGCTTTACATCTTTTATTTATGACAGATTTCATGAAATTTTTGAAAATTGATGTAACAGGGAAAAAAAATTAATACAATATGGGATCATTTTAAATGCAAAATATTCTTAAATTTTCTCAGGAGCACCTACCAAATAAATGTGGAAAGGTCCCCATATAGTAACTAGGTTAATTCTCCAGAAATTGGAGCTAAAGCTTATACTTTTCTTGCATGCTCATTTTTTGTTCATTTGATAAACCCCTTTTGATTTAGAGAGACCATTCCATGGTTAACCCATCTTCTATTTCAAAATTTCATGTTTCATAGGAATAGAACCTGGGTAACTTGGATAATTCACACAAGGCAACCCATCTCACATTGCACTGCATTTTCATGTTCTTCACAAGAATCGAAATAGGGCCTAGGGAATTGGACCTATGAAGACTTTCAAAAAGTGAAACTCATCTTACCACTAAACTACATTGCTCAATTTCTTACAACCTTAGAAAATACCTCTGTACTAGGAAAAATAAACTACATTATATGGTATAAAAGAGAACAATGAAAAATAAGACCTCAAATGCATTTGATGAAAAGTCTTCCCATGTAATTCTTGCAACAAACTCTTCATTTTCATTTTTTTCAAGAGCTACTTCTCTTAAAGGAAATACTTGATGAATTTGAACATCTCTTTTGTCCAAAATTCTTCCTCTTTGTCGCTATCTTCATATCCCACGAGATTTTCTACCATGAAAAAAATATAAATATATAATCACATTCATATTTATAAAAAAATTGTGGGAAACAAAATCTTACATAGGTACAAAACCAAAAATGAACATATACATTACCACAACTACCAAAAGCACCACCATAATAAATGCATACCACTTTCATTGTAAAATTAGTAGAAAACTTAAAGAAAATCCCGCACTTAAAGAGGGTGAAAAAGCACAAAAGTGATTGATAATTTCTTGTTCCACAAGATGAGCTCTTCATATGCTCGGTCACCTCAATGATATGAGCTTTGTGTCCTTCATGCTTTATGAATTTAATAAGAAAGACCATCATTTTGTAGGGCCCAGTTATAGTATGTACTTTGTAAAACTGTGGTTTTATGAAGGGTACACATTTGTTAGATCTTTTTGGTTAATCTATTAAATAAAAAGTGAAGTTGTATTTATATAATTTTTTAAAAAAATATGATGGTCATATAATTATATTTATGTATTTTTAAAAAAAAATATAATCAAATTAATCTACTAAATAAAAAGTGATGTTGTATTTATATTTTTTAAATTTTCATTTCACTAGAGAATATAAAAAAATTTGAAAGAGTGTTAAAATATCTATATTTATTTTTTATTATATTTTCTTTCTTAAAATAATCTAACTTTTAACATTCAAAAGACAACTTTAAATAAATAAATATTCAAGGAAATTTTTGAAAGACTATTAAAAATATATATGTATTTTTTATTATAATTTCTTTCTTAAAATAATCTATTTTTTAACATTTGAAAGACAATTTTAAATAAATAAATATTATGAATAATGAATAACACATATTCATCATGCTCATTATGTTTATGTGATCTTTTCCAAGCTCATTATATCCATTCATGGTGTAACAAATTTGGAGAAGGCATGCAAGATGATCATTCAGATCATGATCGTTCACTTCTTTTCAACGACTTTCCAAGAGAACAAGTTTAAAGGTTGGTCTTTGTTTGACTTGGAAGGGGTAGAGCCTTCATAGGTCTTTGTTTTCTTTTACCAGGTGGACATAGAGGGAGACCATTGCTTGTTTTCTCCCATTCCCAATGACTACAAAAAATCATTGACAATGGCATGTTGTGCGGAAGTGAGATTGTTGTACCAAATGAGATGCAGATTGAGAATATAGATAGATGATCACTCATAAATACAATAGAGAAAACCAACAAACATACATATGAAAACATTCACTTTCCACATGTAAAGATAGGGAATCACCCACCAACATAAAAGAGAACCAAAATTTAAGTGGAAGTGGAACTAAATTATCAGGAATTTTACATTAACTAATTACCATACAAGTTAGGGGAATCAAACATCCCTAATTCACAATAGCATGTTGATGCACAACTTTTTGTGAAGGGAATCCATCATTGCTTGAAGGTTTACATGAACTTGTCCACATGTATCATTTGTCTACAGATAAACCTCTCTTCATTCACTCAACTTATTGACCCTTCAAGCACCTACAATATCACCTGTGAGCATGACTGCTCTAATTCCAAATATCTAAAATTAGTAAGAAACCAAAAACAAAAAAAAATAATGACAAATGTGGATCACCTAGTTGGTCATTGGTCTAGATAAATCCCAAGCGTTAGATTAAAATAAAGAGGAAAATTGTAAAATCATAGGCATAATTAACTTGATCTTTACCATAGTTCTCACATAATGCATCACCAACAGATAGGACCACATAAATGAAAATTTGAAAAGAAATAAAGAGTGAAAGGTTTGATAGAATGCCTCAAACAAATGTTGCCTCATGACATGTCATAATTGCATGATATGCATTTGTTAAAAATGTTCTACAAACTTCAAAGAAAATGCAAATGGAAGGTGTAAATTCAGATTTCATAAATTTTACCAGCATACTACCCAAAGAAAAAAGTTTATTTTTTACAGTTTGAGTCCTTGTTCCCTTTTCTTACTTTTTGTCAGCTTATGTTTGCTTATTTTTATCCTAGCATCGTTATTTCTTTGCATGTGTAGCTTTAGACTTTTTTAATAGTTTTAGAAAAATTAATATATTTTTATTTATTAGTACTTGCCTAATTAATTAAAAACTAGAATTTTATGTTCTTCAAATATAATTTTTTTTTTTTAAAGTGAACATGTTAAATACTTAACTATTGCAATCAATTTTTCAACTCATTTTGTTAATTAGTTATTGATAAGTTGGTTTTGAACCAATTAAAAACTAGAATTTTATGTTCTTCAAATATAATTTAATTATTTTTAAAGTGAACATGTTAAATACTTAACTCTAAAAATTGTAAAAAATATTTTTCTTGAACATAATTGGCTAAGAAGTTTGGGGTGTTATGGGAAAATTTGTAGGGAAAGCAAGTAAACTATTTTTTAAAATGATTTTTCATTTTTTGCTTGCCATTTCATTAAATTTTTCTAAAATAAATAAATGTTACTTATTTTTACATTTTTTAAGAATGATTTTTAATATATATAATTATAGAAAATCTCACAAAAATCAATTAATTATATAGAGATTTAATTCACACTATTAAAATAATAAAGTAAAACTTAAATTAAAGATAATTTAGAGATTTTATTTCACACAATTAAAATTAAATATCAAACTATTTAATGTGGTAACTTTTTTTATTTTTCCAAATTTTATTAACTTCAAAACATAGATAAATACAAATAAGAATTAAATTAAAATAACTAAAATTGTTGAAATTATTAATTAAATTATAAGTTTAATCCTATTATATTTAATTATTATAATCCTAAAAACATTATAATTAGGATTAGAATTAAAATTAAGAATAATGTAAAAATTATGGTTAAAACTATTCAAAAATTAAAATAAATTTTACTAATAAAAATCGCTAAAATATGATTAATAATATAATGCTCCAAAATTTTATTCATATAATATCTTTATTCCAAATCTTATTCCCTATATTAATTCAAATATATATTTTTAATCTCACTCTACAATTTTTTATTGTTAGGGTTAGGATTACAACCATAGCTATGGATAGTGTTAAGACCATAGTTAGGGTTAGAGATAGGTCTAGGATTAAGATAATGGTTTAGAATTTATTTTTAGGCTTTTGGATTAGGTTATGCAAATAACTAATTAACAATACTAAAACACTATAATTAACAAAACTTATATTTATTTTTATTCACATTAATAAAACTTACATTTTTTTTCAAATCTAAAAAACAATAATTACAATACTATAAAGGCAAGTACTAACCACTACATGACACTTGTTATACATTACATTTTATATAAGATAATTTTGTTTTTAAAAATATTATAATTATATTTATTATTTGATTTAATATAGTTATTAAATTATTATATTATTTTAAATTAATCTATAATTATTTAGTTATTATATTTTATTTACTATATTCATTATATTCTATAATCAACATCTATATAATTATGTATTTGTTTTAAACTAATTAGTATTATAATTATAATTATTATATTATATTATATAATATATGATTTAATTTAATGTAATATATATTAAATTAGGATATTATTTTTAAATACTCTATACAAATTTAGAAGAATTAATTAGAGGCTGGGTTAGTCATATAACAAATAATATAATTATAACATGAATTTAATTTATAAAATAGATACATAATTAAATTGTATATATATATATATATTAAATATAATATAATATATATATTTTAAATTTTATATTTCTCACCTAAGTTGGTCATTGGTGAAAGGTGTACAAATTAAATTAACATGACCATCTCAATTCTCATTTATTTTTAACTAGCATATATATCTTTAATAAATCTAGATATAGAATACATTAAAAGATATCTTTGAACAATCATTTTAGTATGTGATTATCAATTCACAAAAGTCATTAGAAGGGTGTGAGGTCATATGGAATTTAGCAAGAATTGACTTCAAAAAATATCAACATTCAAGAACATATAATCAAAATAGTATCTGCATGATCATAAGGTTATATTTGATGTTGAACCAAAGCAAGTATCGGTAACAGGAAAACAACATGGTGTAATTGAAGACTCCCAAAGGTGAGAAACAAGTGCAAACAAGAGAAGTGAGCAAGAAGATACACTAGGTAAATCTACCTCTCTCTCTCTTTATATATATATATATATATTTCATCTCTATTTATCCCTCTCCCCTCTCTCACTCCTCTCCATATCCTTCTCCTTCTCCTTCTCCATCTCCATCTCTATCTTTATATTCCTCTCTATCTCTATCTCCTTAGACCTCTCTCTCTTTCTCTTGCTCTCCCCCTCTATCTCCCCTCTTTCATTATTATAAACATAGAATGAGCCTATTGGTAATGGAGCAAAAAAAATCCTAATTGACCTACCACACCCCTTTGACGTACCCGTTGCATGCCAATGGATGATTGATATCTCTCTATCTCTCCTTTATATCCCTATATCTCCCTCTTTATATCCCTATCTCTCTTTCCCTCTCTCATAATCACTTCCTCTTTCTATATCTCTCTAATTATCCTCTCCCCTCTTTCTTTCTCTCCCTACCTTCCTCTCTATCTATTTATATATATATCTATCTCTCTCTATATCTCTTTGTCTCACTCATATACACACACACTCCTTGTTTCTCCCTCTCCCTCTCTATCTTTATCTCTCTATATTCCGCATCTCTATCTCTCCCTATACCCTCTATCACTTGTCTTTATCACCTTCTTTATCTCTCTTTCTTTCCCACTCTATCTCTATCTCCCTATCTCTCCCTCCCCTCTCTATCTACATCTCATTGTCTCTACAAGTCTCTCTATACCTCTCCCTCTCCATTTCTATATATATTGAGCTATCTATCCCTCTCTTACCCCTCTTCTCTCTCCCTCTCTACCTATCTCTTTCCCTCTCCCCCCTCTTCTCTCTCTCTCTCTCCCTCTACCTATCTCTCTCCCTCCCTCTCTCCATCTCCCCCTATCTTTATCTCCCCATATTTCCCTCCCTTGCTCCCTCCCTATCCCCCTATCTATCTCTCTATCTCTAGACCTATCTCTCTATTTCTCTTTCCACATATCTATATATCTCTCTTTCTCTTCTCATATATCTCTATCTCTCCTTTATCTCTCTCCCTCTCTATCTCCTATTTCTCTCTCCCTCTCTATCTCTCCATCTCTCCATCTCTATTTTTATCTCTTTACTTCTTTGTGTTTTCTTATCTCTCTTTCTTTATCTCCCTTTCCCCCTCTCTATATATTCTTATATTTCTATCTCCCTATCACTTATCTCACAATTTGTATCTCTCCCTAGCTCTCCCTCTTTCTCTTCCTCTATATCTCTCTTTCTATTCCTCTCTCTATCCCCCTCTCTATCTACCTCTCTCTATCTTTATCTCTCCTCATACCTCTCTCTCTCTCTCTCTCCCTCTATCTTCATCTCTATCTCTATCCTCCTCTCTACTCCTCTATCTCTAGGAATGTCTCCCTCTCTTTATCCATCAATATCTCTCTCCCTCTCCCTTTTCCTAAACCTCGTGTAAGGCCCCACCTTGCATGTGATTAGTAAAGACCTAATATGTTTTATGTGATGCTAAATAGATGGTAAGATGTATTATGGATGAAAAATAGTGTGATTATTTGATAATCCTCTTGCTTATGCTACCATGAATGTAAGACCTCGTTTCGTATCCCCCATTTTATTTCAATCAAACAATTAGTTAGATAATTCATGATTATGATGAGGTGAATGATGCAACTCTTTTTTAGGATTCATGGGCATTAACCTTGATTTAATTATGATATAAGCACATATGAATTGTTGGATATAACTTGAAAGAGATGGGTTATTTGGCATATTAAATTTTGGTAAATGGTTCATCGTTAATGTCATAGGAGTTTTAAATGAATTACTAAGGTGGTAAAAAAAAATGGAGTGACTATATTCTTGTATGGGAGTAAGTGTATATTTCCTTGGATTATAATGAAAATTGAATCTAGGTTCATTTGATGTATTAATGTGTAAATAGTTCATGAGTGAAAATTATGTGAATTGGATTAGCTAATAATATGAAGAGATATATGATCTAACCATGCTGACCTTGGTAATGTGCAAGAATCGAATATGCAAATAGGAGGATGGATAAATATTGGAATCAAATCAAATATATCTTTGGGAAGTTCTAAGTGTAGCCCTATTAGACTTAGAAGGGTTTGAGGTCATATTTTTGTTTGGGTGATTATGTTTGAGTAGAATCCAATTGTAGGACATGTGATGTGAGTTTGGTTGGGGTTGGAACCCTTGGTTAGGATCAAAATTCGTATGGATTCTTTTGTAGGTTTTGAAAAGGGATTATTGAGTCAATTTCCTTGGTTTTTGAACAAGAATAGACCCCTAGGACCTACACCTATGGGTTTGGAACCTTTTTGACATGTGAACTTGTTCTTGGAGTGTGAAAAGACCCCTCAAAAGTCCACATTCATGAATGTGGCGAATTCAAAAAGTGTTGGGGCTTGGGAAGAGTGACTTGTCACTCTCAACCTTCTACTCCTCAAAAAGTTCTTGGAATTGGCACAAGACTCACACATGTGTGAGAACTTGTGGGAAAGAGTGTAGGTTTGGAGGATCCCTATATATCTCAAGAAGATAGAAGATTTGGGCATTGCCCACTTCTCCTTTTGGAGAACTTTAGTGAAGATAGTAGGAAGAATGAGAAGATGGGAGGAGTCCTTTTGAAAGATAGCACATCAAGATAGCTTGTCTTGGAGAGAAGGGAAGGAGAAAAGAGTTGATTTCCTCACCAAAAAAAGAAGAAGAAGAGATAAGTTATCCTTTACTTCCATTCCCTCTTTTGTTTATCTACTGTAAGAAAATGGCTTGTTGCATGGATCATGGTTGAATGGGAAGGTAGAAAAATTTGATACATGAAATTTTGATGTTAGGTTATTCATATTCCTTTGTAAAAATTTGAGAAGACTCCATTCATCATCTTGGAGTTGAAATATTCCTTGCTCGGGGGTATGGCTAGAGCCCACGAAGCTCCATGATGCCATTATGGTAGGGTGGAGAGCAAGCCTTATCTAAAAATGTGTTATTCATTGCATTACTAAGTATTGTTTGTAAAATTGAGGGTTAGTATATTGTAGAAAGAGAAAGAGCAAGACATAATGGTGTGTTTGTCTCATTGCAAATTTTGCAATCAGATCTGGAAAAGTTACAACTTGTGAGCCAGTTTTGTTACATAGAAATGAAGTACCATTTGAAATAGAATGCCTGATTTTTGTGTTAGAAAAAAAAAAGGGGGAAGAAGAAAACACTGTTCCATTATTAAGTCTTACCCTCCATATATAACATGATGACTATCTGCCATAAGCAATTTTTTTTATGTACTTCTAAAACATTTCCTTTGCAAGTTTTTTTTGTGTGTTTGGTTGAAATACAATTGCAATGCTAAATGTTTTTACTTGGAAATTGTAAAAAAATAAATTAGAAATTATTTTATCCTCTAATTAAGCTACTAACAACATTGTATAATTTCACGTAAATACCCTTCACGGGATAACCTCCTATCATGCTTCCTTCAAATTAGATACTTGGTTGAATGGTGGAAAGGATTATATTATGTCCTCTGATAGGAAGTTGGGTTAAGCATTTTGAGTTAACCATGAATGTTCTGAGCCTACTCATGCACATACTTAAGAAGGATAAGACTTTATGCTAAAACAGTTAAATCTGCGTATAAAATAAAATAAAATAAAAGTTGCTATGATAGCTCCAGGTTTAAAGGATGAACCCAATTATTCATTCTATAATAGGCATAGTTATCTTCCTCTTGGAACAAAATGTTAGCAAATACATCGATGGCATAAGCAATGGAAGCTAGACGCTGAGTAAAGGATCTGTATAGATTATGTACTGCATGGTATATTTTGTAGAAGGTCATGTTGCTCCTTCGTCCATGTAATCACTCTAAGATGATAGAATAATCTTTGAGCTGGACCTATGTAAAATGTAACTCTAGCCAGTAGCTATGCGTTTTGATACCAAATAATAATAATAATATTAATAAAAAAAAAAAAAGGATAGTTAAATCCAAAGAACATATTGAGCAAGCACGTGTGTTTGTAAATTCCCATCCTTGGTTCATGGGAAAAATCTACTGAGGTCGCAGCTAGTGGAACTAAAGCTCCAGTGGCTTGTTAAGTAAAGAAAATCAACATTTTCATAGCTGGGACTTGAGTGCATCTGCAAGCCAATATGGCCACCCCCTGTCATTGTTTGGAAACAAAAATAAATAAAAATAGCAATACAAATGATGTGATAAACTAGTTGCCTCCATCGATTTTATAAGGGGCACATATCTATTATTGTTGGCAGGCGCAACCATCCCCATAATCCTCCATGAAGCTTACCTTAAAACTCTTCGAGGGTTTGCATATTGTAGGGGATATAGACCAGTCGTCTCAGCCTAGATGTCTAAATAGGTGTGATGAGATGAGGAGTGCATAAGGAGAGTCAATGTGTCCTCTGAGTAAATTGAATTTGGCACTTGAATAGACTTCAGCTGTTGAAATCAACTAGTATCTTAAATCGATGCATACAGTTATTACCTCCCCACATGCCAGAGAGTGGGAGATTGGCAGGCGCATCCACAGGTTTATAGTGCTGTGTTTCTGCATTTAGTATTGGTAGCGATTTCTTTTTATTTGTGTCTAATAAAGTGATGAAGTGGACGTCAATTCTCTCCCCGTATCTCCACCAAGATCATGCATTTAAACATCCTTGAGGAGCAAGTCAATATTTAATGCTTCTTGCAGCTTTGTGTGCTGTGAAAATAGCACTTAGAGTTCTATTCATAGGCCTGATTAAGAATAATTGATACACCGCAGAAAGCTTGCTTGTCTTGTTAAGTATGATTCTCTTGAAATTCATCCTCTAATATGTTTCCTGCAATGCCGATTTCTGCCCCTAATCACCTCGTGATCTGCATGTACCTTCTTCTTTTTTTATACCATTCCTTCTCCGGTGAAGCGTCTTATCACGATCCTAGAGTACAAGTAGGTACCAGTTGCTCCTTCCAACCCACGTGTTACAAGCACCACCTTCCTTTTTACCACAGGTATAGAACAAACAATAGTATCTGTGATAGGTTAAGAAATGATACTTCCTGAAACCTTCTGGTCCACTCTCCACCACACTACCCAAGCGTGAGAATATATCAGTGTAAGGTTTACTAGCTAATGGTGAGAAGAATAAAAGATACAAAGATTTAGGAGTAATGCGTCTGCAAAGTTCGTAACAAAGTTACCTCCACAGTAGCAAGAGGTCACGAAAACACCATAGCAGGATATTACCATGATCTCTGTTCTTGTTACTTTCAGTATGTGGTGTGGATTCAGTCCTACAGTAGTAGCAGTGTGGTTCTACGCAATAAATTGTATGTGGCCACTTTTGTTATCAGCCACAAGTTTGACCTAATCAATGTCCAATAACATCCATGGCACGAGTGAAGCTAATGAAGAGGCATAGTATAATCCCAACGCCTTTATGCTCGCTATTCATTTCAGTCAAAGTCCAATAATTCAATCGATCTCTTGGGTTAAATAAGACAGGGATGAGCAAAACTGCGAATCAAGAAATAATGTTGCATATCGTTCAAAAAAAATATAAATATAGAATTTGCATTCGTATGGTTGGTTAAATCAACAATTCAGGCAAGTGCTATCTTGCATAATGTTACCTCCTTTTCTTAGAGTGTGGAATGAACGTCACCCATGACTTCCTCAGCGCATATTTATATATATCTTGAAACGTAGGTAAGCATCATGTTTCCCTCATAAGAATTCGCTCTTTAGTATTTAAAAGCCATCGTGGGGAATACTTAGAATACAATTATCCTTTAGAGAGGAGAATATGTTCCCATATTCTAACAAGAAGAATCTATTAAATTAAATAAGACTATAAACCAAGGTAAAGATTATTAGTTAAAATAAAATTCTTTAAAATTAAGTTAAGGTCTCTTTATTTGTACACTTTTTAAGGTCTCTTTATCTGTACACTTCTTTCTTTTCCCTTTAAGGGAAAAATAATAATATGCAAAATGTAAATGAAAATAATTACTGGTATTTAGGGAAATAAGCAACATGTAAAATGATAAGGAGTTTTAAAAGGTATTTATTTGTTTAATTTATTTTAGAGTATATATAATTAAATTAATAACGATTAAGTAATGATAATAATAAATAAATTAAAATAGAAATCTAATTATTAACTTGCAAATTGTAATTATTATATTCACTTTCATATTTAAATTTCAAGTTGAAATATTGAATGTAGATCGACAAGATGATTTCGTGGGTAGAGCTTGCAACTAAAAAATGTTTCGTCAATTAATCCTTACTTATATCTAGTAGTTACTCATACTCAAATGTTGGGCCCGATTTTTCTCATGATCGCTTGAGGGTACGAGTGATGGCCTTCACACATACCTGCTCTCCTTTATACTAAACCCTCACCCTAGGTGATGTGTCGTTGATCTCCTTGCAGGGGCAATGTCATCCGATGAGTGTATTACATCATCATGTTACGCATGGTTAGTGTATCGTTAGCAAATTTGCAAACATGTGTGTTTAAAAAAAAAAAATTAGTCATGTTTTGCCTTGGAGTAAATTTAGGGCATTACATTTTGGTATCAAAGCCCTAGGTTGCAACTCTAGGGAACTCTGGGAATAAGTTGGGCATTAAGTATTGTGTGTGCATACATATATTTACAAAATTCCTTTGTATTAGCTTGAATGAAATGTTGACAAGAAAATTTTAAGAGGACTTATGTTGCATATTAAAAAAGAAGGTAGTTGTTATTATCCAACCCATGTAGATTTGAGATGTACTCAAATAGTCAAAGATCAATCAAAATAGGTGGTTCAAATAAATATTCAGTTGAAAGCATTTTACCTTTAAAAATAAATCAGACTAAACATGTTCCCTTGATTAAAGTTGAATGACCGAGTCTAATTAATAGGGATTATGGCGTTAATGTAGACTTTTGGCATTAAATTCTCTTAAACCTTAAAAAGGTATAAATGAGGTTACAACATAGTCTTTTTATAAAGTCCATGCATATTATTTTAGGGTATCATAATATGTATTACTAAAGAAAGATTATTTTGCTGGCTTCTTAAGACTATAATTCTTAAATATAATAATAATGCAATTCCTTGAAGTTATCCAGTTATATTTTTTTAGAAGCAGCATATCTTATTATAGAAACCTTAGTACAAATAAAGAATGAAATCTATATTTTTGTAAACTTATCACTAGATAAAGGAAGGAATTATATGAACCTCAAAAGGGGGATTAATGTGTTGAAGGTTGTGGTTGAACAACATTAGATCTCTAAACCCTTAAACTGATTAAATCAAAGTGACAACAAGAATGGAATAATATAAAATCCTTGAATTGTGTATTATGAGGAATTTGAGCAATCATATAGTTAGATTTAAACTCTTGAAAAAGATTAAAACTAAACCTTTAGGGTGTAGGTTGTTAGACAAAAGAAAATTAAGGACTTGTTTACAAATTGGTACTAATACATGCATGAACTAAGAATCCTTTACACCTTGACCACGAAATTTATAGGCCCTATTCTATTACCCAAAGGTATTGATTTACATATAAGTGTATAAGGGTTAATCTTGTGAAGCAGCAAACAATTCACTTTATGGTTGGTAAAAAAAAAAAAAAAGTTTCATGTATGATGGCATCAACTAAGGATAAAAGCCTTGCAATGCATAGTAAATCCAATTTTTAAAAAGTGGTCAAAATCATATTTTAGCTTGAATTAAATGGGTAAACTTTAAGTTATCCTAACACTTTTGCAAGTAAACAAAGACTTAGTCAATGTAATAGAAATACAACAACTAATAAATCTTGGAGTTGTTTTACCAATAGACTAAAATAGCAAATGACAGAACATGATTCAAGTCATAGGTGAGAATGTATTGCAAGTTGCAACTAAGTTAAGATTGGTGAAAATTGAATTAGATATTGTATAAATAACTTAATTCTAGAAAATTAAACATACCTTTGTGATGAGACCATATCAAAATGTGAACTTGATGTTAAAACTTTATCTAGAATGCATGCTATTACTATTTTCCTTATAAATGAGATAATAAATAAAGTCTTGTTGGAGCCAAAATAAGAAAGGATTGTATGTCTAATATGAAGTAATGACATATTCAATTAGGTGTTGACCTTTAAGGTTGTGTATATGTCACTAGAATTGAAGAATCAATTGTTTGAATTTATAAATTGGGTGAGGAATTATGTAAAAAATTTAGTGAATTGAATGATTGAGAAACTAAATGGTATCATCAAGGACATGAAAATTTCCATGAAAGACTCCCAACTGATGTTGTGCATTTCTAGATACCGATGACTAGTACTCTTGAGGAAAATATGTGTGTGTGTGTGTGTGTGAAAGAGAAACACACTGGAGAAAACTTAGAGGTAGGAATTGTTACTCATTGTATGTCTTTGTACCTTAAGAAGTTAGAAATAATTGTGATTACAAAATAAAAAATAAAATAAAATTATGATTATAACATGTGATTAAATGAGTCAACCTTAGGTAGTGAAATGCAATATTTGTTTAAAAATATATATAGATTAATGAGCTGTGAAAATTATTATTCTATGATTTATCATGTGTTTTATGAATTGAGTGTGCTTTCTTCTCTTGTATTATAATGTTTCAAAAGAAAATGATTGATTAACTTCTTTATTGAGTAGGAAACATTCTTTATCATGTTGCAAAATATATATAATGGAAATTACCATATGGATATGTTAGTGAACATGTAACAAACATAGTTGAATGAAAGAGGAAGGACAATATGGATTCAAATATAGAAAACCAATATTGATCATGTATGTGATGTTGGACAATGGATTAGTAAGATAAAAGTATGATATACCATGTATTGTTAAACCTAAGAAAATGGAGTATTACCTAGGCTATAGTTGTACATCGTCTAGTGATTTCCTTTACATATGCAAAGTGAGTAGAGATTTACAAAATTGAGAAGAAAAGTGAATTTCACCTAAAGAAATTGAAGTGTATTTAAGTACATTGATTTTGCTATGTTATATGAAAAATTTCATAGAGTGTATTGTGTTATGTCATGTGATGTGAAACCAGTAAATGTGTTGTGCCCCAAGTATGAGATATAGGGTATCCGACTTGGGATAAGGCTGGTGGACGTCTAGTAAGAATCCCCTATGTGTACCCCTTGTGATGGTCCATTGTGTAAGTTAGCTAGTTAAGAAATGATGTAAACATGATATGTGTGGACGTGTGTTTATTAAATGCAATGTGATGTATTCCTTTGTGTTAGTATTGTTTGTATGTTAAATGTGTACCCCTAGCGTTTGGTTCCCCGCTAATGGGAGTGTGATGCCAGCTAGTGTAAATAGGGGTTGAGAGGCACATGGTCTACCATAAGGAGATTACGAGCTCAGGGTTTTGTCCCTAATCCTGATAAAGGATCTATGTCAAGTCATTGTTATCTTCCCATGGATGTTGATCGTGGCCTACTCCCCCACATATGAGAGCCACACTTGTTGGTTCATAGTGCAAACCTATTTCTTGATGTATATAACCCATGGTTAAAGGATGGAATAACATGGACTACCAGTGATTCATATTTATGTGGTCAGGGACCACCAGTTACTCATATTCATGTGGTCAAGGACCACCAGTGCTTCGTGTTTATGTGGTCAAGGACCACCAGCGATGCATATCTATGTGGTCGGGGACCACCAGTTATTCATATTTATGTGGTCAGGGACCACCAGCGATGCATATTTATGTGGTCGGGGACCACCAGTTATTCATATTTATGTGGTCAGGGACCACCAATTTTTGCTTGCTATAATACTTATGATGTGGTTAGAGAACCACCATTCCCCTCCTCCCCTTAGGTGGCTTATCAAGTCACGTGGTGTTTGTAATGTGCAAATTTTATTGTTGAAATATGAATTATTTATGATTCTTGATTGATGCTTTATTTTATTATGCGCCAGCAATGTGTAATTTTAAATTTACGTACTTAGGCTATTTAGCCATTTGGAAGTTGTTATATAGTCCGATTTTCCTCAAGGACTTGTTTAATTTTTCCTTTGAATTATGATTGGAATGTTGCAATGTAGCTACAATTTATCTTTATTTTGTTTCTCTTGAATTTATAGTTCCCTCTTGGGAGTTTTATTGAAACTTTGGTTTATGATCTTGTGTTATTCAGTTTGAGGCTTTCTCCTTGGTTACAAATTTGCTGGCATGTGTGGTGTAATGTGGAATTTGTAAACTGCCATATCCCGGGGGGTTCCCTGGCAGGTCGTATAGGGGAGTAGATGTGTTGGGGAATTATTTTGAAAGGGGTTGTGAATGGGACCGGTATGGGACGGTCATTAATCCATTCTTCCCTCATTCTATGATTATTCTTATCTATATGGAGGAGTCCTTAGAGAAGGGCCTCGAGTGGTATCCAAGAATATCCATCCTTGTAAACCCCATTGTGTGAACCTTGTGTTGTAAATTATGTGTTTGTATGAGGATATGCACACCCATTGGGAAGAGCATCCTTTATATGAGGACAGGCGCACCCAATTGAGAAGAGCATCCTTGCTATTGTTGTGTGTACATGTGAAATTACAAATAAATGTGTTGTGGCATACCTGTGAGCTACTGGAGAAAAATGGTAACATATGAAGCAAAGTTAATATTATTTGAGACATGGTATGAGTGCCATAATTTTAAGGTAAAATGTTCTCTTAAGAATATATTTAGACAAAATGTGAAGCTAATAATTCTGAGACATGATTGGCCCATGAAACAAAAAAAAACTATTTTTTCCAACATCATGAGTGATGTATATGTTATGATGCAAAATTTTTTGGAGGTGTATAAAAGGATATGAATTCATTCAGATATATTTTTGTATTCAAGTTGACTACATTGTTAATAAATTTGAGCTACAAGGATTGTTGTTAGCATTTGTTAAATTAATCGTATATCAAATAAATGTTCCATTATGAGAAATTTTGTTCCAAGTATTTAAATATTTAATTCATGGAAGAAATTTATCTCTAATGTGTGATTATAGCTAAATGTTTCAATTCTTCCATCGAGAAAGTAAAAGTAATTAGTATGTTTGATATATTTATGTTTGTTCTTATATTGAGATTATGTTTTCAAACCTTAACGACTTCCAGGAGGAAGTCTAAGCTAAGGGGAGGGAGATGTAAGGCCCCACCTTGCATGTGATTAGTAAAGACCTAATATGTTTTATGTGATCCTAAATAGATGGTAAGATGTATTATGGATGACAAATAGTGTGATTATTTGATAATACTCTTGCTTATGCTACCATGAATGTAAGACCTCGTTTCGTATCCCCCATTTTATTTCAATCAAACAATTAGTTAGATAATTCATGATTATGATGAGGTGAATGATGAAACTCTTTTTAGGATTCATGGGCATTAACCTTGATTTAATTATGATAGAAGCACATATGAATTGTTGGATATAACTTGAAAGAGATGGGTTATTTGGCATATTAAATTTTGGTAAATGGTTCATCGTTAATGTCATAGGATTTTTAAATGAATTACTAAGGTGGTAAAAAAAAATGATGGAGTGACTATATTCTTGTATGGGAGTAAGTGTATATTTCCTTGGATTATAATGAAAATTGAATCTAGGTTCATTTGATGTATTAATGTGTAAATAGTTCATGAGTGAAAATTATGTGAATTGGATTAGCTAATAATATGAAGAGATATATGATCTAACCATGCTGACCTTGGTAATGTGCAAGAATCGAATATGCAAATAGGAGGATGGATAAATATTGGAATCAAATCAAATATATCTTTGGGAAGTTCTAAGTGTAGCCCTATTAGACTTAGAAGGGTTTGAGGTCATATTTTTGTTTGGGTGATTATGTTTGAGTAGAATCCAATTGTAGGACATGTGATGTGAGTTTGGTTGGGGTTGGAACCCTTGGTTAGGATCAAAATTCGTATGAATTCTTTTGTAGGTTTTGAAAAGGGATTATTGAGTCAATTTCCTTGGTTTTTGAACAAGAATAGACCCCTAGGACCTATACCTATGGGTTTGGAACCTTTTTGACATGTGAACTTGTTCTTGGAGTGTGAAAAGACCCCTCAAAAGTCCACATTCATGAATGTGGCGAATTCAAAAAGTGTTGGGGCTTGGGAAGAGTGACTTGTCACTCTCAACCTTCTACTCCTCAAAAAGTTCTTGGAATTGGCACAAGACTCACACATGTGTGAGAACTTGTGGGAAAGAGTGTAGGTTTGGAGGATCCCTATATATCTCAAGAAGATAGAAGATTTGGGCATTGCCCACTTCTCCTTTTGGAGAACTTTAGTGAAGATAGTAGGAAGAATGAGAAGATGGGAGGAGTCCTTTTGAAAGATAGCACATCAAGATAGCTTGTCTTGGAGAGAAGGGAAGGAGAAAAGAGTTGATTTCCTCACCAAAAAAAGAAGAAGAAGAGATAAGTTATCCTTTACTTCCATTCCCTCTTTTGTTTATCTACTGTAAGAAAATGGCTTGTTGCATGGATCATGGTTGAATGGGAAGGTAGAAAAATTTGATACATGAAATTTTGATGTTAGGTTATTCATATTCCTTTGTAAAAATTTGAGAAGACTCCATTCATCATCTTGGAGTTGAAATATTCCTTGCTCGGGGGTATGGCTAGAGCCCACGAAGCTCCATGATGCCATTATGGTAGGGTGGAGAGCAAGCCTTATCTAAAAATGTGTTATTCATTGCATTACTAAGTATTGTTTGTAAAATTGAGGGTTAGTATATTGTAGAAAGAGAAAGAGCAAGACATAATGGTGTGTTTGTCTCATTGCAAATTTTGCAATCAGATCTGGAAAAGTTACAACTTGTGAGCCAGTTTTGTTACATAGAAATGAAGTACCATTTGAAATAGAATGCCTGATTTTTGTGTTAGAAAAAAAAAAGGGGGAAGAAGAAAACACTGTTCCATTATTAAGTCTTACCCTCCATATATAACATGATGACTATCTGCCATAAGCAATTTTTTTTATGTACTTCTAAAACATTTCCTTTGCAAGTTTTTTTTGTGTGTTTGGTTGAAATACAATTGCAATGCTAAATGTTTTTACTTGGAAATTGTAAAAAAATAAATTAGAAATTATTTTATCCTCTAATTAAGCTACTAACAACATTGTATATTTCACGTAAAACCCTTCACGGGATAACCTCCTATCATGCTTCCTTCCAAAATACTGGTTGAATGGTGGAAAGGATTATATTATGTCCTCTCTGATAGGAAGTTGGGAGGAGTTAGTTCATATGAAATGCTCTAAGCCTACTCATGCACATACTTAAGAAGGATAAGACTTTTATGCTAAAACAAATTAAATCTGCATATAAAATAAAATAAAATAAAGCTATGATAGCCAGGTTTAAAAGGATGAACCCAATTATTCATTCTATAATAGGTATAGTTATTTCTCCTGGAAAGGCACTGTTAATACATATCCCAATGGGCATAAATGTAGCTAGATTGGCAGGATTCCCATATTGCACAGTATGTTTGTTGTCTTTCACTCTCTAAGATGATAGAATAATCTTTTGAGCCGACCTATGTAAATGTAACTCTCTAGCCAGTAGCTATGCATTTTGATACCAAATAATAATAATAATATTAATAAAAAAAAGAAAAAGGATAGTTAAATCCAAAGAACATATTGAGCAATCACGTGTGTTTGTAAATTCCCATCCTTGGTTCATGGGCACAATGTACTGAGGTCGCAGCTAGTGGAACTAAAGCTCCAGTGGCTTGTTAAGTAAAGAAAATCAACATTTTCATAGTTGGGACTTGAGTGCATCTGCAAGCCAATATGGCCACCCCCTGTCATTGTTTGGAAACAAAAAAAAAAATAGCAATACAAATGATGTGATAAACTAGTTGCCTCCATTGATTTTATAAGGGGCACATACCTATTATTGTTGGCAGGCGTAACCATCCCCATAATCCTCCATGAAGCTTACCTTAAAACTCTTCGAGGGTTTGCATATTGTAGGGGATATAGACTAGTCAACTCAGCCTAGATGTCTAAATAGGTGCGATGAGATGAGGAGTGCATAAGGAGAGTCAATGTGTCCTCTGAGTAAATTGAATTTGGCACTTGAATAGACTTCAGCTATTGAAATCAACTAGTATCTTAAATCGATGCATACAGTTATTACCTCCCCACATGTGGGAGATTGGCAGGCGCATCCACAGGTTTATAGTGCTGTGTTTCTGCATTTAGTATTGGTAGCGATTTCTTTTTATTTGTGTCTAATAAAGTGATGAAGTGGACGTCAATTCTCTCCCCGTATCTCCACCAAATCATGCATTTAAACATCCTTGAGGAGCAAGTCAATATTTAATGCTTCTTGCAGCTTTGTGTGCTGTGAAAATAGCACTTAGAGTTCTATTCATAGGCCTGATTAAGAATAATTGATACACCGCAGAAAGCTTGCTTGTCTTGTTAAGTATGATTCTCTTGAAATTCATCCTCTAATATGTTTCCTGCAATGCCGATTTCTGCCCCTAATCACCTCGTGATCTGCATGTACCTTCTTCTTTTTTATACCATTCCTTCTCCGGTGAAGCGTCTTATCACGATCCTAGAGTACAAGTAGGTACCAGTTGCTCCTTCCAACCCACGTGTTACAAGCACCACCTTCCTTTTTACCACAGGTATAGAACAAACAATAGTATCTGTGATAGGTTAAGAAATGATACTTCCTGAAACCTTCTGGTCCACTCTCCACCACACTACCCAAGCGTGAGAATATATCAGTGTAAGGTTTACTAGCTAATGGTGAGAAGAATAAAAGATACAAAGATTTAGGAGTAATGCGTCTGCAAAGTTCGTAACAAAGTTACCTCCCACAGTAGCAAGAGGTCACGAAAACACCATAGCAGGATATTACCATGATCTCTGTTCTTGTTACTTTCGGTATGTGGTGTGGATTCAGTCCTACAGTAGTAGCAGTGTGGTTCTACGCAATAAATTGTATGTGGCCACTTTTGTTATCAGTCACAAGTTTGACCAAATCAATGTCCAATAACATCCATGGCACGAGTGAAGCTAATGAAGAGGCATAGTATAATCCCAATGCCTTTATGCTCGCTATTCATTTCAGTCAAAGTCCAATAATTCAATCGATCTCTTGGGTTAAATAAGACAGGGATGAGCAAAACTGCGAATCAAGAAATAATGTTGCATATCGTTCAAAAAAAATATAAATATAGAATTTGCATTCGTATGGTTGGTTAAATCAACAATTCAGGCAAGTGCTATCTTGCATAATGTTACCTCCTTTTCTTAGAGTGTGGAATGAACGTCACCCATGACTTCCTCAGCGCATATTTATATATATCTTGAAACGTAGGTAAGCATCATGTTTCCCTCATAAGAATTCGCTCTTTAGTATTTAAAAGCCATCGTGGGGAATACTTAGAATACAATTATCCTTTAGAGAGGAGAATATGTTCCCATATTCTAACAAGAAGAATCTATTAAATTAAATAAGACTATAAACCAAGGTAAAGATTATTAGTTAAAATAAAATTCTTTAAAATTAAGTTAAGGTCTCTTTATCTGTACACTTTTTAAGGTCTCTTTATCTGTACACTTCTTTCTTTTCCCTTTAAGGGAAAAATAATAATATGCAAAATGTAAATGAAAATAATTACTGGTATTTAGGGAAATAAGCAACATGTAAAATGATAAGGAGTTTTAAAAGGTATTTATTTGTTTAATTTATTTTAGAGTATATATAATTAAATTAATAACGATTAAGTAATGATAATAATAAATAAATTAAAATAGAAATCTAATTATTAACTTGCAAATTGTAATTATTATATTCACTTTCATATTTAAATTTCAAGTTGAAATATTGAATGTAGATCGACAAGATGATTTCGTGGGTAGAGCTTGCAACTAAAAAATGTTTCGTCAATTAATCCTTACTTATATCTAGTAGTTACTCATACTCAAATGTTGGGCCCGATTTTTCTCATGATCGCTTGAGGGTACGAGTGATGGCCTTCACACATACCTGCTCTCCTTTATACTAAACCCTCACCCTAGGTGATGTGTCGTTGATCTCCTTGCAGGGGCAATGTCATCCGATGAGTGTATTACATCATCATGTTACGCATGGTTAGTGTATCGTTAGAAAATTTGCAAACATGTGTGTTTAAAAAAAAAAATTAGTCATGTTTTGCCTTGGAGTAAATTTAGGGCATTACACCTCGGTATCTATATCTTTTTGCCTCTCTACCTCTCCATATTTCTTCTTCCATCTCTCCCTATATCTCCATTTTTTAATATCTCCACCTCTCTGCACCTCTCTCTATATATATCAAATATTTATCTTTCTATATATCCCTCTCTCATTCTCTCCCTCTCTATGTATTTGTATCTTTCATCTCTATCTCTCTTTATCTCTCCCTCACCTTCTCTCCATATCCCTCCTCCAATTTCATCTCCATCTCCATCTATATCTTCCTCTCTACCTCTATCTTCTTACCCCTCTCTCTTGCTCTCCCTCCCTCTATTTCTCCCTCTCCCTATTGTAAAAATAGCATGAGCTTATTGGTAATGGAGACTGACTATCTTCCTAATTCAAAGATTTTGTTTTAGTTGTGTTTGTATCCTTGTAAGTGGATACATAATTGATTTAAAGCTTTCAATTCTCCATTGAGACCTTTGTTGCAAAAGCAACATCATTTGATAAATGGCCTACCAATTGACCTCATGTACTACACAAATTTATGCAAAAAATAGAGTAGAATTTCCTTAATCGACCTTCCACACCTCTTCAGTGTACCCATTGCACACTAGGTGTGATTGCTAGTGTTATGTGGTCTTTATTTTATAAACTACCTACAACATAATATAATTAACAATTACATATTTAATGTTTTTTATTAAGGGTAAATAAAGTTTTGAAGGGACCCAAAACCCTTTATGAGTAGGTTTTGATGGGACCCAAAACCCAATCTACATGAAATGCTGCCAAAGATAATACAAAGACAAAAAAAACCAACCTACAAAAAAAAATTGTACAAAAAGGGCATACTCAAAGCTAGGAAAAACAACAAGCACTAGCCAAAAGCTAGATCAAAACATTGCAAGTACTTCCTAGATTGAAGATACCAGATAGTATCACCAACACTGATCTCTATCACCACCTCTATAGGAGAAATAAGATCCAAAAATAAAAAAAGGGCAATAGTAGCTCCCAAACAACAAAGCCAATAAAACAAGATGAGAGTCCCCAGTCCCATCACTAAAAAAAAATATCTCTCCTTATTTATCCACCTAAATAAGAGAAAATGATTCACTTGATACAACACCATGACCCCATCAACATTCAACACTGATTGAGACAACCAACCCTTGACAAACAAGTCGCTCAAAAAAATAATTTTTGAGCCAAAAAAATAGCAGTCTTAGTGAAGTAGGTCAACCACATCACCTCTCTTGACTCCCCACCTATATAAGAGAAGAAAAGAGAAAACAAATCAAAGGGAAATAGGAGTCCCTTTCTACTAAAGCCACACCTCACCAACAAACTCAAGCTCCACTTCAATAGGAGCTACAATAGAGAAAACCAGCAAGATGACAAAAATCTTCCCAACACTCCCACAAAATAAATCTCCACCTTGATAGGAGAACCAGATTGTGAAGGAAGCAAGAGGGAAAATAAACCAACAAAAGGGATAGACTCGACTCCCTTAAACTCCATGAGAATCTAGGTTTTCATGAAAGGCATTGAGAATAGCCTAGCCATTAGCAAAAGATCATAAATAGGGGTAGCCTCCCTTGTTCATCATCAACAAGAACCTAACATCCTTCTAGAGCCAACCCCAAAGGCATAAGACATTTTTTAGCATACAAATATCTAACCTCATCAACAACAGACATTTTAGTCCACATAGGGTTCAAATTGGCTTTCTTAAGGAACATAAGCATCTAGGTCTTCAAAATAGACTTAAGCAAGCAATGGTCAACAACCCAACCAAAGCCCTCAACCATCAAAGGAAAGTTAAGGAGTGCCAAAAAAAGCCCCACAAATAAAATTATAAAATGCTCAGGAGCAACAAAAACTAAAAACATAACAAAGTAACCCTTGTCTCAAGCTTGGAAAATCAATAAGCCACCAAACCTAGCAAAAAAACCTACACCCCCAAGGCTAGGTCAAAAGAAACAAACACGAACACCACAAAATATCCCTCCGCCATGCCTTATAAAACTCTAAATCGATCCAACAAAAAAAAAAAGCTTCCACATTGAGAGGGAAGGCAAGGCCAACACTAGCACATAAGCTTTCAGGATGAACAAAACTTCACCCACTAGAGTAGCGCTGGCCAGGGAAGCCGAAAGATTTCCTAGCACAACAAAAGGGCGAAATCTCCAAGCAGTAGCCCCATAAATCAAAAAACCCTTGTGGGACACAACACATCACAAAGCTAGACCAAAATAAGGATCGAATCCAAGCAAAGAAAGAGCTGAATAAAGGTCACTGAAACACCAAAAAAATGTAAAACCACCTTCGAACCTAAGGAAAATTTGCACAACCACACACAAAAAAATAAAAAAACCTTAGAATCGCCATCCTCTTCATCCACATCTTCAGAAATAACTTCCCCCCCACTCTCGAACTCGCTCCTGTTCTCACACTCCCACCCATTGCTCCCTGGTTGACATGCCCACATATATGATTTGTTATATTTAATGTTTCGTGGCATGTTGCCTTCTTTATTTATTAATATTGTATAAAAATAACCACAATAAATAAGAAAAAAAATGACTTCAATTGTATTTAAATTAATAATTTCTTTATTTTACCTTTTTTAAGAAGACAAATATGTGTTTTTTAAGAGTTTATTTTATGCTCTACTATATAAACATTGCAATTAGTACTTCACGTATGTGGGAATTTATAATTTACATTGATATTCATGATATTAAAAATTGAATATTGTTTTTTCTTTAAAAAAAATGTCAAATCATTTTTTTTCGAAGTATCTTAGACTCCCTACTATTTTTTAAGCTTTTTCAGTTGGTTTTATTTCAGCCTCAATTCTCATTTTAAATTTTATGGCATGCTTTCTTAACTTCATTGAAAAGAAGTGCAATATCGAATTTATACATTGTTTACTAATAATTCATATATTTTTGAGATACAAATTATGTTTTAAGAGAAATGGATGTCAAATATTTGCAATCATAATTCTATTTAAATGTGTATTCATAGTTAACAAATTAAAATAATTTTAAAGTTTTTTTTTTTTTTGGTTGTGCTAGAGTTTTTTGTTTTTTTGTTTTCTTTCATGGATTTGTCGATCACCTATATGTCACCCTTTTTCCATTGTAGAATTATGCCTCTTGGTGTAAGGATTTATTGATTACTTATACGCCATCTTGATACCATTGTAGAGCTACGCCTCTTGACATAATTAAATTAAGTTAATAAATTTACTAAATTAAATATTTTAATGTTTACAATAATTTTTAAAAATTATTTTATAATTAATTTGTTTGTATTTTTGAAAAAATAATATAAAGATAAATATTGAGATAAAGATAAATTATTTTATCCTCTTTGGGTGATATTTCTAGAGAAGCATCGCAATACTTCACCTCTTTCTTTCAGGGGGACTCCCTAGATGCATTGGAAGATGAAAATCATGTCTTGTCTTGTATCCCTTCCTTGGTTTCTGTGGAAATGAATGAGCACCTCTTGGGCTATATTTCCCTAGAGGAATTGGAGGCTACAGTCTTTCAAATGAAGAAGGGGAAAGCCCCTAGTCCTGATGACTTCTTGATTGAATTCTTTTAGAAATTTTAGGATATTATAAATTTGGATTTATTAGAGGTGGTTTGGGAATATCAAAGGAACAAGCAGATGCTAAGGGCTATAAATTCTACTTTCCTTGCTCTCATCCCTAAATGTGAAGGGGTGGATAGGCTGAGTCTATTTCAACCCATTAAGCTCTTTGCAATGCCGTATATAAAATTCTTTCTAAGTTGATTGTTGAGAGGCTAAAGCAATGGATAATAGGCTTATTTCTAAGGAACAAGAGGTTATGTGGTGGATAGGTAGATCTTGGATTTTGTGGTCATTTCCTCTGAAACTATTCATTCCACAATGACCTTTAAAGAAAAATCTATGTTCATCAAGTTGGATATGGCAAAGGTTTATGTTAGAGTTAAGTGGTCCTTTTTGTGTAAAGTGCTTATTACTTTTGGTTTTGCTGAGGAGTGAGTTATGAGTTGTGTTTTGATGACTTCTTTTTTTAGTTTTGATTAATGGGGAACTGTCTTCCTTATTTGGGGCCTCTAGAGGTCTTTGACAAGGGGATCCCCTTTCTCCATACTTATTCATTCTTTTGGTTGAAGGGTTGGGGAGAGTTATTAAGAGAAATGTGGAGCAAGGTCTTATCCAAGTTTGGGCTTGGGGAAAAGGTTTACCTCCTCAATATCACCTATAGTTTGTTGATGATACAACTTTGATGGGCATGGCCAAGGTCAGAGAGGCCACCAATTTGTGTAAGGCTTTAGACATTTATCTTGCTACTTCTAAGAAAATGATTAATGAGGGTAAGTCTTTTTTTTTTTCTTTAACACGTCAAGGCACATTTAATAGAGGATTACTCATATTTTGAGGTTCCAGATTGGTTCTTTTCCTTTGAACTATCTTTGTTGGTACCCTTCCTTGAGGCACCTGGAAAAATATCTTAGACAAGTTTCGTGCAAAGGTGAACCATTGGACTCACAGGTGGCTTTTTTTGGTTGGCCAAGTTCAACTTCTTAAGTTGGTGGTGCAGGATCTTACAAATTACAGGTGTATGCTCTAGGTGGCTTCCATTGGTTTTATTAAGGACTTAGATTCTCTAGCCACACAATTTTTATGGGATGGTAGTTTTTTTTTCTTCTAAGTGGAGCCTTGTGAAGTGGGATATTGTGTGAAGTCCAAAGCAATTTGGTGGTCTTGGGTTGCAGAATTCTACTTTGACTAGTGTGGCAATGTCTACCAAGCTTTACTGGAGATGGTGTTTGGAACAAGATCATGCCTGGGTAAGGATTATTTCCCACAAATATCTCTATGAGATGCCAAAGGAGGAGGTTCCTCGGTATCCACTTGTAGGGAAAGGTTATGTGATTTGGAAAATGCTTAAAAAGGGTGCTAAGCTGATCAAAGAGGGCTTGTTTTGGATATGAAATGAGGGATTTGAGGCCCTCTTTTGGTTTGAATCTTGGGATGGGTTTTCCCCTATCACGAGCAAGTATCCTAATTTGTAGAATATTTGTTAGCACTTCTTGGAAGCTGGTTGGTCTCTGATGGTTGATTTTAATTTTTTTTAACCTCTGTGGACATGTGGAGGTGTTTAGATGGAAGATACCTAGTGAGTGTCCTATGGTTGGCTTGGATGAGGACTTTTTTGAGCTTCAAAATGCAAGTAGACAATGTAACTATCTTAAGGATAGAGATATCTTGGCTTGGATTCTGAATCCTAAGGGGATCTTCTCAGATGCTAGTGGTTACCAAGAGGTGGTTTCCTAGAAGTATGGTGGGATGGAAGTTCCTTGGTGGAAAAATGTTTGGAATAAGTTCTCCTAGCCCAAGTATAGTTGTTTCTTGTGGACCTTATCTTGGAACAAATGTTTGACTTGGGAAAATCTTTAGAAGTGAGGATTTCAGGGCCCATTTGTTTGTGTTTTATGTGGGTGCAGTGAGGAGGATTCATCTCACTTGTTCTTTCGTGTCCCTTTTCTATGCTTATCTAGCATTTTTGGTGGGGTATTTGGAAACATCCTTGTGTTCATGCTTCTTCTCTAGTGGAATTTTGGAGTAGCTTGTGGAGATCTCCTACTCAAGCTTCTTTCCTCTAGATTGTGTGGTGCATTGGCCCTGCTTTCATCCTTTGGTAGATTTGGTTGGAAAGGAATCATAGGATTTTTCATGGGAGAAAGCTTGTGATTCAACAAGTTTGGTAGAGAATTGTTTGTATGATTTAGGAGATTGTGGAAGCTAAATGTGAAGTGATCTTTCCTTTGGAAAGGAGTGATGAGGAGATTGTGAATAGTCTAGGTTTGCATGACTTGGCCTTCAACTCCTTTTATGTTCTTCGCAATAGGCATATTGAAAAGAAGGTTCAGCGGGTTGGGAGTTGGTCTCCTCCTCTGATGGGTGTTTTGAAGATCAACACTGATGGTTCTTCTAGGGGTGGTCCTGAGCCTACCGAAATTAGTGGAGCTAGGAGAGATAGCTCTGGATCCATTATCTTCCTATTCTCTATTCATAAAGAGAAACAAACCAACAATATTATAGAGAGGTTGGTGATTCTTTGGTCTATTGAGCATGGTTGTGCGCTTGGTTGGTATAATATTATCTATGAATTAGACTCTCAAATAATTTTCAATTTGTTGAATGAGCAAAAGTTGGAGGTTAATTGGAAACTTTCTTTGGTTGTTTGACATATTTTGTAGTTGTGTTCCATGTTAGAGGTGGTGTCGTTTACTCCCCTGGGAATGGAATAGGGTTGCTGAATGTCTGGCCAAATGGGCTTCAAAGCATGCTGGTGATTGAAGATTGAGGGATGGGAACAATTATCCCTAGATTATTGCCAAGTTTTTGAGAAGATTATCTTGGAGGACATGATTGGTTGATGTTGTTGGTAGTTGGTTGTGCGGATATGTTGGGTCTTGGTTGGGTGTGTGTTGGTTGGGTTATCTTACTTTCTTTTGGGTGTCTTTGTAGACCCTAATTTCTTTGTACTAGAGATTTCTTGATATCAACAAATTTTTACCCTCTTTATTAAAAAAAAACCTGTGTCGAATAAATTTTTATTCTATTCATATGTTGAAGGTTAGGTTTCCTAAAAAAAATTATTTTGTGTAAACCCTATAGTAGTAAATATCCTCTTTGCAATAAGCCTTTTTTTAGAATGGGTCCATGGCTCAATGTAAGATTTAAAGCTTTACTCTCACTTTCATTGCCATGATTTTTTTTTATATCATAGGAATCATTTCCTTTAATTTCTAATATCATGAAAGATAATTATATAGCTATGTTTTGTGGAAGGCTTGTACACTCTATTCAAAGAGTAGCCCGAGTGAATAGTTTGGAAAAAAAATAGTGATAAACTCTTTTAACGGGAAACTATGCCCTAAGAGCAAAGAGTAAACATAAAGGAACTAGGCTCTATACCCAGTTTTAGTTTTAGGTGCCTTTCCTCCCTGCATTGGCACACCTCACAAGGGTTGTTGTTGTGGACACTACCTCCCTCTTTCCTTTCTCTTGCTACCACTTCCTTCACCTCACTGATCTCACCTTCCAATTCACCTTGTCTTTTTCTTGCAACTATTGCTTACTGGCTAGTAGTTGCACGACAACTAGATCTGGGGTTAGAGGTTGTCACCCCAACTTGCCCTATTAAAAAAATAGCATGTAAAGAGCCTCAAATCTAAGGTAAATAAGCAATTAAATGGTTATAATAAAGCAATAAACTTGTAAGCAAAGTGTTGAATAGCCAGAAACCTCATAATTAAAAAAAACTTTGTCATGACCAAACAAAAACAAGGTAGGGGAATAACAACAAAGAAAATAATTTGTGACAAGTTTATATTTCATAACATAAGCTTTCCATTGATGATAGACTAGATACCTTTCTCATTTTCCTCCTTGATGCCTCCTATAGGTTGGAAAACACCTGTCACTGATGCCTTCATATTCTTGTCCTATGCAACCACCACAAAAGGGGGTAATCATAAATGATTTAGGGTTTGTATTTTGGATTTGTGTGGTACATAAGTAATGGTGACAACTATTTTATAAGAATATTTATATGTAATGGGTTACATTTTCTAAGATAATTATCATTTCATGAAATCTATTTTTATTCTAATTAAACTTGTACAAATTTATTATTGGTCATTAATTTAGAAATATTTATTCATGAAATTTTATTGATTTAAAAATAATAAATTTACACATATTATTCTGAATTTTAGTTTAAGGAATAGTTAGACCGAATTTCCAAATACGTGGCTCTTATGGAGTTATTTAATTAATTATTTATTTGAAAGGAATATATATTTATTATTATCTTTTAGAAAAGAATAAGATAGTTAAATAAAGAGATAAAACAAAATAATCTATCACTTAACTATTGATACTAGTAATATTGTTGTTTTCAACTAAACCAAGAATAATTAGTCATAACTTAAATTTGATAAAAAATAAATAAAATTATTAAATACCACCTCAATTATTATTCATACTAAAATTAAATAAATTTAGTGGCCTCTTTGGTATATGTGATAATTTGAAATCTTAAAAGTCTCATCAAATAATTGTTTAGTTTAGTTCTAGCTAAATTAGTGAAACTAAAGCAACACGCACAATGTTGCGTGTAATGTGAATACATTTATTGAGTTTTCAAAAAAAAAATCCTTATATATTTGAGTGGAAATATTTAGTGTTAATCTAGGAGCATCAAAATTGGATTAGTTATTATATATTGGTGTGAGGGTAAATTAGTATAATGGTTTTACGTTTAGGTATATACCCTCAAGTCTTGCTAAAACATATTTTATCTAGTTCTCTATATAAATTTTCAATCTAATCATGAAGGTAAAAGTTTCTTACCCTTTTTATGCCCTAGAAGTCCTTGTAAAGTATTAATTAAAGTCCAATTATGTAAAGACCCAATTAATTCTAACCGAAACACCACTATTTTTTTTTGTGTTCAAGTATTCATTCACAAGTATACTTAGGAACGTCTATCCATATGAGATAGGTATATCATCTGTTCATATAGAACAAGAATTCACTTCATCTATTCATATGGAATAGGAATACATCTATTCATATAATCGAAATAGGCATCCACCTAAATGAGGTAGACATTTATCATACGATAGGTATGTGCTCTAGCCAGAGTCTTGGACTCATCGAGATCATTTGATCCTGAGTTGCTTCCTTGATGACCACACTCCCTTCTGAAAGTGTACCAAGGTTGCCATCCTCAGGGGTATGTAAGTTATAATTCTAGGCTTTGAACCTGCCTTGGAATTTGGCCTAAGGGCCTCAGGGAATCAAGCAATCCATGCGAGATTCTTATGAGTATAGTTGTATATATTTTAGTTGATGATCTCTTATAGCTATTTATGTGATCTATCTAACCCTAAACCCCGTTCTCGAACACCTGAGTACTTGGAGCATTCTTCATTTCCCAGACTGCCTACATACCTTGCTTCCAAACGAGATCAAGGCGTAAAATATGCAGTTCTATTTTCTAGACTATGTTTCATGTGAACTGTTATAAAAATTTGGGTACACAACCCTTTCTAGGGTTCTTGTTTCCCCTAGACAATTCCTCTGCGGTTGCCACCCATGAAGGGAAGCATAAATAACAAATGGTCAGCGTGATCATCATTTGTTTACCTAATGACATTCATCTACCTTATTTCCTATTAATATTCGTCACCCTTGACCTGTTTAACGATTCCATAATTGATATACCTCATTGTAAGAATAATTTCAATTCCACTGTACCAGAGTAAATTCCTACTTTGGTTTCTAGGTTGTCACTAGCGGATTTGATTCATTCTTTTCTTTTATCTTTTTAGATTATCGTTCCAAAGGGGATTTTCCTCCCTTTGGATTTAATCAACCAATGTCCCTTATTTCTCCCCGACGATTTATAGGGACAATGCCACAAATTCCATTATTGCAGCTATGTTAGGCGATAGGTGCAATAGCTCAAGCGTGATGACATTACCCATAAATGTGAACCAGAGGCACCGTGAATACCGAACACTGCTAGTTTTGTTTTCCTTTCTTTGATTAGGTTTTCAAGCTATATCTAGTATAATTAAATATTTATTAAGAAAAAGCTCATAAAATTTGGAATACATAACGACGTTAGTAATATTCATTATAGCACAATTCCCCAGATATGATTTATTCAAGAGTAAATTTCAACTCTAAGAATAGTTTAAGTGTCATTGATAGTAAAATAAGAATTCTATATTAACCTTTGATTGAATAAAATATCAAAAACATCCATACATATCAAGTATTACCAAATAACCTATTTAAAGTGAGTATTTAAAAATTAGTTACACACCGATTCCTCTTGACCATCATGTAGGGAGTAAGTGAAAAACAATAAATAAAACAAATTCAAGCAAGCCAATTACTCTTAATTATAATATGGTAATGATCCAATGAATGATTCACATTTATCACTTTCTATACTCATAAAAAGACATACCCACAATTTGATACAATCTTAGAGATGACAACTTAATAAAGAACATGCTATGATCATATAGTGATATCAACAATACACATAACTTACATAGATTCTTTGATCAAGACACAAAATTCAAGACTTATATTTTGTAGGATAATTACTCATAACTAATCTCTTTTAAGAGTAAATTGTTAACTAAGAAAAATAATATTCCTTTGATGATTGAAATTAAGAGGTATTTGGTTATAGTTATGCTTAACCAAATTTTTCATGAGGCAATACTGTTAATAGTCTAATAATAGTCACCACTCAACATTTTACTTTATTTTATTTTATTCCTATTGAATGATAATATTGAGGAGGTCAAATGGATTAGGTATAAGGCATTCATTTTGAATTAGAATTTTTCATGCCATACTCAATATACTTTTAACAAGGCAAGGTTTTGATTTCGTAAATTAAGAAAATACATACACTTCAATATATTACTAACTTGTACATTAAATTTGAGGGTACATTTGATCTAGACTATAAATACATTCTTGCTACAATTAAACCCATTAAAAATTTGATTTTAATGTGCCCTATGATTGATTATTAGTGATGTAGTTCAATACTCAGAAAATACTTCAAAATTTCCCCTACCTTTTGTCAAGATCTTATTTCTTATATTTTTGTCCTATTATTTTATAAAATATGTATGATAACGGGAGAATTAAAAAATTATTGCAGACTTGGTGCTTTTATAGGCATCAAAGATCTTATCGATCCCATAGAGTTTAAACATATAATTTAGCACATCAATGTTTCTTCAATCTTTTAGAGAAAGTAGAGTGACATTAAAAAAGAACAAAATCACCAAATTATTCAACAACTCTAACTAAATAAAACACTTTCCTTAGCTTTATAAGCATATGCACAATTGGATAATGAATATATAATGTAGACATTAGTCATAGAGCTGTAAGTTGCATTGATTTGCAGCCATGAGTTGAGGAGAGAAATCATCTAATAGGTTAGAGTAACCTGTATGAATAAATGATGACAAAATGCCTAAAGGGATTTTGAAGGTTTATTATGATTGCAGACTGGGCATAAAGAGAGTTTGATGTATCATTTTTTTTTGGAGATTTCGTAGCATCAATAGCCCAATCCCATGTTTAGAACAACAATTTATTATAAATCAAATCTGAACATTTTAATTGAAGAACCTTTCAATGGTTATCGACAAATTATCATGTCAACTATAAATCTAAAAATGGTATGATGGATAGAGTGGAACAACTGTACTATTTATGCATGTGTATGTATATTTATCAGAGGGTATTGCTGCCATAGCTTAGTAGAACTGTGTGAAAGTATTGACAACCTAGTGATGGTGTGTAGGTTCTTTTTCAACACGCCTCAAGAATGTGGTCTCATGTATTTGCATGAATAACAAATATTTTTAGAAACTTTCAAGCACTTACAAACTAGTAAGCATATGAATTATTCCTCCATGCCTGTAGATATTGTGATATGACTGCCTAACTCCAGTATGGGACGCTACTTTGGGAATAGAAACATTAAGAGGTAACACTGTTTATTGGGATTATTGGGTATGTTGGAAGATGCTTAACAAATTACTATGCATGCTAAATAAGCTCTAATGCATTCATGATTACCTCAATTCCCATAGTTGGGTTACAAGTGAAGACTCCTGCATCTGGGTTCATGTTATAATATTCTCAAGAAGCATGAAAGAAAGTTGATATTGGTATTTTATTTCCCCTGAGAAATGAAAATCTCTAGATGATTACCTATACATATATTTAGCTGTGCAAAATAACACCATTTATTGTGTAAATTCATAATGTAATCTCAACTCCACAGTAACATTATATGAATATATTTCACTAGAGGATTCACAATGACAGATACTTACTTGACTATGCACAATCCTGCCTGAGATATGAGTTAAGGGAAATGCCCAAGTTGCCACGTCTCTTCCCTACAGAATTTGCAACGAACACCTCTTCCGGAACCAAAGAAAACACAAAACATAGAATTCGAATTCCCAAACTCAAACCAGCTCATTTGATTTATAGCTGAAGGTGCTTTAAATTTATTACAACTGTAGTTTTGTGAGTTAGATTTGATATTTATTTTAGGTAGTTGAAACAAAACCCAATACATGAACAATATGAATAGGGTGAGATGATCAAAGTCAGAGTTGGGCGGCTACAGACAACGTGACATGACTTCAAGCTGGCAGAAAAATCAATTTATATGCCTGTGTCTAATTTATTATGTGTGTTCCTCATTAAAAACGTGGTATAGTCAAGATTTCTTCATGCAAGGCGCCTTTAATTCATTAGTTGGAAATTGACTTGGTTTCCCATTTGATTTCTAATCCTAGACGTTTTTTTTCTTCCTAATTAATGATTAATGACTTTGGATCTGGAAAAGATTTTAAGAAACGTGGAAAAATACACTTCAATTTTTCATGCGTATCAAAATATTGTCTAATGATCATGCATCCAACCTTAATATTAAATTCTTAAAAAAATGCAATAAGAATTGGTGAAGAGGAGTCATGACAAATTAACCACTATTAAATGGGTTTCAAAAAATACCAAACTCCATTAATGGGTTGTTATTTTCTCTTAATAACCAATAATATAACTTGATTTCGATCTTTCATAGAACTTGGTTAAAGTTGAGAATATCATAGATGTAACTCAATGAGTGGTATAATTTCTAATATTGTGGAGCTGAATGCATTATGCAACGTAACACACTAGTTAGTATGCAAGGTAATAAGTTGTGAACCTTTGGAGCAGAGGAGTCATAATTTGTACTTTCCACAATAAACTTGTTAGTAATTAGATTTGCACCCTGTTGAACCTAAAGTTCAACAATCTACTGAAAACATGGGAATGATCCCAAGGTGTGGGTACCTTATATGAGATCAAACCCCCAGAGAAGGCCAAATTCCTAACTGGTAATCACCTAAACTACTCTACTGTTCTGCCAAGGAAAAAGGGAAAAGAAAAATGCATAAAATTAAAACTGATAATGAAAATAAAGAGGTGATACACCAAATTAAACTAGGACCTGAAGCTTAGATTACATAAATGTGCTTACAATGACTAAATCAGACTTGCACAAATTACTTTTCTATGTTTTTGCATAAGCACTTTATAAAGAGGCCCTAATGCTAAACTCTTAGGAGGAAGGAAACTTCACATCTAAAAGCAAATTTCATTTTTGGACACAGATTATAACCTACAACAACACATTTTTCTGTAAAAAGGTGCTTAACATGAGACAAAATTACAAGGAAATGAACAAGACTTCATAAGTAATTTGATCAATCAATTAGATGCACACAATGAAGCAAAAAAGTAAGAAGGAAAAATACCCCAATCACTGATATCCAAGGTTTTCACTAATATTCATGCCCAAAAGAGCTACAAAGTATACAAAAATCTGTAAAAGGACTCAAAAGTCACTAAGTAAAAACTAGAGCATAATTAGAACTCAGTGTCAATGAGTCAAAAAGTGACTATAAACATCTCCTAAGCAGTTACACCAAAATAGGAGCTAGAAGCTTCTTTGGTCATATGCCTCCAAAAAGCCAAAAATATAGCTCCTAATTCTCCTCCAAAAAGGCTCCAAAGTTTTGAAAAGGTCAAGTTTGACCAAGTCTATCATAAAGGCATGCAAAAACACTCCCTAGATGCTCTCAAATCCTCTAACAAAGTGAGTAAACACCCCTATATTCTCTCCACATGTTTGATAACCTCTCCAAACCTCCCTATATGCTTGTAAAAGCATAAAATCTCAACTATATGCTCTCAATGCATTTACAAGGCATGGTACTCCATTTGCATTTAAAATGGAAAATTGATTAAATGATTTATAACAATATCATTTAATCAAATGCTTTACAATTGAAAGTCAATGTAGAAATAATGGGAAACAAAAAACACAAGTCTTAAAAGATTTACATACATTAACATATGCAAAGGGTGTTATGCACTCACAAAAGGCCGAGGTATTAGTTGAGGCATTTTTGTATTAAAAAAATGTGATAAAATGCTATTCGAATTAGGGCATAAGGAAAACCCTTACACAAAACAATGAACTTCTTTATTTTCGGCCTCGTTTGTATCGACCAACCTTTGGAAAGAAAAATCTCCTCTCAGCTGCCATGGAGGCTAGCGTTCAAGCTCTGGAAGTACCCCCTTCTTACTATTTTCTTGTTGATTTCCCTTAGAGGATCATTGGGTAAGTTGTTTTGAAACAAAATCTAAAAAATGATCCCCATTTTTTTTATTCTGGGCCTTCTTGGCCACGACTACTGTGGCTAAATTCTAATGCATTTCTATGTTAATTTTCTCTGTTGATACTTTCATTATCTTGGGCCGCCATGGATGCCTCCATCTAGAGCATTTGAAGCCATATCCGTGGGTTTTTGAATGAGTTTTTTCAACAACAAGTGATGGGTAAGTAAATCATTGCTTGAGCTTTTCATTTCCCTCTTAAATAAACTTTATTCTAGCTCATTCAAACAAAATAATGAACACTTTTATTTACTATAGAAGGAATAAATGAAACTCTGTGTGTTCTCTCCTGTATAAGCCACGGCCATACCTTGTACATTTTCTTATTTCTAAGTTGCTTCAAAGCTTGTAGGAGCTCGAATCTTTTCTATTTTCCCTTTCATTTTGATTTCTGAAGTAAACCCCAAGCGGGTTTTGTATTTGATGAAGAAAAACATGTTCTCGACCGTGGCCATAAGAACTCGCAATGTATTTTATTCATCTTTATTTTCCTCTTTGCTTGTGTAAAAGGAGCTCTACTCGAGCTTGATTCAAGCTTGTTTCAAAACAAACAATGAAAATCTTGTTAGGAAAATAATTTTGTTTCACCATTTGTTGGGTTTCAAAACCATTTATGGATGAGGCCACTCTTGCATTTTTGGGTGAAGGCTTGCATTCTTTTCCATTCCTTCATGAAAACTACCCTTTTCACCAACCTGTAGGTCATGACTTTTCATTTGTACATTTGTTCCATTTATATCTCTATTATAGCTATAGGAATCTTGAGGTTTCCACATCCTATGATTTTGGGTGATGCATTGTAAAAATGAGATTCCATTTTAGGCAGTTGTATAGTTTCCATGTAAACTCTTAGGCATTGCAAATCATCTTCACAAAGCATAATACATTGTTACTTGCTCACTATTTTTTGGTATTACACTAGGTCACTGTAGCATAACCTTTTCCTTTGAAGTTCTCATTTGGATCACCTATTCTTCCATTAACAAGCTTCACTTTTTTTATGTCTCTTTTCCATTTCAAAAGAAACTTAAAGATATTGTTACTTGTCTTTGATTATCAAGACAACCAAAACATCATACTGTCCACCATATATGGCTAAGGCCACTTTCATGAGACTGTGATTGTATAGTATCTACAACCATAATCATGTTCATACTCTATGACTGAGATCTTCACATTACTTTTAAAATCATTATGACTGTTGGTTTTCATTTTGCATGACTATTCTTAGTGTAGATAATTGTTCCATTAGAATGCAAGAAAGCAATCATGAATGCACTCTGTCTCCTGAATTCTCCCTACTTCTACATCCCTTTATGGTAGGTTGTCTTTATGAAGCTCCTGTGTACAATCTGCACTCTTAATATACAATGTTGTCCTTTCAATGCAGAAAACTGCCCTCTCTTAATTCATGAATGTCTTTTGTGAGATGAATAGTGAATGTAAATCTCACATTTAAATTCAAGAAAGTAACATGATGCATATCACCTATTTCTCATATGCACTTCAGTAGCATTGAATTTGATTTACATTTGCTCCATGTGACTCATGTTAGCTCTTGATAGCTCCTACTATCATTTGATAGCCTTGCACTTATGAATTTAAGACTGCAATCATCATAGAGTCTTTGTAGACTAGTTTTGTATCATGCTCCTATTGATAAGGAGTATCATTATTAATGTGATAGAACTCTCATTAATAAGACATCTACTCCTTATCAATATCACCATGATTGATGAGAATTATCTTCAAGGATCCATTGGTATCAATGTAAAATGCAACTATTCCCTTCTAATGAAAGCAAAGGGAAACATGCTTGGCTCAACCCTTGTGAGATCCCATTTCACTCCACATGCTATAATTAGATGAAACAAAACAACAAAGATTTGACCTATACCTGCATAATGAGCAAACATGTTAGATAAAATAGAGCATATAATAGATGTGTTTGATAACTCTCTTGTTTTCTTGGACATCTATGGTATGCAAAATATCTTAATGCACATGAGGATCAAACTATATGTATATGGATATTTGCATATGTATTGACTAGTGATCCTTCATTGCTCTAACAATACTCTTCTCACAAATGTAGGAAAACTAGGAGCAACAAGGAGAGTATCAACTAGAGATTGGACAAGTGGGAAGGATTGAAGATGATGTGAAACAAGACAACTGGGATTCACCATTCAAGAAATGACAGGTCCCCTCTCTCTACATATGCATTCTTCTCCTTTTATATCTATAAATGTATAACTTTTTCTAGTATTTGCATTCAGATAGTTAGTCCCATGGCTTGTGTGGGATACCATACATTTATATTATCAAGAAAGACTATAGTTTTGAAAATATTATGCACTCTCTTCTATGTTATATGCATTTGCATAATGTAATGTAGTTGTGTAGTCTTTTGATATTTTTTTATGCACATGAATATGACATATCAGAGTAAAATATACCTTCTTCTCACTTGTGAAACATAAATAGATCTGCCTAATTGATCTAGTAGCAAAATTAGGTAAGATTTTAATGCCTATCGAATCATCCCAGATGGGTGGGAGGAATAGCCGATAGTCATGTTGCTCCGCTCCTGACAAGGAGTAAAGAATAAGCATCATTCGGTCCCTAATATATCTCTGGAGAACCTGGAGTCGAAAGATCTAAATCAAAGCATGTCAGGACCAAAATCCCTTATTATCTATAGGCCATGGGCTTTACTCCGATAACATTGGCGGGGTAGCCCCCCAAAAACCCCACCAGGGAGGTGGGAGGATATAGAGATGGGCCTTGGGTGGGAGGCTATAGATTGTGGCCTTTGATTCGTAACATAGGGAAAGCGGATGGAGGAAAAGGGGGATGAACAAGAGGTAGCATCACACCCGTTGGAGCATATTGATAAATTATTTGGTTCCTTTATAAGGGTATCATCTCTAAGTCCCATAGCTTTTAGGAAATTTGTAAGGATCTTAAGGGGTATATTGGGTAGAGTTATGGAAATAGGGTGAACAATAAAAGTCAATAGGTTAATCTTACCTTCCTGACTAAAAATGACAAAGTTTGATCCCTTTTAGAATAAGGAGCTTCTCTCTTGAGGCCATTTTTAAATCTCACTTGACCCAAAGAGGGTAGAGAATAAAATTTTATTTTTGGTTACAATGCACAAGTGAAATAGTAAATATCATTCCCATATATTAGCAAACTTTCATCCCTATTTTACCCTATTATTGGTTCATAGATCGATTTATCCTCTATCATTATTCTTGGTAATAGACCTTGGCCACCATGTATAAAAGGCTCACATTTCTTCCATATAATAGTATTTATGACACCCTTGTTCTCTCTCTCTCTCTAGATCTCTCTCTTCCTCCCACTCGCTTTCCCTCTCTACTTCTCTCTATCTAACCTACCCCCCCTCTCTCTCTTTGTCTCTGGGAGCATGCTAGCAAATGTGAAATGATCAAATTGGAGAGTTGTTCATTACATTTGGTAAAAAATGTCTATTGTGTATGGTGAAACAATGTGGTTGCATCCTAAAACTACCTCCTTCCTATATGTTGCATTAAGCGTGTTCAATGAGTCATTGTTTCATTCTTTCATGTGGTTAAACCCATTTACTAGTTTCTCCAATAAATTTTACACTTTATACACAAAAATAAATTTATTATGAAGAGTTGTAAGGCCCAACCTTAAGAGCATCAATCATAACTACTTTTCTTTTCTCAACTACTGATTTAGTTATCACTAGTTAGTTAATGGAATTTGATAAATTATGTAAATTTTTTCTTTAATTTGAACTCTATGAGATATGTGGTATAAAATCATTTTTGTGATATACTCTAGGTGAGTCATGAGATATAGTATGAATTATGTTACAAACCCAATATAGGAAAGTGGGAGAAAATTAAATAGTTTGAAATGGACAAAATGGGGTACAATATTAAAATGTGTAGATTATAATTGATGCTTTTGGTATGTCAACCTAATTTTAGAAATAAATGTCAGTTATCATGGTTATATTGACTTAAATTATTGAGATCATATAGAAGGTTAATGGTACTCAATCTTGTTATGGAGGTAGTTATGTTTAAGTGACCTGGTGAATAAAATTGTTAGGATATTTAGTGAGGAAGTGAATTCAAATATTTTTGCTTCAATGATTTAAAAAAAAAAATATTAAATCTACTAACATTGAAAATAAAAGTTTAAGTTTATTGACCTCCAATATTAGATTAAGATATTACATGAGGTAACCACCAAAGCATATCTGAGGTACGTAAATTTGGTTATTTTTAAATTGATAAAGTAACTTAGGAATATCTTACTCCTATTATTTATATCATGAGGGATTAACAATGATGCATGTGCAAGTACATAAATGGTCAATGGGGGGAACGAGAGGATCACTTGAACCCTAGCCATTTTGATTTTTGTCATACAATAATGTGGTTTCTTTGTGAAATCCCTAGATTAGGTAATATGTTCGAGTAAGTCAAATATTTTTCAAATGTTTTTAGCCATGGGTAAATAAAATAAAATAAAATGTAAATTCATGAGAAAATTGTTAGGCCAAATATTTGTCAATTGTCATGTAAAAAGTGAAGAATGGTGATGTGTCATATTTAAGCTTGAATCAAAGGATGTTTAAAGAAATGTGAAAAGTGTAGTTAGGTTTTGGTTTTTTTGGGGGGGTTTATATTGGAGAGTTTTGGGAAAAGAGAGGGGAGGTTATTTTTTTTCCTTTTATGTTGATTTTGAGAAGGGAAGAAGAGGAGAAAAAGTTGAAACAAGCCTTTGATTGTCGATTGGAAAATTATGGAGGGAAGCCTTCTTACTTTGATCATTTCATTAAAGTGATACAAAACCTTGTGCAAAATTGTGTAAAGAGAGATGATAATTTGATTGTGGTAATTGAATTGATCTATTGTTTTACTTAGTCATGTTAGACAACCCTAGAAAGTAAATGTGAAACGTGTCTCCCATTTTCATTGAATTTGAAAATTGCATCCCTTGAATCCATTTAAATGTAGTAGGTAAGACCTCCTTATGCATTCTTTTAGTAGTTGTGGGTTTAGGCTAATCTTCTTGGCTTAGTGGTAATGGTGAGAGTATTACAGACTTGATGACCCATTTATGGTTGGGTGGAAAAGGGTTTTCTCTCCCATCGACTAATAGAGACATTAGACTGCAAGTGGTTGGTTTTATGCAAATTCCAAGGGAAACCAATACTATTTTTTTTGTATAAGAAATATGTAGAATAAGTTATAGAAAACAACTTAAAAATAAAAAATAAAACATAGTGAACAAATAATTACTATTAAATAGATTTCATGAAATGATAATTATCTTAAAATATGTAACCCATTACATATAAATAAGCAATTAAAATGGTTACAATAAAGCAATAAACTTGTAAGTAAAGTGTTGAATAGCCAAAAATCTCACAATTGAAAAAAACTTTGTCATGGCCAAACAAAAACAAGGTAGGAGAATAACAACAAAAGAAAAGAATTTGTGACAAGTTTATATTTCATAATAGAAGCTTTCCCTTGATGATAGACTAGATACCTTTCTCATTTTCCTCCTTGATGCCTCCTGTAGGTTGGAAAACACCTGTCATTGATGCCTTCCTATTCCTATCCTATGTAGCCACCACAAAAGGAGATAACAATAAAATTATTTAGGGTTTGTATTTTGGATTTGTGTGGTATAGAAGTAATGGTGCCAATTATTTTATAAGAATATTTATATGTAATGGGTTACATATTTTAAGATAATTATCATTTCATGAAATCTATTTTAATTCTAATTAAACTTGAACAAATTTATTACTAGACCTTAATTTAGAAATAGTTATTCATGAAATTTTATTGATTTAAAAATAATAAATCTACACAAATTATGCTGAATTTTAGTTTAAGGGATAGTTAGATCAAATTTCCATATACATGGCTCTTGTGGAGTTATTTATTTATTTATTTGAAATGAATATATATTTATTATTATCTTTTAGAAAAGAACAAGATAGTTAAATAAAGAGATAGAGAAAAATAATCTATCACTTAGCTATTGATACTATTAATATTGTTTTTTTCAACTAAACCAAGAATAATTAGTCATAAATTAAATTTGATAAAAAAAATTATTAAATACCACCTCAATTATTATTCATACTAAATCTCAACATAAACCATATGAAAATAATATAAAATAAAATTTAATGGCCTCTTTGGTATATGTGATAATTTGAAATCTTAAAAGTCTCATCAAATAATCGTTTAGCTTTGTTCTAGCTAAATTAGTGAAACTAAAGCAACAAGTTCAAAGTTGCATGTAATGTGTAGCATGAATACATTTATTGATTTTTGAAAAAAAAAAAAATTCCTATATATTTGAGTGGCAATATTTAGTGTTAATCTAGGAGCATAAAAATTTGATTAGTTATTATATATTGGTGGGAAGGAAAATTAATATAATGGTTTTATGTTTAGGTATATACCCTCAAGTCTTGCTAAAATATATCTTATCTAGTACTCTATATAAATTTTCAATCTAATCATGAAGGTAATAGTTTCTTACTTTTTTATGCCCTAGAAGTCCTTGTAAAGTATTAATTAAAGTCCAATTAACCACCATTAAATGGGTTTCAAAAAATACTAAACTTCATAACGGGTTATTATTTTCTCTTAATAACCTATAATATAACTTGATTTTGATGTTTCACAGAACTTGGTTAAAGTTGAGAATATCATAGATGTAACTCGATGAGTGGTATAATTTCTAATACTGTGGATCCGAATGCATTATGCAACGTAACACACTAGTCAATATGCAATGCAATAAGTTGTGAACCTTTGGAGTAGAGGAGTTATAATTTATACTTTCCACAATAAACTAAAGCTTTAGGATCACACCCGTTGGAGCATATTGACAAATGATTTGGTTCCTTTATAAGGGTATCATCTCTAAGTTCCATAGCCTTTGAGAAATTTGTAAGGGTCTCAAGGGGTATATTGGGTAGAGTTATGGAAATATGGTGGACAATTAAAGTCAATAGGTTAATCTTACCTTCCTAACTACAAATGACAAAGTCGCATCCCTTCTAGAATAAGGAGCTTCTCTCTTGAGGTCATTTTTAAATCTCACTTGACCCAAATAGGGTAGAGAATAAAATTATATAGGGTAGAGAATAAAATTCTATATTTGGTTACAATGTACAAGTGAAATAGTAAATATCATTCCCATATTAGCAAATTTTCATCCCTATTTTACCATAGTATTGGTTCATAGATCAATTTATCCTCTATCACTATTCTTAGTAATAGACCTTGGCCACCACGTATGAAAATCCCACATTTCTTCCATATAATAGCATTTATGACACCCTTGTTGGCCACCATGTATGAAAGGATCACATTCTTGGTATGAGAGAGGCAAGGAGAGATAGATGGAGGGGTAAGGATGGAGAGAGAGAGGTGAGAGAGAGAGAGAAATGGAGAGAAAGAGGTAGGTAGAGAGAGGAAGGGGAGATAGAGAGAGGTAGAGAGGGATGGAGAGAGGTGAGATAGAGAGAGAGAGGAGGGATGGAGGGAGGGAGAGGTAAAGTGGGATATGAGGGAGAGAGATATAGGTATAGAGGAATAGGTAGGTAGAGAGAATTAGAGAGGGAAGGAGAGAGGGAGGGATATGCAGGGAGGGAGGGAGGGAGAGAGGTGAGAGAGAGAAGATAGAGTGGTAGGGAGTGATGGAGAGAGAGGTAGGTATTGAAAATATTTTTTTTCATTTTCTACTAGATATTTCAGGTTGAAGTTGTTTGTTGCTAATTTCTTCAATATGCCATAACTTTTTCCTTGGTGCTCTAATTTTTGGAAATGAATAGGAATTGGAAAGATATTGAAGAACACTATACAACTTGTTAGCAAATGAATTGGATCATGATAAATATGCTAAAAATAAATGACTCTCAACCCTGTTTAGCACTAGTATCAATTCACTAACAGCTTTGAAAAGACCACAATTGCATTTGTGGTTTTTCTTTGAATTTTGGAGGTACAGCTCCCTCGAATGCTATGAAATGAATCTAACTAAACTAAATAAACATGAGTATGCTTTTAACCAAAAAGAAGGAAAGGAAACATATTCTATTTCATAAATATGAAACTAACGCGAATGCGTAAACAACAACCATAAATGATCAACACAAAGATTGAAAAGATATATGACTATCTCATTAAAGAAATTAAGATCATACTATAATAAATGGACACCATAAAGCTTATCTCACAAAGAAGACATAACTCTATTGCACACGTAACACAAAGATCAACGTACTAAGCATCTCATTAAATTCACAACTCAAAGATTATGAATTATTAAAACATGAAATAAATGACTAAATCCCTCTTGAAAACACCATGAAGTGTATATTTGGAGATTTGACCCCATCTCCTTCTCCATTTTCTAATTTATACCAAACCAATTCCACTAGACTAATGCTTAAACCATTACTAAATCTGGTGTCTTCTTGTCTTCCATCGTCTTTTTGGAGACTACTAAAGATCAATCAAAATAATTAATCTAGAAAATGAAAGGGCATCAGTCAAGAAAACTAATCTTATTTACACCAACGGCCACCAGATGAATTTCACACAAACGAATAATTAATGAAGCTTTTGGAGAACACCATATGATAGCACGTGTTTATTTCCAACTAAGGGTATGATTTAATTCTGGTTTCAAATCAAACATTAATACAAACCAAGTTATCATCCCACCAAATCTAAGAGGTAAAAATGCCAATGTCTAACCAACCTTCTATAAATTCAACCAGTGTTACCACTCTTCATCAGTCAGAAGCATCCAACATGGAGAGCACTCAGAGTGATGGCGATTCTGCAAATGATTTCATTTTTATGGAGGAGATTGAATGTAGTTCGTTGTTCAGGCATCTGTTGGATCAACTAAAAGAAGTCTTCGTGATACAAAGTGAGGTGGAAGAAGAGGTGCTTCGTAGTATCCTGGGTGAAGTGTTTATGAGCTAGGAACATGTACACAATACTACCATGTTAGAGCATTTCGTGTACATGGTCATTAGGACCTCTGGTCACCGTGACTAGGTGTAAGAGCATTAGAATGTCTGGTGAGGCCTAAATTTCATCATCGTGTCAATGTAGCTATCGTTGGGATCAGTCACTATCCTCAAAGTAGACTGGTAGGTGACACCATTTGTATAGTGTTGGCTCTTCAGAATGAGACTGTGGAGGAAGCGGTTGCTCTTCTTCATGCAGGAATTGTGAAGAATGATATGGGGCTCTTTGCCTAATTCTTGCAATCACATGATAACTTGCTATCCCTTGCTCAGCTTGAATGCCTCTAGATTGTGGTTGAGAGCATCTGAGTCTTGATGTTTGCTCTGTGTTTCTGAACAAGAATGTCTCCTTTTGTCTTTTGTTATTGATACCAACTTTTACAATTGAATCAACCAATTTTTTAGTGCCAATACGATGTATACATGTATTTATATATATAAATAAAATATCTTTTGCTATCTTTGTGTGTATGACTTTGTTTATTTTTATTCATATAAATTTTGGTTTTCTTCATGTAATGCACTAATCTTTTAAATCAACATTCACTGCCTTTTCCATTAATTAACTAAAGTGCTTTCAGGCGGGAAAGCAGTTGATTCATTGAACTTGGTAAAACACTGCTCAGGTTTCAAATATTTTGAGGAATGCCGCCCATAACATAACTTGTATTATAAGCTATCTGATGGTCTCTGACACATGGTAATTAATCACATGGGTCACTAACATGCGGGTTATTCAAAAAAATATAGCCCCCTTTTTAAAGAAATGGTGGGTTAGGATAAAATCATAAAACATCGCCTAGCCAAAGAAATAACAATACAGGTGATAGAGCGAGTGGTTAGAGAAACTAATGAAAACCTCGCCCGAGTTCAAGATGTACAACAAAAAACTGCCTGAACACAAATTTAAATAAAATGACTAAGGAACATAAGGCAAGATAGATGAAAAAGGGAAGGGTCATGTTTATGAGTAACACAACTATAGGGCTAATTTTTCTAAATTTAGTCTTGGGTTCATTTTGCATTAGAATTCATAATTTTGGCTATTTTGAGCCTATTGAGCATTATATCTTGGAAAATGATTTGTAAACACATTAAACTATAAAGTGCCAACCTTATAATATTTTGGGTGGTAATTTTTGATACTATTGTAAAGGGTGGGAGTGTATTGGTGATCTTATTTGGCATCTTTTGTAATCATTTGAGGATTGTATCACTAGTTTTTCTATTCACCCTTCTGTGATAATCTTGGATAAGTCCAATTATGAGTCTTGGAAAAATGGAATTCTAACTCATCTTAGATGGCTTAAAATTTTTCCTTACCTTTATGGGTTCATTCCTGAACCACACACCTAGAAGAAAATTAGTATGGAATGATAAAATTGATCATGTATTAGGATTGATTGGTTCTCATTTTGGTAATGACACTATCTTGGCTATAGTGGACATTGAATTTCCCTACACACTTTGGACCAAGATTTGGGAGATGTTTGGAGACCCTCATGTTTTTTCATTCCCAGATGATCCTGCTTCACATTGCCTCATTCCACTTGATGATAGAGATAATATACCTTTTGATGATGCTACTTTAGAGGATCTTGAGTATTTTAGAGGTATTGAATGTTCAAATGACATAGAGACTTCTCTTATTGCTTCTCATCCTCAGATTGATACCTCATCAACAATACCAGTTGCTACTTTGGATGCTTCTTCAAGAGCCTCCACTGATTTATGACAATAAGATCATTTATGTCTTTTAGATTAAATCCATTGGGACCAATTTATACCATACATCTCTTACTTGTTTATAGAGTCCCTCATTTTAGACCTATATGACAATATTGAGGACATGTGTCTTCTCTTTGAGGACCACTCTTTTTCTCTTATATATGTTGCTACTTTAGAGTCTAGTGTTTCTTTTTTGAATGTTTTGAGTGATTCTTTACAAGAGGACTTACATTATATTTTAGGTTCAACTTTGTGGGATTATCTCTTGACATGTATTTCAAACTTGTTTATGGAGAAACATATTGCAGATTCGGGAGACAATATTGAGTGTATTCATCTTCTCTTTAACAAAGTTGATTCTTCTTCAATTATTGTGTGGAACACTCCACCCCTCTTGTTTAATCTCTACATGATCATCCTCATAGTTTGACATGAGTGTGGATACTTTGGATAAAAATTTGGAGACATCTTCAGAGGAGATATTCGAGTCTTTGGATTGTGTTCTACACTGGTCTTTAGGAGATTCTGATTTATCATATTCAACAGTGTGGCCTAGAATTCCTAATTTGATTATGACTTCTTTCAACATCGACATGGGGACACTTGAGTCAAGTTCAGAGACTTCATACATTTTGAACTTTCTTCCTATATATTGCTTTTAATACTTGGGATATAGCTTACATACACCTTTGGTTTTGTTTCTTCCTAAGGGGAGGAACATCACTTGATGATCATGGGCCATCTTCTCCATCCGGTTTCAAGCATCTATCATTGGATCTCTTTGGGAGGGATGCTTATTCCTTCTCTTCTTCTCTCTCTATTTTTTGGGGTGCTTCTTCTTCTTTTGGGGGAAATTTGATATGTACGTGGCTACCTAAGATAGCCTCATTTTCTAGGACCCATAATATTTTACATCTTCCTAAGCTACACTTAAGGGGGGTGTTAGTGTAGTTTTTTATTTTCCTAGTGGGATATTTATTTTTTCCTTAGTTATAGGTTTTTCCTACACATTTATTAAGATATCTTAGGACAATAAAGTGAGTTTCTCATTTAATAATTAGGAGATAAAGTGATGGGGTGTCTCCACCTTTTAAAGGTGGAGCATCTAATTTTTCATCACTTCATTTAATGTTGGTGGTTATTGGTGGTCAATCTTCATTGGTTAATTTTCCATATCCATCCTCTCCTTAGTTCTATATATATAATCACTACCTATCTCATATTTTCATATTCCTTCATATTGATTGATGCATACATTAGCATACATGTACCTTGATGCATGTAGTCATTATTCCAAAGATTTACTTTGAGCTCCTACTACAATTTTGTTATCTTGACATTTGCACATCTCTTAGAATTGGGTTTATAATTGTGTTATTTCATTTACAATTTTATAGCTTATCTCTCTCATAAAAAGATCTTGGTTATTCATTTGTTTTCAATTTCAAACATGGACATCCATAATTTTGATGGTAAAAATATAATTTCATGGATAAGCCTCATGAAGCAATAATTAAACTTCATAATATACTTGACAATGCCATGGTTGACATAGCCTTATTTAAAATTAGGACCTTACCTATGGTAGCAATGGAAGATGAGTGACAAGAAATGATAAATGTTTAGTTGGAAAGAATTTAGTAATGAATTAATAACCTCCTATGAGCAACCATGCATTGGAAGCTATTTTTTCCCAATTTTTTTTTTTTAAACAAGCAAAGTCTATAGCTGAATATAATGTTGAACATTTGAGGTTGGAAATTTAGGACCTTGAGGTGACACCTTACCAAAGGCTACAATTGTACATCAAATGACTTAAAGACCAACTTCAACATCAAGTTCATTTATTGGAACCTTGTATAGTTAGGAAATATATGCAATAAGTATTACATATTAAGAAATAAAAAAACCACCAAAATTTCATAGAAGGTGAAACTATAAGAGTAAATGACAAAAATGTGACTAATCCCGTTACACCCCATTGTACGTTTACCTATTTACAATTACTAGGATTGGTTAAAATAATAAATATATGAATGTGCTTGTATTTCTAATTGAAAAACATGTGTCTATACTTAGTTTATATGTGACATTGGGAAAATGAAGAATTAACATTAAAATGATTTGATGTTATGTTAAAATGAATATGTAGAATGAATGTTAATTAAATTTGATGTTTTGATTATGAAATGAATAAATGAAAATGATCATTTTGATGAACAACTAACTAGTATTGCAATGTTCTAAGTTGAATGCAGATATAGGGATCAAGCCTTCAGAAGGGAGGGGAAGTATCGCTCAGGAGAAGTGATTGGTTGGGTAACCCTTAATGAAGCCTAAATTGAGCTTTTTCACACACAAACATATAGTATGGTCTAGTTGAGTCATAGTTCAGGAAATTGGTAAGTCATCCCTTAGTTTTTTTTGTGTTTGAATTTGAAAGGATTATGATTCTGTTGTGAATGTTCTTGTTGGTGATAATTGTTGAGTCTTCTTTAAATGTGTGAGCTCTTTCTTATGTGTTCTTTATTTTATTGATAAAAAATATATACATGGAATGTATATATGTATACATGGAATGTATATATGTATACATGGAATGTATATATGTATACATGTACATGTCAACGATAAAACCATACACATGAGTATACATAGGTATGTGTACCTATTCATGCTCATGGACAGATTCCTCATGGGCATGAGGGTATCAAATGGATATCTATATATATATACATATACACCATATGCATATATGCCTATCAATAAGTTAGTAAGTATCTATGATTGATTGTATAAGCAAATATATATATGAGATATATGCATATACACATATTGATATATGCGTATGTGTTGATGTGATGGAACATCCATATGAATATATCAATATATGTATATATACACATATGTGTATATGGGTATATACATATGACATTGATTATAAAATGATAATATGGATTTATGCATTCAAAATATTGAATGATGTATAATTATTATAGAATGAGTTAATTGACACACACACACACACACATATATTTGTATTAAATATAGTTTGAACAACAAAAAAGTTACATCAGCATGAGAAAAAATAGTAGTACTACTATAGTTATCCCCCCTTACAAAATAAATAGTATCATTCTCCCTTACAAGTATACAAAAAATAGATCATATACAACTGATTATCAAAATTACATCAACTTTGGTCATATCGCTTTTGAGTCATGTGCTCTATTTTCACCAACAACCAACCCTGTGAAACCATTCTGAAGGGTACTACTGAGTTGCAAGGGAGATGTCATGCTGTCAAAAATCCTGACTTGTTATGTGATCCCTAATCTATTTGTTCCTAGCAAGAGGTTTTCAGGCCATACCAACCAACAAAAAGGAGCTGAGTCACACCAAAATCCATCGTGCACACAAAAATGGGGGGAGTCTTCCACCTTAGTTTGCTGCATTCCCACTTTGAGCCTGATTTTTCATCCTCAAGAGGGCCCCTGCTACTTCAATTTCATCTCTAGTGAAATCATCAACACTGAGCATCAATGGCATGTCTTCATTCTGGGTTTCTTTGATGATATTTTCATTGAACTCCTTCTGGAAGGCCTCCAATGCACGAAGAAAGATCTCTATGGTATACTACCAGCTGTCACCAAAATTTTCCTCTTGCAAGCTGATTGTCATATTTCCTTCTTTGATGAACTACATGAATTTTCTTTTAGACACCTTTACTGTCAATGAAACCTACACAGCCACATTGTATAAGATGAGTCTTTTGCATGACTAAGTAAGTGTCCTTGTCCCTTTAAATTTATCATCATTCCTCGATTTCTAGATTATTCACAAAATTTTAGTTGCAATGCAATTCCAAAAGAATAAAAGTTCCTTCTATTTTTTATTAAATTTAGAGAAAATAATTCTATTGGGGTTGGGTTTTTCATTGACTTCCAAAATGTCTTGCTTATAAAAAAATAGATTCCAGATTTCCTTGGCATGAAGGTATTAAAAAAAAAGTGCATTATGGATTCTGGCACCCTGCATAGGCTACAAACTTCAATATCTTCTAATTTTAGTTTTTAAGGTAATGTTTGCATCATTAGAAGCCATCTGAATGTGGCCTTCTTTGGTTCAATTGTGCTGACCCACAGACTCCTTAAAATTTTCATCCATTCCTCCTTGGATAACCTGAGATTACAGGTTGTGTTTAGATGGTCAAAGATTCCATTCTATCTGGTAAGAGATTTATAAACAATCCTCACATCAAGTTTGGAGAGTTTGGTTTCTTCCCCCCATTTAAAATCTTTATACTATGGTTTATCACCTTCTAGGGATTTGAAGATCCATTTGGTTTCCAAAGAAATTCCCTACATTTTCAAATCCTTTAATCCCAACCCACCTTCAAATTTACTCACACAACACCATTCCCATTTCACCGCATGCTTCTTCCTCCTTCCCTTTCCATCCAACCATAGAAAGCCCCTTATTTTCTTTTGTATTTCATCAACTTGGTATTTTGTAAAAAGCCAAATAGAGGCAAAGTACAAACTATAGGAGGAAAGTATTTTCTGACATACCTGAATTCTCCCTACTAGGGACAAGTATTACTTGTTCCATTTACCCAATTTTGCATCAATCTTTCCTTGGATCCAAAACCACATCTCTCTAAGGTTAGGGCAGACTACAAAGGGAATGCCAAGATACCTTTGTTTTTGTGGCCCACCCCATTGCACACCGAACCTAGAGAGCCAATTAGGAGGATTCTCCTTCCAACCCAACATGATGGACTTGGAGAGGGAGATCTTAGCACCAAAGGCAACACAAAAAATGTCTAGCTTTGCCATTAGGTTGGAGATGTTAGATTCATTTAGCAGGGGGAAGAGGGTCGTGTCATCAAAAAATTGAATATTAATGAGTTCACTTTGATCTGGGAGTACTATCCTATTAACCTTATGTGAAGTGCCATTAGTCCTAAGTATATACTGTAGAGCATTAGAGGTAATAAAAAACAATGCTAGGGCCAAGGGGTACCCTTGTCTGATTGATCTCTCCAACAAAAAATTCTCTATTAGGGACCCATTGAAATCCACTTGGGAAATTGCATCCTTAAAGAGAGTGACCACTGTATGACAAGTTTTTCAAGAATCCAAAAGCCTCCAACATCATCTTGATGAAGGCCCACTCAACTCTGTCATAGACCTTTTCAAAATCTAACAACACCATTGCCACATCCTAGTTTGAAATTTTGGCCCATTCCATGGCTTCCCAGTTGGTAATTAGATTTTCGAGGATATGTCTACCTTTGATGAACCCAATTTGTGTGTTGTTAATGAACCTTGAAAAAATCTTAACAAGTCTTCTTGCTAACACCTTAGCAAGGATTTTGTATGACACGTTTAACAGAGTTATTGGCCTCTAGTTTCTGATCTGTGTTTTATCACCATCTTTGGACATCAACTTAATGATTCCTTTATTTATGTCTCTCCCTAGAGTGCCTCTTTCCAAGGCCTCCATATACACTAGGAATAGATCCTCCACCACCCAGTCACTAAAGACCTTGTAGAATTCAACATGGAGGCCATTAGACCCAAGGGTCTTATCATTTTGTAAGGTTTGAATTGCTTGTTTGATTTCTCCTTTTGACATATCCTTGCCCAATTTTTTGCTTCATTTCCCTCTATCTTTTTGGGAACAATGGCCTTTATAGTCTCCCTAGCAGCAGAGGAACCCTCCTTATTGTTTTTTGACGTGAAAATATTCTCTTTGTTTTTAGTAAAAGGCTAGTAGCCTATATATATTATTAACTTATAAATATTTATTACAATATATCTTTGCTCATCAAAATTGATCAGACTCTAATCAAATTCTAATTTTTCACTTTTCACTCTTTCCTACACATATGCATTTTATGTCTAATGCACAACCTATAATATTAGACCCAGATTTTCACCTATGATTGAAGCAAAAAATCCTGAAGAAGCCATTGCATATTGTGAAACTTTTACCTTGCATATGGGTATGCCAAAAAATGTTGACTATTTTTCAAAATTCCTTTTCATTCCCCAATTTCCTTGTGTAGACCATTCCACTGTACCCTTGTTCCTTCATGCCATATATATACCTTGTCAACTTTATACCTCTTCCATTTGCATAACAAATATTACTATCAGGCCTAGCCATTTTCTTTCCACACCGCTTGTCTAACACTGTACCAAAAAACCTCCGCTTGTCTGAACATGAGCCATAGCTTACCACTTGTACACAAAATCCTTTGCCATCACTTGGTAATACTTTTTTTACAATCACTTAACTGTCCTCAAAACCAAAGAAAGAGCATTTATGGCAAAATAATTATTCTCCCATTTGCATTATCTCCATCGAATTTTCACCTTGCACTTCATTCCCCTCTCCCATATTCTGTGAATTTGTAGTGACATTAATATCAGGGATTACATGGGGTTGAAGGGTATTTTGCTGTATATATTGTGACACTACCTGAGTTGCAAGAGGAGCCCTTTGTGGGAATCAGTTGTTCACAGAGTTAGCTACATGATAACAATTGTGATGGAGAAGGAAGGATACAGTGATATTTTTCCCTGAAGCACTCAGATACCTCCCTACTCGGATGATGACTATACCTTGTTAGGGCTCTGTTTAAAGGGCTAGGGTCACTTTGCTCAAGAGAAGCTTTCAAGGCATCATAAACATTGACATAAGCACTGTGGGGCAAGAAATGATGTGGAAAGATACCTCCAACATACCCATCACCCGAACTAAAAACATATTTTTGGGTTGAGAGCAGTAGGGAATCATCTTGCAGGAAAACCTAATTTACCATTTTCTCCATAATTAAATTCAAGGTGAAAATATTCTTATAGAATCTAAAGAACTACCTTTTTATGTCCTCTTGCTCTATGAATGAAGAGCCTTTAGAATGGATTTGTTCAATGTGTTCATTTACATTTTTCTCTTTTAGGCACCAAAAGAAAAACTTCAAGCCTTTGTCACCACTTTCAAGCCAGTTTAATTTGGATCTTATTTTGAGCCCTTGGATCTTTAGGACCTTTAGTATTCTTAGGGAGTCCCTAACAACACTAAATTGGATCCCCAAGGCTTCATTTTTAGGTTCCTTCTGAAGGTTTGACTCAACCTGCAATAGCTCTTTTTGGAGCAGCCCTTCCTTCCTTCTCCTGTCAAGGGATTTTTTCTTACCAATTACTTGGAACAAATTTTTCCATCCTTTGGTGTTCAATTCCCACCTCTCAATGGAACTCAACCCTTTGTGCATCCATAAATTAATATTTATGAGAAACTTGATTGCTGTTACACAGTCACAGTTCTACCCCTTCTTTAGGTGCAATCTTATTTTAATGGGGTGATGGTCAGAGAGGGTGAACAGATGGACCTCCACCTTGCAACCATCTCTAAGTGGCTCAGGAATGAAATGATCCTTGTTGAAGTAGAATCAGTCTAGATGACAGTATATCCACCTATTTACTTTTTGAGCATTACACCATGTATACCAGATTTTGGGGTAGTCTTTCATCCCCCCTTCAATGGGATCAATCAAGTTCAGCTTGGATTTCAATTTTAGCTAGAAGAACTTCTCATTACCCTTCCAATACATCTCTAGACCTCCATGTTTATCCTCCTAGTTTTTAATTTTGTTGAAGTCACCTCTAACAATCTAGGGCACATCACTAAGCTCACAGAGCCATTTCCATAGTTGAATTCTATCCCCATGATCATTTGGAGCATAAATTAAATAAACCTCGAATGAGAACTCTTCTTTTTGCACTACAACCCAGACCGCTCGACTACAGGGGGAAATTCTGAAGCCCGAGACAAAGCAGCTCCATTGATAGAGTGTAATGCTTGAATAAAGTGTTGTTTATAAATAAAGTGCTGATATTTTAATTACCAAGTGCATATATATAGTAGTGCACATGTCATATAGCATTGGCACAACAATAAAATCTGCACTATGGTAGTGCTAAAGACATTTAAATGAATCATTAAACTTGCAAATAGAACACAATATATATTGAAGGCATGTGGGAAGGATATAAGACTTAGTAAAGAAGTATTGAAATATATTTAAAATGCATTTAAAAGCATTGACTTGGTCATTAATCTGCAAACACTAAAAGCACATATGAAGGTTTATGCGGTGCCAAATTATGAAAAACTGCATTACATTAGAAGCCTAATTTGTAAGCTCTATCTAGTAATGGAAGGAAAAGTAAAATGGAGAACAAGTAGAAGTTGGCATGATTTGAGTTGACATGTTTGATCATTCACCTTGCATTTCTGAAACACATTCTTGTTGTCATTGCATTAAGCGACTCGTTGCTTTGTTTTGTTGAGTATTAAGTTTTAATGCTGACACCCTTTGAGAATAGTTGCTGAGTCGATCTTAAGAGCTAAGAAGTGTCATTTACAATAGCTTGCTTATAGGAAACAAAGTCTCATATTTCTATATAAATAGGTGAGGATTTCCTCATTTGGACACACATTTCACTTGCATTCTACTGCTTTTTATTTGAGTTATTCTTGTTTTGATCTGAGAGTTTTTTTGTGAGGTTATTGTAGCACTCAGAAGATTATAAGCAAAAAGCATCTTAAATTGTTTAATACGTTTCCAAAAGGTTTTCAAGAAAAAAAATATCATTCATAAAAACTTTCCAAAATGAGCTCAATAAAAGAGAATTAAATTGCATTTTATGTATATAAATAATACAATTGTAATTTATCAAGATTATGCACATGGTAAAAGTACATCAACAAATTTTCATATATACATGTTCATCCAAACTCGAAAGGGATCAATAATTCCAATAGAAACATCTTTTTCAATGCTACGTCATAAAACTGAAATTCTACATATCAATGTTATATTAGACTCTTTCATGCAATACTTCTATTTCAAAGTTTCAATAATGAATGTCAAATACATATACATATACAATGGGGCTTTACTAGCCATTCCAGAATGATACACAAGTACATCAATGGCAAATAAAACTCTGAACCTCCAACCGCCGTGACACCATCGGTCTGCTTGCAAGCTAGGGCCAAGAGTGTGATTCAGGCGCCTTTTCTGCCCAACCACGAAGTACATGACTTCCCCGGGTTCCTTCCTAACTCGAAGGAATCCCCGGCCCTGCATAAAGGAGCCTAGCAACCTGACACAATAAAACAGGAGGGAACTCTCGATGCATGCCTGGTGCCTATATGCATTTCTAACATGAGAAAACATATTTCTTGCAACATGAGGTGGCAGAGACTCAAATACATATATTTCTAGGCTTTTAAAACAAATCCATCTATTTCAATGGTACAAGTGCTTGGCCAAGCATAAATAAAATAAACAAATGATAGTTTCAGAAAAGGTAAAACTACCGTCTCTGTGGATCCACCTTCGGCATCCTGTCCCGGAAGGTACCAAAAGTAAAGTATAATAAAGTGCAAGAGCAGAAAGTTGTGCATTTTCCATACATGTTTCATGCATTCTATTGATTCTAAAAGAATTTTCAAATGAGAGTTTCAAAACATCTTTTGAATTCCATTGGACAAAAGAAAAAGGTTGTAAGTTCAGTATTAAAATAGCATCTACTCTTTTCTTAGTAATTTTCTCTGATTTGGTAAAGGACTCTATTTTCACTCCAAGCTACTCTCTTGAAGGTTCTTGTTCAAATGTAAAAATTGCATGTACATCATGATACTATCAGTGTATGAACACAAGTAGAGGAATTAATTTTCTGTATAAAATAGTGTTCACAAATTTATGTATATATTTCTACTCTTTCCAAATTCAAGCTGATTTGAAAGTGAAATTCTCAATTTACTACAGGTTTCTGGTTATTAGTAATATACAGAAACAGGGCAATTCTTTCGGAAAAACAGACGTTTGGAAAAACTTGCATTTGAATTTTATATTGTATACCAATATTCAAAAATTTACATATGTATGTAAGCATAAGACAATGTGATCAAGAAGATCTCCAGTTTACATGTTTCTCAGAGGTACTTTTTCTTATTTCTAGCTTCAAAATTACTGAGATGTTTGTGTATTTTTGACATAAATCATATCACATTCTGAAGATGGTTTTCCTGTTTAAACTTGCATTTATGTATATATATGTATATATATATATATATATAGATATAGCTGAATGTATATATATATACATATATATATATGCTTTAAAGAAAAGAAATACTGATTTTTCATAATTGTTCTCACGTTTTCTGGCCGTGCACATAGAATAAAAACATTATACAGGGTTCCAAACAGGTGTTAAGCACCACAAAGGTGCTGGGAGGCCTTGCCTCTCCCATGGGGAGGACGTGGGCTGTGAGGAGGTCACACCCCCTCCACAGGCGCGAGCCTCCCCACAGAGCCGTGCCCTTCCTATGGGAAGGGCTGGGGATTAAAATCCCTCCCCCCCCTACAGTTAAACAATTTCATAACACAAAAGAAAGATTTTGCCCAGTATTCAACTGCATTTAAATTTATTTCAAAAGAATTTTGAATTAATGTCTGGTAAAGGTTTTCTTGCAAGATTATATGCATATATATATATGTATATATGCACAGGAATACAGATTCCTGTGTATATATATATATATATATATATATGGTTTCAGATCTTTTCTCTCACAAATTTTTCTGTACTAAAGAATACAATTGAGAGCAGTTTAATGATTTGCAGCTTTTGCAACATAATGTAACCCTGATCTGGAAGAAAGAGATTGGGTATTTTCTCTATAATGCAACAAATGAGAAAAAGGCTTTTACCCAGATTCAAAAATAAAACTGGAAGATATTTCTCAGATATTTGTATTCATTTTCATAGAATGATGCATCCCATTTCTCCAATTTCTTACTGAAATTTAAACTGGTTTAAAAGCAAGGAATGGAAATAACTTGGTAGATTTCTCCAGTTGCAGATGTCCAGTATTACCTTTTTGTCTCCTTCTTCCAGAGCCCTGGTTATCTGTCTGAATAATATTCTCTTTTCTCCCCTTAAAGCTTTATTCCTCCTTCCGAGGGTCATGTAGACCATTTCCAAATGATAGATAAATTTTACATGCAAAATAAAGAGGTAGCCACTTGCCGAGAGCATTGTTGGTTTTAAGGAGAATTTCCCAGAGCCCAAAGTTTTCTCGGGACTGTTTATTTTTTTTCCTTCTCCAAATTTTGGACTAAGGTTTTAAACATATGCAAACAAAGATATTTCCACCTTTTAATATGCAGACAAAATATTTCCTCCTTATCATATGTAAATATAAAATATTTCACTTTATTCTTAATTTCCTAATTAGATAAAATTTAATAAACATATTTTCTATTATTGCACAAAAAAAATGGAATAAACTAAATAAAATAAATCATAATCTTTTCACAACTTTAATTGATAATTAATTTATATTTCAATTTTGCTATGTTATTATTTTTATCATTTACTTATTCAAACCATTTATTACCTATATGTAAGCAATTCAAAACAATCATATTGAAACAGACATGGCCTAAATGCAACTATATGATTTTTAGGTGCTGTGTGTGTGTTCGAGAGCTCCTCCTCTTTTACCCTATCGGGAAGCTAGCCTTCTTTTCCTCAATCACACTCTTGGTCTTCGACCACCTACAACTCAAATGCACTCAGGTGTGCAACAACAAAATTGTATTAGTAACCAATATAGAAATATAAATCAAAGCAATAATTAAATCAACACTTCTATTTTGTTCTATCTTGTATATTTTAAAATAAAATGCATTCATAATTCCAGAAGAAAATATTTTCCTACATTTTCATACACCAAAGCATTGTATTATATTATATTACTCTAATCACGCACCATCATTCATATAATAAATCCCCACAAAGTCATGGTCAAAACAACATCAAAGTCTGAGACATGATAGTTATTGAGAGAATTATTGTGAGAATTTCTGTGAGTGGGTTTAGAGAACTGTTGAAGAGTCTTCAAAAAGATCTTGGAGGGGTTTGAACTTGAAATTCAATTTATTTCAATTGGGAATAGCATTTAACAGACATGTTTATTCTACTTTCTTATGCTTATTTTCTTTGGAAAGATTGAGTGTTGATGTTTGACTTGTGTGGTATAATGCATTGATTTTCTAGAATAGGGGAAGGTTATGTTTGTTTCTATAGAATTGAAAGAATCTTATTACACTTAATTCTTGTGAACAATTTGAGTGTTTGTACATACTCCATATTAAGGAGTGAATGTGTTCTTTAGTAATATATAATAGGGAAAGAAGAAGCTTAGAGTATCTTGTGAAGTATTTGTTTCAAGTTACTTGTGTAATCTAAACTATAAAGAGTTCATAGATTACCCTTGGGATTAGATTATCCAATGAAAGAATAGCTTATGTGTAGTGTATATTTGATAGAAATGTTATAGTCATATAAAGGGAATAGGTTTTTCTTGGGGTTAAAGACTACTCAAAGGAGGGAATTGCCTATGTATAGTATATGAATGGTCAAAAATCAAATCGAGCTAAGGGTAGTGGGTGAAGAGATGAATCTTTTATATATGAAACTTTGGCCAAAGTAGTGTAATTTGACACTGTTTAAACTATCAGTTCATCGTGATCTAGTTGGACATTCTAGTATGAGATTATCATAATCGTAGGTAGAAGCTACTGTATGATAAATTATAGTTTGTAGGACACAACACTAAGCTCAGCAAGGCTATTTTTTATGGGGTTATCCAACCAATCTCTTCGTAGAAGGGTAGGGCCATCTTACCATATGTGGTAAATGTGCATGGGACCGCATTCAAGTCCGTGGTTGGTGAAAAAGCACTTGAGCGATACTTCTCCTCATCAGTTGGCAACTGAGATTTGAGGGGGATTACCTAGACCATTTGTATCTATTGCTTATGAAGCTCAACTGAGCTATGTATGTATCATTGTATTCCATCTTTGGAAATTTGTAAATGTAAATGTTTATATTGAAAATGAAATCAATACATGTAACATTTTTATGAAAAATATGCTCTTTATTCAATTTTTAGAAATAATTTTTTTATTGCTATAAGTTTTGAACATATTTTATTTACTCGAGGTTAAAATATAGTGAATTTACTTTCGTAGAACAATTGACATGTTACACATGGTATCAGAGCTACCAGGTTTATCTCTAGAACCTATGTGCTCACCATACTTTCCATCCAACATTGAATGAGACTAATGTTTGGAACTTCTTATGCCAGGATGGTGCATCTCAAGTTAATTGCAAGAAAGTTAGTAATCGGGAATGAGGGCTACCTAAGGGAAAAGAAGGAAAATGAGGCCATTGTTCTTACGATAGAGGGAACCAACTATGAAAATGTTGTCTGGTTAAGTGATACTGAGACAATCAGCCACACTCTTTCTTGAATTAGTCATGAGAAGAGAAGAATGAAGGAGGAAGCCAACTTCAACTATTTACCTCCTGCCTCACCAACAAAGAATGAAGGAGCAAATGAGAGATGAACAAAAATATGAGGGGTATACCCTATTGAGCTATGTATCTGAGAGTGAATATGAGGGATACTCTCCTCTCGACTATTTGAATATTCATTCTATGTAAATTAAAAGGATATTGAGATCCTTATGAATAAATAAAAGTTATATATTTATTAAATATTTTGCTCAAAACTTATGTGAAATTTCTTTTATGTGTGAAGGAATGCTCATTTGAATGCTTTCCATAAGTTAAGTAAAACATGATGGAATCTAATAAAGATGAACCTTCAAGTGTAACCATTTTCTTGCAAAGGATGGTGAGAACAAGGACTAATCCTGGAGGGAGCCAAGAAGTCAGACAAGGTTTGGATGGTGTTGAAACCAAATTGGACCAAATTTTGCTATCATTCACAAAACCAATGCAAGGTTGGGGGATCTTGAGCAAGAAGTAAGGGAAAAAGATAGAGTAGAACAAGAGGTCCCGATTAATGAAGAAGTCCCTAACAATGAAGATGAGGGAGAGAATTCTCATGACAATATTCAGACCCACAAACATGATAATGAGAATTCATGCTCTCGATCTGAAGGAACTAGTAGGAAGCGATTGGCAATTGAACTTTCTAGGGACATGAGGAAAATAACCCCACCAAAATTTGAAGGAAGTACCACCAGGGAAGAAGTTGAGGCTTGGTTGATACAAATTAATGGAAAAAAAGTTTGAGATAAGAAACTATTTTGAGGTTACCAAGGCTGTTTGGGGAGCCTACTAGTTTGTGGGAGAAGCCTCTAACTGGTGGATGAACAAAAAATGGAACTCAGACTTAGTTCTTTGAAATTGACTAGGGATGAATTCGTGGAGATATTCTGGAAAAGGTGGATATCCCAAATCTTTTTTGATCAAAAGCTTACTAATTTTCAAAATATTAATCAAGGGGACATGTTAGTCAATGAGTACTGGGAGAAGTTTACTCGTTTGTTAAGGTACGCACGAATGTACCAGAAAGATGAACATTTTTTGTATCAGGAAATTCATTATGGGATTGAATGGGAAGATCGATTGTGAGGTGGATGTACATGGTCTGACTACTATGGACCTAGTCTACGAGAAGGCTATTAAGTAGGATAAGAAGCTCAAAGCCATCTCAATCTATCGAGAGAATAGAAATTGTAAGAATTTTGGAGGAAATCAAAGTAACCAAACTCCAAATAAGTTTAATGGAGTACATGACTCTCAGAGGCGAGGAGATCGGGGATTTCAAAATAATTGGAGCAAACCAAAGAAGGATCATAGAGGGAATAATTTTAATAACAACAATTTCATCAGTGTTGGGGAAAATGCAAGTAGTTTTGAAAGGCCCTCAAAGAAGAAGGGACCTATGACAGGATGTTATACATGTGGTGGAAATAATTATTCCAAAAACTACCCCAACAAACTTTAGGACCCCAATGTCAAGGAAAATCTCTTCCATCATAATGAGCTACATTCCAATAGAGGATCCATGTTGTTGTGGATAATCGACAAATAGAGTATCAAATTACTCCAGTGGAAACTCCAGGTATTTTATTTGGTATACCCATTTCTATACTTATAAATATTGGAGCAATTGAAAAATTTGTTTCACCTAGAGTAGTTAATCAAATAACTAGAAAAGCTAGATTTATGGCAAAGTCATGGGTTGTAGAATATGCAAACTAGACAAGAGCAATAGTGGAACAATGCTTGTTTGAAGTTAAGGTTGAACTTCCTTATTTCTCAATAGAGGTGAAATTATATGTAGCACCCTTAGGATCCTATGATGTTATCCTAGGAATGAACTAGCTTTGACAGCATAGATCCAAATTAGTAGATTGTCATGCCAAAACTATAGAGTGCTTAGAAAATCTAGGTAACTAGGTGACATTGCAAGGGACACCTAGGGAAGTCAAGTTGCACCAAATCTATATGGTGCAATTGCATAGGGAAAAGAAGAAAGGATGCAAACTCTTTGCAATTAAAATGGAAAAACTTGAGGAGTGTAAGGAATTCATTTGTCAAGATGATGATGTTTTCAATGGGTGACAAGACCACCAAGAAGTAGAGGAGGGTGAATTAATGGAAATTGGAGAGTCATATATGGATAAATATCCTATCTTACAAAAAATTGTGGATGTATTTCCAAAAGAGCTACCTGGATTACCACCAAAGAGAATATTTTACTTTTTCATTGACATAGTACCAGGACCAAAACCTATTTCCAAAGTACCTTACTGAATGACAACAATTGAGTTAATGGAGCTTAAGGCACAACTAGAAGATTTGTTATCCAAAGGATTGATAAGACCAAGTGTTTCACCATGGGTAGCACCGGTGATCTTTGTAAAGAAGAAGGATGGTACACTGCGCTTGTGCATAGATTATCAGATGCTTAATAAAGCTACAATAAAGAATAAGTACCCATTGCCAGACATTGATGATCTCTTTGATCAAATGTGGGGAGTGGACGCATTTTCAAAACTTGATCTGTGATTAGGTTACCACCAACTGAGGATCAAAGATGGGGACATTTTCAAGACTACCTTCAAGACTAGATGTGGAAATTATGAGTTCACAGTCTTACCATTCAAACTTATGGATGCACTAGCAGTATTCATGAGCCTGATGAACAATGTGTTTAGGGATTTCCTAGATAAATTTATTTTGGTTTTCTTGGATGATATATATCCTAATTTATTACAAGAATGAGGAGGATCATTACAAAAATTTAGAGATAGTTATTCAATGGTTAAGAGAACATAAGTTATATGGGAAACTCTCTAAGTGTACCTTCTTTTAGAAGAAAGTGTAGTACCTAGGTCACATGATCTCAGCTGATGAAATTTTAGTGGATCTAGCAAAAATAAAGGTAGTGATAGAATGGCTAGTGCCTAAGAATGTACCTAAGGTTAGGAGCTTTATGGTTTGGTGGGATATTATCAGAAGTTTGTTGCAAAATTTTCCAGTATATCCTTCTCTATTACTTCATTGCAAAGGAAAGGGAAGAAGTTTGAGTGGACAAAAAAATGCTAGGAAACATTTGATCTACTCAAGGAGAAGTTGACTATTGCTCCGATTTTGAAGGTACTAGAACTTGATGGAAACTTCAGTATCATCACAGATGCATCAGGAGAAGGCTTAGGTGGAGTCTTGATGCAAGAAGGGCAAGTCATAGATTATGGATCAAGAAAGTTGAAGCCCTATGGAAAAAATTATGCACCACATGATTTGGAGCTAGCAATAGTGGTTCACGCATTGTAGATGTGGAGGCATTATTTGTTGGGAAAGCCTTTTGAGTTGAAGAAAGATAATAATGGATTGAAATGCCTATTTACCCAACCCAATTTGAATGCATGACAAAGAAGATGCTTGGAGTTGATATCGGACTATGACTTCAATATCAACTACATTAAAGGGAAAGAAAATCAGGTTGCAGATTCCATAAGTCGTAGGTAGCATATCACCTCAGTGGTAACAATTCAAACTAACTTTAAAGGCCAAGTGTTGCAAAAATGCAAAGGAGATGAGTTCTATGAGAAAGTTAAGCAAGAACTCATGGAAAATCCACATGATGCAATGAATGAAGGATATCACTTTGAACGCAATGGATTGTTAAGGTTTAAAGGAAGAATACATGTGCCTAACTCAGAATAATTAAGGAACTTAGTATGGAGAGAAGTTCATGAAGCATCGGATTTGTGGCTAGATGCTTAGAATTCCAAAGAGTGAAGGATAAACATAATCACCCTGCAAGACTATTGTATCCACATGATGTTCCTGAAAGTAAGTGGCAAGTCATTAGTATGGACTTTGTGCAAGGATTACCCATGCCAAGGAATAAGCACAATGCTATTCTAGTGATAGTAGATAATCTTACTAATGTAGCACACTTTATACCTAGAAATTTAATTGATGGAGATCCTGTTATAGCTCAAAAATTCATTCAAGAGGTGTTTAGGTTGCATGGAATTCTTGAGAAGATTATCTTGAATAGGGATGCTCGTGTGACTTCTATATTTTGGAAAACCTTATTCTCTGCACTTGGAACTCAGTTGAATATAAGCTCAACATATCATTTGGAAATGGATGGAAAAATGGAAAGAGTAAACCAAGTATTGGAAGACCTACTAAGAATGTATTGTATGGATCAACAATACAAGTGGGAGGATTACTTGCCTTTGGTAGAATTTGCATATAACAATTCCTACCATTCTACAATTAAGATGACTCCTTTCGAAGCACTATATGGATAGAAATGTCAAACCCCTATAAGTTGGGATAAGCTTGAGGATAGGGAAAGTCTTGGGCATATGTTGTCAGAAATAGAGGAACAAGTTAAGGTTATTAAGAAAAGGCTAGCAAAAGCCAATGATAAGAGTAAAAGCTATGTAGATTCTAAGCGAGTACCTAGAAATTTTGTCGTAGGAGAAAAGGTGTTGTTAAGGGTAAAGCCTCAAAAGAGTTCCATTAAGTTTGGAAAGTCATCCAAACTAGCTCTATGCTATGTAGGTCCATTTGAGATTCTTGAGGAAGTAAATCTTGTTGCTTATCGAATTGTGTTTCCACCAACTCTTGCTTGAATGCATAATGTCTTTCACATCTCATATCTAAAGAAGTATATACCAGGTGATAATCATGTAATTGATTGGAATGTTTTACAAGTATAGGACCTAGGAGTGGTAACAATTGAACATCTCAAGGTTCTCAAAACATGTAAGCTTCGCTTGCATAACAAGGAGGTTCTACAATGCAAAGTCCAGTAGGACCAATATGTAGAAGATTCTACAACTTGGGAAGACTATGTTGAAATTGAGCAGAAGTTTCCACATGTATTACATGCTTTTGTGAATGCTTGAAAAATAATGATGTATTTGTTTTATTCTATGTTTTCTACATAAAATCATCAAGGACAATGATTCACCAGGGGGGAATATGTTACACCTCATTGTACGTTTACCTATTTACAATTACTATGATTGGTTAAAATAATGAATATATGAATGTGTTTGTATTTTTGATTGAAAAAAATGTGTTTTTACTTAGTTTATATGTGACATTGAGAAAATGAAGAATGAAAGTTAAAATGATTTGATGTTATGTTAAAATGAATATGTAGAATGAATGTTGATTAAATTTGATGTTCTGATTATGAAATAAATAAATACAAATGATTGTTTTGATGAAAAACTAACTACTATTGCAATGTTCTAAGTTGAATGCAAATATAGGGATCAAGCCTCCAAAAGGGAGGGGAAATATCACTCAAGAGAAGCGATTGGTCAGGTAACCCTTAATGAAGCCTAAAATGAGCTTTTTCACACACACATATATAGTATGGTCCAATTAGGTCGTAGTTCAGGAAATTGGTAAGTCACCCCTTAGTTTTGTTTGTGTTTGAATTTGAAAGGATTATAATTATGTTGTGAATGTTCTTGTTAGTGATAATTGGTGAGTCTTATTTATATGTGTGAGCTATTTCTTATGTGTTCTTTATTTAATTGATGAAATATATATACATGGAATGTATATATATGTATACATGTACATGTCAACAATAAACCCATACACATGAGTTAATACGTATATGAGTATATGTAGGTAGATGTACCTATGCATGCTCATGGACAGATTTCTCATGGGCATGAGGGTATCAAATGGACTACGAGACACACACACACACACACACACACACACACACACACACACACACACACACACATATATATATATATATATATATATATATATATATATATATATATATGTATATATACACCACATGCATATATTTATATTGATAAGTTAGTAAATATATGCGATTGGTTGTATAAGCAAATGCACATATGAGATATATGCATATATACATATATATACACATATTGATATATGTGTATGTGTTGATGTGATGGAACGTTATATCAATATATGTATATATAAATATATGTGTATATAGGTATATACATATGGAATTATTTATAAAATGATAATATGGATTTATGCATTCGAAATACCGAATGATGTATATTTATTATAGCATTAGTTGATTGAAATATATATATGTAAACTATACATATATATATACATATATATTATTATTATTGATAGAGTGTAATGCTTGAATAAAGCGCTGATATTTTTAATTACCAAATGCATACTATATAGTAGCGCACATATAATATAGTGTTGACGCAACAATAAAATGTGCATTATAGCAACACTAAAGACATTTAATATGAATTATTAAACTTGCAAATATAATGCAATATATATTGAAGGCACATGGGAAGGATAGAAGACTCTGTCAAGAAGTATTGAAAGATATTTAAAATGCATTTAAAAGCATTGAATTGGTCATTAAAGCACAAACACCAAAAGCATGTATGAAGGTTTATATGGCACCAAATTATGAAAAACTGTATTGCATTAGAAGTCTAACTTTGTAAGCTCTATCCAACGATGGAAGACAAAGTAAAATAGAGAACAAGTCAAGTAGAAGCTAGCATGATTTGAGTTGACCTATTTGATCATTCACCTTGCATTTCTGAAACACATTCTTGATGTCTTGGCATTAAGTGACCTGCAGTTTTGTTTTGCCGAGTATTAAGTTTTAATGCTACCACCCATTGAGATTAGTTGCTAAGTCGATCTTAAGAGTTGAGAAGTGTCATTTAGCATAGCTTTCTTATAGGAAACAAAGTCTCATATTTCTATATAAATAGGGGAGAATATTTCCTCATTTGGATGCACAATTCACTTGCATTCTATTGCTTTTTATTTGAGTTATTCTTGTTTTGAGTTGAGAGTTTGTTTGTGAGGTTATTGAGATAATTATTGTGAGAATTTCTATGAGTGGGTTTAAAAAATGTTGAAGAGTCTTCAAATAGATGTTAGAGGGGTTTGAGCTTGAAAGTTAGTTTATTTCAATTGGGAATAGTGTTTTAACAGACATATTTACTATGATCTCTTATGCTTATTTGCTTTAGGAAAGATTGAGTGTTGATGTTTGACTTGTGTGGTATAATGCATTGATTTTCTAGAATAGGGAAAGGTTATGTTTACTTCTATGGAATTGAGAGAATCTTTTCAAACTTAATTCTTGTGAACCTTATTTGAATGTTTGTACGTACTCCATATTAAGGAGTGAATGCATTCATTAGTAATATATAATAGGGAAAGAAGAAGCTTAGAGTAGCTTGTGAAGTATTTGTTTCAAGTTACTTGTGTAATCTGAACTATATAGAGTTCATATATTACCCTTGGGATTAGATTATCCAATGAAAGAATAGCTTATGTGTAGTGTATACTTGATAGAAATGTTATAGTCATATAAAGGGAATAGGTTGTTCTTGGGGTTAAAGATTACTCAAAGGAGGGAATTACCTATGTATAGTATATGAATGGTGAAAAACAAATTGAGCTAAGGGTAGTGGGTGAAGAGATGACTTTTATATATGAAGCTTTGGCTAAAGTAGTGTAAGTAGCTACTGTTTACACTGTCAGTTCATTGTGATCTAGTTAGAAATTATAGTATAGGATTTTCATACTCATAGGTAGAAGCTACCATATGATTAAGTTCTAGTTTGTAGGACACAACACTAAGCTTAGGAAGGCTATTTTTTATGGGGTTATCCAACCAATCTCTTTGTCGAAGGGTAGGGCTATCTTACCATATGTGGTAGATGTGTGAGGGACCACATTCAAGTCCATGGTTGGTAAAAAATCACTTGAGTGATGCTTCTCATCAGTTGGCAGCCAAGATTTGAGGGGGATTACTTGAACCATTCATATCTATTTCTTATGAAGATTAGTTGAGCTATGTATGTATCATTGTATTCCATCTTTGGAAATTTGTAAATGTAAATGTTTATATTGAAAATGAAATCAATCCATGGAACATTGTTATGGAAAATATGCTCTTTATTCTCTTTTGAGAAAGAAAAAATTTATTTCTATAAGTTTTGAACATAGTTTATTTAGTTGAAGTTAAAATGTAGTGAATTTACTTTTGTAGAACAATTGGCATGTTACAAATCCTACTAATAAAAAACATGGAAAATTTCTTAACCTAAGACAAATGAGTAATCTCTCTCCTCAACAAGAGACAAAGAAAAGAGAAAAAGGCTTATATTGGAATTGTGATAGAAAATGGTCAAGTGGTCATAAGTGTTCTAGTAGTGAGAAAAAGAATGAGGTTGAAGAAGAGGGAGAAGTATCTACAAAAGAGCCAAATGTAAAACTTAAAATGGGGATTCCAAGGAAAAATAAATTACTATTATCTCCCTACATGCATTGAATGGAACAAATACACCACAAACACTCAAAGTAATTGGTAATGTTAAAAATAAAAATGTGAAAGTGTTGGTTGATACTGGTAGTACACACAACATTAATGATAAAATATTAGCTAATAAACTCAATTGTTTTATTTACACCATCTCAAATTTCCAAGCCATAATAGCTAATGGGAAACAACTCTCTTATGGTGGTAAATTCCATCATATAAAACTCTCAACATCAAATCATCAACTATATTAAAAAAAAATTTCTATCCTTCTTAGGGGAGTGGATGTAGTTTTGGGTGTGCAATGGATTGAACAATCACGAACAACATTTTTCAATTTTCAAGACTTATCCATGGATTTTAGTACACATGGGAAAAGTATGAACTTTTGGGGATACAATCACCACTAAGTGAAATAATCAACTCCCATAGGATGGTGAAAGTATTCAAGAAAGGTTATTATAATATACAGGAACAATTACATTTTATAGAAGCAAGATATGCAACAAATGAAGATCAACTAAAAATTCAAGAAATTGTTCAACAACATCAAAAAGTATTTCAAGAATTCAAAGTTGTCCCTCTAATCAAATACCATAATCATGACAATGGATTAATACCAAGAAGCATTGTTCATTCCAAGGAAGGTTCCTATTTTTCCTCTACGATTATTCTTAACAAAAATAATTGATCCATGGAAAATATGGCCACACTACAAGGAGATCAACAAGATCACTCATAAAGAGCCTCATAAATGGAATATTCTAATTGAATTATAATTGCCTGAGTTATATGAAGAATGTGAATTTATTTTAGAACCTAAGGCAATCATTAAGACACAAGTGAAACATTTAAAAAATAGAGCCATCTTTGAATTCCTACTTCAATGGAATAATTTTCTAATTAAACATACATGGAATGATGAAAAATTCATACAAAGTATTTTAAAGTTGTTAAGCATTTAGGACAACACTTTTTAGAAGAGGATGAGAATGTTATGACAGTAATTTAACATATTCCTAAGTATATATTATATATTTCTAAGAATAATAAGGATACATACTTGTGGCATGCTTAACCTTAATATTAGTCCGAGTTAATACCTTAAACCTTCTTAACTAGAATATTGAATGGGTGCATCCCTATATAGTTATCCCTATTAATAAGGAAGATATTTCTCTCCCATATGATCATGTAGAGTAGGAAAAGTGATCCTATATCAAACTAGATTAACTAGGATTAACTTCTTTTTACTTTTCCTCTACATTCAAATACAAACCAACTAGGGTTTGATGATTGGTTTACTGCCATAAGAGAGAACCAATATCCTAGGGTTTGTGTTCTCTTGAGTTGTAAAGATGTAAAATTTTATTTGTTTTTTAACAAGTCTATTTGACATAAACTATAGATCTTAAAATGTAATCTATCACACAAACAAAAACAAAAACTATTAAAAAAGTTGTAGATTTCAAAAGGAGATATAGAGAGGAATCTACTATTAAAAGTTGAGCATGAACTGGGTGGATAGGATTGTGGGTATCATATACCAAATATTCAACCTTTTCAAGATATGTAAATTTCATATGCTATGTTATAGTATGCATTGTGCTTCCTATGACGATCTACTGACAAAACCTTTAGATTTGAATTGTGTACATGAAAAGAGGGAGAAAGGTTGTGTTGTATAGGGGCTTTCCTAAGTCAAATCCCATTTTGGTGTTTCAACCTCCACGTATAAAAAATAATGCTGATCAAAATGGCATACCCTAGGTTGAGCAAAGGCCAAAATAATAATTGACTAAAATGATAAATGATAATGTTACCTTGGTATGAAATCCTCGATGAAATGATTATACACCACAAGTTGCCAAAAAATGTTGATTGATGGATACCTTGATTTCTTGATAGACCTACAAGAGTTTAGTCCACAAAACATAGTAGATTGTTGTAGCTAGCATATAGAGGACAACTCGATACATTTTCATAATTTGATCATAATAGCTCTTTTTTCATAATCATCTCTTTTTTCTCTTTTATGTTCAAATGAGGACAATTTTTTTCTATATATGTATCTCAATTGATATTTTCAAATATAGGTCGACATGGGATCTTTTTAATTCTCCAAAGGTCGACACCAAAATTCAAATTTAAAATAGGTCCCCTTTAAAGTCAAGGGCACACACGCCCTAGAGCAAGTGCTTTTAACCCAAAATTATCGAAATGTCAAGGATTTTAATATATTTTATTAATTTGGCCTCAAAATGAATAAACTATTAATATAATTAATGTTATAAGAAAAATAGGATGTCAAGGTAGTGTGGAATTGTCAGGGGTGACAATTTATGATGCTACATTTAGCCTCCACTTTAGTGAGGTTATGACCTTATTTTCATACTCACACTAAAGAAATAAATCCCCTTGTCGAAACACTAAAGAGATAGGATGACCCCAAGTTGAGGTTTGCACAAGTCCACAACTTAGGATCCTATCAATCCACAATGTTAAGACAAACATTGTAGTACATACCCATTTTATTTTTATTAAAATTGTTTTTTTGTGCATGTAGACATCGAAAATATACTGATTGACATCGTGCATTCGATCCTGACTTACTAACATTGTTTCTTCCTAAATCATCCCTCGGTCTAACCATTTAATCAAATTCCCTTATCTGATTAAATTCATCAATATTTGTCTCTTAATTAAATAAATCATTTTGTCTAATTAAGTCACTTTCTCTTGTTAATTAAATCAATTCATCTAATCTAATTATCCCTATTTAATTAAATAATCAATTTATTTGATTAAATCTCTAAAGTCTATCTATTAAATTAAATAAATTAAAACCTTATTTGATTTAATCTAACACCATCCCCTTTAATTAAATAAATCAAAATCTTTCTTTAATTAGCCTCTTATCATATTCCTCTCTTATTTGATTTAAATAAATCCATAAATTTAAGTCAAATCAGTCACATCACCCTAATCTCCTAGTTAAAATTAATTAAACCTTGATTAATTTAAAATTAATCTCATGTCACATCCTCTAGATAATGCAAGTTGCACATGAAAATAGATTTAATTCATTTATTAAATCTCTATTTTCCCTCACATGGCATCTTTTGGAATATTCCCTCAATTTGAATTCAAAAATTCCAAGTCAACATGTACATCCAACAAGGCATTTAAAACCTCTTACATGTCCTTTTTCCTTGAGCCAAGTGGCATTTATTGCATTTTCCCCTTCCCTCTTACATGTCATTTCAACAAATTTGAATTTCAAATATTGGCATTTATTGGCACATTCCCCAAATCTTGCACAACCATCATCCATTCATGGCTTGACAAGTGGCACCATATCGATGAAAGTTAGTCCCACATTGCTCAAATTTGGATTTTCATCTATTTTGAAATCCTATAAATGAAGAGCTCATCTCCTCATTTTATCATCCACAATTTGAGTAAAGCTACCATGCTCAAATATCTATCAAGTTTCACACCATTGAGTTCTTAGCTAGGTTCTTTTGTAGATTTGGCTTGGAGTCCTCATCATTCATCATCAAAAGTGGATCAAACCTCTTCATCAAGTCTACATATCGAAGCTTGCAATCATAGGAATTGGGAAAGGGCCAAATTTCCACATCAAATTGGCACCAATTCCCCCATGGGATCAAGTGTTTGCTATTTAAATTAGGATTTCATCTTTGTTTTATCTTTTGTATTGTGTTCTTCAATATTTTCATTCCTAGTTTGAACTGTAAATGGATTCCATGGGGAATCCTTGTTTATACTTGCAATATCTAACTTAAGGTGTTTAATCCCTTTGTTTTACAGGTACATAGATTGAGGGTTCACATTTTGGCTCTAGAAGGAGGGCAGGACATCAACATTTCTAACATTTCATCAAAATTTTCGTGTTTTCTTGACACAGAAAATTTTGACTTGGGCTCCTTAGCGTTGTTGTTTTTAGCGCCGCGAGCTCATTAGTGTCGCTATTTTAGTGTTGTGGGCTCGTTAGCATCGCTATATAGCACCGCGCGAACATAAACTCCACCGCTGGACTCATCCCACCAAGAATTTTTGAAATTTAAACTGTGCCACTAGACTCGCTGATCTGCATCAATTTCAAAAAAATTCTAAACTCTGACGTTTTCAAAAACTGCGACGCTAGCTGAAAACAGTGATGCAATCATGCTCTCTGTCCCGACATAGAGCGCCACAAACTGGTAAAGCGGCACTGTAAGAGCACCGCTAAGAGAAAAAACAACGCCTTCACGAGTTGCGACGCTGGAAGACAGTAAAAGGGAGAAATTTGATTTTTTTTAGCACATGTTTTAATGATTTCTTCTTCCTCTGTTTTCTACTTTTTAATTTTTGTTTTTTTTTTCAGAATTTAACTATTTTTTTTCTCTTTGTAGGTTGGAAGCCAAAAGCAAAGGAAGAAGGAGCATGGTGACGATATCTTGTCTAATCAAAGTGTTTTTAAACACTTAAGTGTTTGTTTAATACTTCCTTAAGGACTTGTCATCTTCTTTTCTTAGAATACTAGCTTTCATTTGGGTTTAAAAAGGATTCTTTTTGTTTATTTCTTGCAAACGGATTTAAAAAGAATCTTAGGACCAACAACTTACTAGATTTTGTTTATGGATTAAACAATTGAACATATGTCTTTCACTTGTGATTTGGTGCTCTAAAAATGAACTCACATATTGCTTTGAGGATTTAAAAAGAACAAGTGTAGTTGTGTTTTTCGTGAAGGCTTACTTAGACTAAAGGCATTGGAAGAGGATGTATGTGCTTCTCTCACGCTTTATAGCGATCTTGAGAATCAAAAGGTCTTTTCCATGACTTTGGGTTAAGACAAAGCAATCACCTCCACACTTCAATTTGGGCTTAAAATTGAACAAACTATTGTGCGAGTGTGAGTGGGGGGCATTTTCGTGTATATTCTCTCTTTGTTGCTATCAAAGATTGATCGAGTTATGGATTTTGTTTTTCATTTTATTTTGTTTATCTTAGAGGGCTCGCCTTGTGGGAAAAAGTAATCACCCAAGGGAACGACTCAACCAATAACACTTTGAACCTGAGATTATTTCCAGCCGGGATATAAATGTGGATATTGGAAGAAACACCAATATTATGTGGTTGACTCTGACAAGATGGATCCGAAAGGGGACTCTTGCCATGTTGGGTCAACTCCTACGAACAGAAAGTCCTTACTAGAACCCATGTGCTAGAATTTTCCAAAATCCTTTATCTATTTGTTGGTGCAAGAACGGTCATTCTGAAGCCGCCCCACACTTTTACGGTCTTCTAGTAGAGATGGAAAGCATGCCATGGGAGTTTCATGGGTGTTGATGCTTGGCTGCCCTGATTGATGTTAATGAGCCGTGGAGGGGAGCCAGTGGGGTCAAGCATCTAACCATCCTCTAGAGATAAGCGTAGCTGGACTTGTTCAAGTGGGAATCCAACAAATATTGTCGTACACATCCATAGGATTGTACTTATTCTTGGGTTACAAATGCATTGCTTGATCAAAAACATCATGGAAACAAACACTTAACATCATCCAAATTTCAAACCCTTTTGAAGACAAATACCATTGACTCAATCCATATGTTATTGCTTTCCCTTGGGATTCACATCCTTAGAGGTTTCTAAGCATTGGATTAAATCTCAATTTGTCTTCTCAAGTAAACAATAGGAAACCCTTGCCTTAAGTTCATTAAATTTCCACATAACATATCTTGTGGGGTTTGAAGAAATTAAGACATTGGATATCTTAGTTTGAAAACCTAATTGAAGAAAGTGTTTTTGGTAAAATAAAGACATTAAGCATAGCTAATCAAAATGAACTTTCATATGTGTTGAAGACTCTAAATCCCAAAGCACAAAATCATTGATTGGAAATCTGAAAATGAATGTTCAAATGAAATCATGTCTTGGTTACAAAGGTCATTAGGAAGTATTTGCATGCTCTTCAATACCTAGGTCTAAGCAAACAAAGTGTATCTTTTTAGGTTCATCTTAGGATCAAAACATATCAAAATCATTTTTTTCATCCATCCTTCAAAACATCAAAACAAAATCCATCTCATCATCAACTTTTGGAAAATCTTGAAACCATCCTTGATACTAGGCTTTGTGGCAAAATCAAAATCATCAAAATCATTGAGACTGGGTCCTTGAGAACATTTATCAAAACATCTTTGGCTAGGTATGTGTAGATGCATCCTTTTGCATATACTTAGTCAAAGTTATCAAAATCATCTTGTCTAGCTTAGGGTATGTAGATGAATCCTTCTCCATATGCTTAAGTGAAACAATCATCTTATTTGAATAGGTGTGGGTAGATGCATCCTTCTCCTCACACATTCAAATTATCATCCTTTGAACAAAGCTATCCCTTAGATCATCATCCAACATCTTAGGGTCTTTTTGTTCAAAATCCAAATCAAAAACCAAATCAAAAAATCAAGGACAAAATATCAAAATCCCAAAATCAAGAATCAAAATCCACAAAATCCTAAAAGTCTAGTGTCTCATTCAAGATTTATCAAAAGCCAAAACATCCATATCATCCATCCATAAAACATCATTATCATACCATCACCTTTGATCCTCAAAGCATCCTAAAACTTTATACTTTGGGACATAAAATAACGAATCGATTCAAGGAATCAAGAGATTCATCTCCCATATTCTCGAAGATTGATCCTTGTTTTATGGTTCAAATGAGATCTCAATACAAGAAGAGTATGGAAGCCAACAAAGAAAATCCCACTTCAAGTGATCTTAGCCAAACAAACACAGAAATGAATCCAGCTGAATCAAGCAATCCATTGATCCCCTCATCATCCCAAAATCCACAAGAAGAAAATCAAGGGGAGGACTTTACCTTTGGAATGTCTTGCAAGGAAATGACGAAATGCTCCAAAATCCAGACAACCATAGAATCATCAACATCATGATGAGACTTAACCCTTCGTTGTACATGCTTGAACTAGCAAAACAAGGGGCCAAGTTGCCTTCGGATTTTGATGTGAGTACTATAGTGGATACACCATTTCCTCCGATCTCATCCACCATTCCCATTTCATCTACACCTCTATCCCAAAACATCATGCAGAAAATTCCACAAATCACAACATCATTTTCTCCAACACAACCCAATGTTAACAAGGGAAACACATTCCTTAATGCTCTTCAATCACATACCCTTGTTAATAATCAAAAATTGGACACAAATACCACCTTGGAACAAAACATACTCAACAACCCATTACACAAAAATGTTCCTCTCACTTTACATTATGACCCATCATCAACATCTTTTCATGGAGCACCACAAACACCTCTTCTCACAAATTCAAAAGAAGAGGGAGATACGTTCGAACTAGGGGGCTTATTCGACACCAAGACATTTTCACAACAACTCACACCTCTCACATTTCCACCTCTTCCGCCATTTCCATTACCATCCACACCACTCCTTGGTTTAGGGCTTCCTCCCCTACCAAGTATCAATCAAACCTATATCCCAACCATCAATCAAAACATTGCACCAAACACACAAAATTTGTCGTTGATATCGCAACAACAAACGACAAACACACAAGCAATGGAAACATCATCAAACACACCCCTAACATCACAAAGCATGGTCTCTCAAGGACCAATCACATCAATACCACTATCCAACACCCAAAACATCAACACAACATCATCATCCACCACCATTCCAAATCCACCACCACCCCCACCACCACCAATGTTCACCACATCAAACCAATTCGATGCAACATTGCAAGCCACTTTCCAAAGAGGATACCAACAAGTTCAAAAATAAAAAGCTGTACAACAAGCTGCTCAAGCTGCACAAGCTTCCCAAGCTGCACAAGCCACATTGCAAGCACAACAAGCTCAAGCTTTGCTGCAACAACAACAACAACAAGCCGCCCAAGCTGCACAAGTGTTACAAGCACAAAGAGTCGCTCAAGCACAACTATTATTGCAGTAACAAGCCGCACAATCACAAGTAGCACAATCTCAATATCAAGCACAACAAGCACAAGCTCAAGCACAACTTCTTGCACAAGCAGCACAAGTGCAAGCATATCAGCAAGCATTAAAGCAATACCAAGAGCAGCAAGAATCGGCAGAGTTGGCAGCCCAACAACAAGCACAACAATAAGCATTGTTGGAACAATAGCAAGTGCAACAACAAGCACAAATCCTAGTGCAACAACAACAAGATAAACAACAAGCATTGTTCATCCAAAAACAAGTAGAAGCCTACTTCACCCGCCACAACATACTAATACCATCGAACAATGCACCGACCAACCCATTCATCCAAACCACGATTGCAACACCCCATAACACATTCATCCCACCCCCTGATTCACAAAGCAATGTAATGACACAACTCAAGTTGCTATCACAACAAGTGCTCCACCTTCAATCAGGGTGAACAACCAAAACACCAAGCAACTTGTGTCCCTATCCATTTGATAGGAGCCTAGAAATGAAACCATTCCCTAAGGGATTCAAGATTCCTAAATTTGAAAAATATCGAGGGATGGGAAACCCTGAAGATCACATCAAGGAATTCCAGGTTCATTGCATGGAGGTCGCATACGACTATACTTATCTGATGTGGTTATTTCCTAGAAGCTTGGCAGGTCCTGCTATAGAATGGTTCTCTCGCTTACCTTCAGGCATTAGAACATTCCAAGAAATTAGAGATGCATTCATTAAAAACTATGCATGTAATATCACAATGGATGTCAGTCTCGAAGAACTATAAGCTCTAAAACAAGGAAAGAATGAATCTTTTGCTTCATTTCTTCAATGATGGCGATCCAAGGCCAATCAGAGCAAGTGGACCATGCTAGAAGAACAACAAGTTTGCACAATCATAGCCAACCTTGAAAGCTGCTTGTCATTTCATCTCAAGGTTCAGGGAATCACCACATATGATCAACTGATTTCCAAGGCGCTTAGCATTGAAAGAGCCCTTGTGACTCAATCCACTGAATCAACGTCATATCATGAACAAAAAAATAACTGCCCATCATCCAATTACAATGACAAACCTCGTACGTGGGCAAGGAACAAGAACGTTACTAATGATGGTGTCGTAGATGCCAAGGTGGTCATTAGTGGTCCACGTCAAAATACACCCACACCGCAAATCCAAAATCAACACCAAAACACTCATCACACAACATATCAACCCAATAATAATCCAACCATCAATAACCTCAATGACCAAAGAGGACCACCCCAACGTGAAACTTATCCCAAACAAAAATACGCTATCTTGGGGGAACCACTAGAGGACATAATGAAAAAGTTGATCGAACTCATCAAGCCTCCTACATTCGAGAATTACCAAGAACCCGATGTCAAACCCCCTTGGTATAACGAAAATCAACTTTGTGAATTTCATAAGATCAAAGGTCACACCACAAACAATTGCATGAGACTCAAAAATATCATCCAAGATCTCATTGATAAGAAAATCATAAACATGGAACAACCTACTGAAAATCAAGATCTTAAAATCTACATGAATCCGATGCCGAATCATGGAAACAAAGGGAATAAAAATGATAAAGGGAAGGGCAGTGTAAATCATATTTATGAATCAGTCATTGCCTCCCTAAATGAAGACTGCATGGTCATCACCATCAAGGGCGCCCATGCCGAAGATTGTGGAGTCACCACAAGAGGCGGTAAAGTCACCATTTCAGGATCATCCCAACCTAATAGAGTCCCTTCATCTAGAGCCGTCCTGCATAGCTACAATGTTGTAGAACAACTCAAGAGAACACTAGCACACATCTCCATCATGGAGTTGTTAAAAATATCATCAGCCCATAAAAAGATCCTTGAGGAAGCATTAGCCTCATCCACCGTCCCCATAGATCTTGATGCGGACCAATTCCAAGCTATGGTCGGGAATATCATAACGCCTAATCTCCTTACATTATTTGACCAAGGTTTCCCCACCCAACCATCTCACAACCGTGCACTTCACTTGGAAGCCATCATAAACAAGAGCAAAATCAAAAGGGTCTTGGTGGATGGAGGTGCAGGTTTGAACATCTGCTCTCTCAGCCTAATCAAACAGTTGAAAATATCAGAGGATACCATTGACAAAGGTAAAGGCATCACAATTAGAGCATATGATGACCAATAAAGAGTGTCTCAGGGCACTATTAAACTCCCTATTCAAGTAGGGCCAACGCTCATGGAAACCACCTGTCAGGTCTTGGACCTCGACTTGCCATATAATATCCTCCTGGGACGCCCATGGATCCATGCGATGAAAGCTGTAGCATCAACCTTCCACCAATGTGTGAAATTTACACATAATGGACAAGAGGTTACCATTCATGGAGATCCCGAACCGTTTTCATATTGCAAAAATCTTGAGGCCAAATATTACAAAATCCCCCAAGTGCCAAAGAATGATGAAGGCCCGTCCACACCATACATCGACCCCGCCACTCTCGCATCCACTTCTGCGACAGAGACACCTGCCATTCCCACCATCTCTGACATCAAACTCATCATCCAGGAAGACGGTTGTGGAAGCTATAAGCTTCCTAACAATGCTTTTGTGATAGGAGAGTTACCACAATCTCCTAGATCATGAGGACGCCCACAAGAAAACCAAGCTTCCAAATCACAAACATCTCCTGAGGACTATCCTGAATTCACAAGCTGGGGAGACCTTGGCCGAGAGGTTATTGAAGAAGATCCATCTCACATGTTGTACCGAGATGAAAGACCGACACCTGAACTACCAATGGATGAGAAAAGCAAGGGCCTACAAATGATGCTTGCAATGGGTTATGACAGAAACCAGAGACTGGGACAAAATGACAACGACCTCATAATACCTATCATGCTAGAGACGCGACCCATAACAAATCTTGGTCTTGGATGTACCTCTCTAAGAATAACCATACGTGGCCGAGGTCCTCCAGTTAGAGTTGCTAATGTCTCTCCTCAGCCAATGCTAGTACAAATACAGTCACCAATAGTCACAGGTAGCAACACACATAATTTCATAACTGAGTCCTATACTAGTAGAGATGATGAAGATACCATATCCAATCTCCCTAGGTTATTTGAAGATACTACCCTATGTATGATTAGCACCCTCTCCTTCGAAACCGATCATCCAAATCATGAGATCCGCCTAGTCTACCCCCAACTAATCGACTATGACTAGCGAGGACCAGCAGCTCTCGATACATTCAAAAACGATGAGGCACTCTCATAATTCATGGGATTAAGGGATAACATTCCAGATGGAGATCATAAGGCAGGGTTTATAATGGAATTGGACACACATGCTTATTACGGGGAAATGATTGAATCCTTCAGTCACAAAAGTGAGAAACTAAGAATCATATCCAAGTCCTTGAGTGAAAACCACACTGTGGCACTCTCTAACAAGAAAATAGTAAAAAGAAAGGACGTATCCAATGGTGAAAACCTCTCTGAGGCACCCGAGGATGAAGGATTTAGTCTTCCTCTAAGAGCCATCCATCAAGAGAAGTCAACAGTCTTGGCCAAAAAATGCAATCTTGTCAACATAGGAACAGAGGAGACCCCACATATCACTTTCTATGCGGAATCACTATTATTAGAAGAACAAGAACTCCTAGCAGCATTCCTAAAGGAAAGATAAATAAACTTTGCATGGAGTTATGCTGACATGCCAGGGCTTGATCCAGAGACTGTGGTTCATCATTTAGTTGTGTATCCAAAAGCAAAACCAGTCAAATAAAAGCTTTGAAAAATGCATCCTCAAATCTCTTTGTTAGTCAAAATGGAGCTCAAAAAGTTGTTAGATGCAGGATTTATCCGACCAATCAATTATCCAAAATGGGTGTCAAATTTGGTACCTATGTCAAAACCTGACGGAGCCATTAGAATCTGTACGGACTTCAGAGATTTAAACAAGGCATGTCCTAAGGATGATTTCCTACTTCCCAACATCGACATGATAGTAGACATGACGACAAGACACGAGATGCTATCATTAATGGATGGATTTTTAGGATATAATCAGATCATGATAGAAAAAGAGGACCAACACAAGACGGCTTTCACTTGTCCATGGGGGACCTACTGCTGGAACATGATGCCATTTGGTCTAAAGAATGCAGGAGCAACCTATCAAAGGGCCATGATACTAATATTCCATGACATGATTCACAAAACAGTCGAAGACTATGTCGATGATATTCTAGCTAAGTCAAGAAAGAGACAATATCATATAGCAACCCTAAGTGCTATCTTTGACAGACTGGAGGAATACAAAGTCAGATTAAACCCTAAGAAGTTTGTCTTCGGCGTACAATCAGGTAAACTACTAGGATACATAGTCTCCATGCGGGGTATCGAGGTGGATCTAGAAAAAGTAAAAGCAATCCTTGAGATGGAAGCACCAAAAACATTAAAGCAACTGAGAAGCCTCCAAGGCCGACTTCAATCTATCTGACGATTTATAGCACAACTGGCAGATAAGTAGAACCCATACTCTCACCTACTCCACAAGGGGGTAGCGTACAAATGGGATACAAAATGTGAAGAAGCATTTAAAAAAATCAAGGAATACCTACTTACACCACTAGTGTTAATGCCACCTATCCTGAGAAAGCCATTGATCTTATATGTGTCAACAATAGCAACAGCTCTTGAAGCTCTCTTGGCTCAGCATGATGAAAATGGAACAGAGAGAGCCATCTACTATATCAGCAAGACAATGGTCGGTCATGAGCTAAATTACTCCTTCATTGAGAAAGCTTGCCTCGCAGTAGTGTTTGCATCCCAAAAATTCAGACATTACATGCTGACACACAAGATAAAGCTCATTGCGAAAATTGATCCCCTCAAGTATCTCTTATCCAAGGCAATGCTCACAGGCAGAATGGAAAAATGGGTGATGATATTGTCAGAGTATGACATCGAGTATGTGGAAAGAAAAGCCATTAAAGGTCAAGTTATTGCAGATCAACTAGCAGAAGCACCCATATATTCTAAGAATCCTCTTATATCTAAATTTCTAGACGAATCCATTTTTAACCTCAATGTAGCCGATCACTGGAAATTATACTTCGATGGCTCATACACGCAGCATGGATCAGGAGCTGGTATCTTCTTCATCACCCCACAAGGGGACTGCATACCAAGGTCATACAAACTAGCATTCCCTTGCACAAACAACATAGTGGAATACGAGGCTTTGACTATAGGTCTCAGGATAGCAGTGCAATGGAATATCATAGCCCTCAAAGTCTATGAATACTCTCAGTTGATCATAAATCAAGTCAATAATGAATATCAGACTAAGGATGACAAGATAACTCCATATAAGAAATTGGTGGAGACTCTCAAGGAATCCTTCATTGACATAACATTTGAGCAGATTCCAAGAACCAATAACAGAGCCGCTGACGCCATGGCTACAATTGGGTCTCTAGTAGAAATCCCTCACAATGTGCCGAAATATGAATTTTTGATCGAGCAGCTTCTCGTTCCCACATTCGAGGTACCAGAATCAGAATATGTGTGTGAAATTGTTGGTCCTGGCAATCCTTGGTATCATGACATCTACACATATCTTCGCATAGGAGTCATACCCGCTGACCTACCATCGAGCCTAAAATGAACCTTCATCAAAAAAGCATCTAGATTCATCATCCTAGGTGATACCTTATACCGTAGAAGCATAGAAGGTACCTTGTTACATTGTCTAAATGCTGAGGAGGCATTAACTACTCTAACCGAGGTTCATAACAGTACATGTGGTTCACACTCGAGTGGAATGACCATCGCTAAGAAACTGCTGAGGATGGGGTATTACTGGCCCACGATGGAAAGAGAAGTGCATGATCATGCGAAAAGGTGTTTACAATGTCAACAGCATGGGGACCTCATCCATGCTCTAGCTCAAGAGCTTCACCTCATCATCACACCATGTCCTTTCTCGCAGTGGGGACTCAATCTCATTGGAAAAATCACACCCACCTCATCTAATGGCCATAAATTCATCATAACTGCAACTGAGTACTTCACAAAGTGGGTGGAAGCCATACCCATGACATACATCACCGGGAAGCAAATCTCAAAATTTATTCTGAACTATCTCATTTGTCATTACGGTGTCCCACAATCCATTATTTCAGATAATGGAACACCATTCAAGAACCAAGAGGTTCATGACTTGTGCGAGAAATTCAAAATCCAACATCGCTTCTCCACCCTGTACTATCCCCAAGGCAATGGCCAAGCAGAAGCCACGAACAAAACCATCCTCAAAATCCTTAAGAAAATAGTCAATGACGCAGGTCGTGACTGGCACTTGCAGCTTAATCCCACCCTTTGGGCTTATCGAACCAGCATCCGTACACCCACTGGTGCCACCCTATTCTCCTTGGTCTACGGATTAGAAGCTATTCTACCCATTGAGATCGAGCTCCCATCCCTTAGAATATCATTGCAAAACCTCATCACTGATGAGGACTATCGGGTGTCAAGATTAAATGAGCTGGAGTTACTGGATGAGAGATGCATAGATGCTCTGAACCATCTGCAAGTCTATCAAAATAGACTCAAATGGAGCTATAACAAGAAAATCAGAAGCAGGACTTTCCAAGTCGGAGAACTGGTCTTAAAAGAAAATCAGAAGAATGTCTCGAATCCCAGCAGCAAAGGCAAGTTCAAACCTAATTGGTTAGGAACTTTCATCATCACAGCAAGTTATCAATCAGGGGCATATCAACTATCAACACCCGAAGGGGAACCCTTGCAGGAGCCCATGAATAGCTCCCATCTCAAAAAGTTTGATGCCTAAATCTTTAAAGGTATAGAACTAAAAAATCCAAAAAATTAGAAAAAGTCCTAAAAAAATGGTTACTTAGGCGAAAACTTGGCAAACAGGCGTCTTGGTGACAACAAAAAAATAAAAAAATAAAAAAATCCAAAAAAATAAAAAAATGGATAAAAAAAATCGTCCTCTAGTGAAAACCACTTTGGTGGCACTTTGGGCAAGTACCTCGGTGAAAACCTAGCACACAGGCGCCTTGTGTAAATAAGCACTTTCCATCCACCAGGATCTTTATGGCTTGATCTGCATCATACCTCCATATCGCTTCCATCATTCATCACATTCAAGTCTCCATCTATCACTCATCCACTCGCATTCGCACCATAGCTTGGTCCTGTGTTCGTGTCATGATCCCTCCTAGTACTACTCAGCCCATCCTCAAGGTCAGTTTGTCCTGCCTTTATCGGGGTAGTCTATTGCATCATGCTAGGGGCATGTTCTCATTGGATCGGAGTTGTGTATGATCTTAAAATCCTCAAACCAGAAAATCCAAAAACATCAGAAAATCAAAAAATCCAAAAACATCAGAAAATCAAAAAATCCAAAAACATCAAAATCATCAAAAATAAAAAACAAGGTCGTCTTATCGAACTACGTCATCTTTGAGCTTAAACATAGGAAAGGTTGATCTTTGATCATCCCCCGAGACATTTAGGTCAGTCCTATAAGAGTCTGTCATAATAAGCTGACATTTCATCATGTATATCATCATCTGTAAATCAGTCAAGTCGTCAGTCGAACTACGTGGTCTCTGCATGTATAACGTAGGCAAGGCTAATCTGTTGATTAGCCCTCGAGGCCCCTAGGATAGGTCTTTAGGTTAGTCTCTTGGTCAAAATCTCAGAAAATTCTAAAAACATTAGAAAATCAAAAAATCAAAACATTTGAAAATCTCGAAAAAATACCAAAAACAACCTCAAAACATTGCAAAACATCAAAAACATCCAAATATTTGAAAAATCCATCTGCCTCATCTCGTTTGCACCTGCAATAAGTACCATTCATAATAAACTGATCGTCATCCTCAACCTTTGGTAAAACAATCGGAAACAAGTCTAGCAGGTTTTAAAGTAGAACTCAAAAGCATCAAGTCTTAAGTTTAAGTCAGTAAGTAAGCAAGTTGGTTACCTCTTCGTATCAATAACACATCATCTGAATTTGTCTCATATCAATCATCCCTTATAAACAAAATGACGTGCCACCATCCACTAACATGTCCTAGGATGCATCCTTCCTACAATGGGCATTATCTTTTGGCAATAAGTTTCAGTTATCATCTTAGAAAACACATCCTTTTTTCTGTTAGCGGTATTGAAGAGCATCGGTTTGTTTGTTTACTTGGTTTTTATCTTTTGACTTATCTTATTTTGTGCTCATTCCAAGGACATCTCGATAATAACCCAAAACATTAGATTTAGAGAAATAGGAATGGAGCAATGATCATTATCTTTTGTCTATCGTGTTTGTTGGATGTTCTTGCAATATAACCTCGGTGAATACTTGCTTTGTTAGGCATATATGGAAGAGGTCTAGGAAACTTGTTGATTATTACAGGGATAGGTTTACCTTTCCGTGTTTTGGTCTGAGGTGTCTGAAACTTCTGAAATACATTCTAGCAAGGTTTCTGTATGTCAGGTGTGAACAAGAATACTCCTATCTAATTGTAGAGTCAAAGTCCATCACACTAAGTACCACGTCATCCTGGTTTCCTATACCTTGATGCATCGTACCACATGTGTTATCAAACATAAGGAAATTTGGCCCTTTGAAAATCCCAATTCCTCGGCAAGTAATCATCATCATCATCATCATCATCTGCATTTGTGTCATCATGCGTCTTGTTGAAATGACTTCTTCTTGTCCTACTAACCACACTAACAAGGTACTATGACAGTTGCTCATCATCACCATCATCACCATCGATCCTACATCCACACATCGTTAGCATATTACATAAGCACATCATATAGACATCATTAGCACATTGCATTACATATCATATGGGAAACATCGCATTCTCATCATCATATAAACAGGTGCATCCATATCATCGCATTTCACCCATTACATTGCATCTCATAGAATTATATCACTCATTGCATAAACATTGCATTTACACTTTATAAAAATTTCATGTTACCATCAAAATCATCACATAGCATCTACAAAAGCATTCCATAATCATTTTTGCATAAACAAGAGGTATATAAGCATTTAAATCATTAAGCATACATCTTTGCATAATATCATCACATTCTGTGCACATTACGCATCAACATATCACTTTGCATTAACATATCATTGCATCACATACATCATCATTTAGGATAATAACATTTGTTATTCTAAGCATCTCAATTTCATTATGCATTAACATCATATCACGACTATCACATTCATCCATAAATCATCGCATATATAAGCATTTTCTGCACATCATATACCATAAATCAAATCATTTCACATATTGCATTTGCATAAAATAAATCATCATATAGTTAACATCATTGCACATCATATCATAGGTCATAATCAATTGCATAAACGTCATTTGAAATAAATGCATCCATAAAACATCATTACAAAGCATATAGAAATGAATCATACATAAACGAGTACACATAACATCACATCAAAATCAACTCATATATATCATATCAACTGTCATAGTACAGGAGAATAATAATTGGATCATTGTACATATGTGTCAATCACTAAAAAATGCCCATCGGGGCTATAAAAAATGAGCCCATAAGGCACCAAAAAGTGTGTATCATCTGAATCACGGTCGATCTCTATGAATGTTGCCCTCACCCCTGTCACCATGACCCTCTGGTGGTCTCTGGCTGGCCCGCTCTGAGTAATCAAGGACCCAGTCTGCTCTAGGTACATGGTCGTGGTAGGCCCAGCGGTAGTACTCTATCTCTCGGATGGCCTTCCTGTAGGATCAAACTGGCACTGTACCCTGCGAGGACAAGGCAGATGTCATACTCTCAATTTGTTGTCTGTGGCCTAGCTCTGTAGCAGCTTGTAGCTCTGTGACCTGTCACTGCTATACAGCCTAATCTCTCTCAGCTCTGAGCTGCTCCCTCTCAACCGTCACTACTTGTACCTATGCCTATAATTGAAAAATCAAGGCATCCCATGCGTCTGCCTATCTTGTTGGCTGTGCCCGTGGCTGTGCGTGAACCTCACCCTCACCCTCGGCTCATGGTGGTGAGATTGGCGGATCCTGCTGCTGGTCCTGCATAGGGACATCTCCCTGACCTGGTGGAACTGGGGGCACCAATGGTGGGTCCTGACGAATCTCCACCCTAGGCCCTCGTCCTCATCCTCATCCTCTCGCTCTGCCTCTAACCCTATATGCCTCTGGATCCTCACCTGGAATGGTCAACTAGAGAGGAGGTCTAAACCAATCTATGTACACCTGTGCAGTCCCTAGGTCTGCCAAGCCCTGATCGTAAGCCCAAAGTCGGGCTACCAGTTGCCGAAAATTGTCAACTACCTCTGCGGTAGGAATACCGAGCCCCCATGATGTCTGTGTCAGGCTCCGTGCAAAGACAGCCACGTAACTGTCATCCGGCCGATCCTGTGGCTCCCCAAACTGACGTTGCACACGCCCTGGTAAGTATCGCTCAATCATCATATGCTCTCGGCCCTGCATGTATCTGTCCTGCCGTCAGTAGAAGAGATGTGTAGCATTGGCAGCCCATCCGGGCTGACCAAGATATGGGTGCCAGGTAAAAACAAGCATCTCGTCTAGGACCTGCCTCCAATAGGGGATCCCATGCTTGCCGGTGTGTGTGAATGACACACCCCCTCTGTATTGTGCCACCAACGCATCTTCTAGCCCCATCGGAACTGGAACCACCCGTGGACGTAGCACAGAAATGTGCTCCCATGCCCAAACATGAAAAAGTGTCACCCCAGCTCCTAGCACTCTGCCATCCATGTATGCATACTCATGCAAATCCCTGTAGAGTGAAGCCAGAAGGACGGGTCCCCATGCAAACCAAACTGGTCTATCTCGGACCATCCTCTCCTAGCAGTATCCCCAACCTAGACTGAAATACCGCCCTCGTTGGTCAGGGGCAACCAAACCTGAGATGATCGTCGCAATCACCCGGTGGAAGGGAGGTGCTACAACTTTGTACCTCTCCAGCTCGATCTGCCCCTCGCAGTAAATAATGTCTCGTATGGTGAAGACTCGGGAGCAGCACTCGTGTCCGTCCTCCATGTCATAGATCACCCGACGACCATGAATGGGCAATCGTAGTATGCATCGGACGTCCTCCAACGTGACAGTCGCCTCACCAGTGGGAAGATGAAACAAAGAGGTCTCACTGTGCCACCTCTCATCCAGCGCTGACAACATCCTGAGGTGTGTGCGCACAGGCGCTGCGTATGCAATGTGCCATAGGCTGGTGACTCCCAGTCGGTCCTGATCTCTGTCGCTCAAGTCCCGTAGGACGCTTGCCAAATCCCGTGACAGGTGCTCCCACGAATAAAGCTCCCTAGGTTTGTCCTGCATCAGAGAAAGTCAGCATGTTAAAAATTTGGACCTAACGCTCCAAACTCATTCCCAGTGGCGCAGTTTGTGAAGGCGTCGCAGTTTGAGTTTTCTCAAACTCTGACGCTAGACCCGAAATTTTGTTAAATCGAGTCGTCGCGGTGCAGTTTAACTCCTAGCGTCACAATTTCTGCAAAAAGAGTGTCGCTGCAGTGCACTTTAATCAAACCGGCCCGCCAAGTTTGAGCCAAGCCAAGCCGAGCCCAGCGGTGGAGTTTTTAAACTCCAAATTGCACCGTTGCGGCGCAAAATAGCACCGTTGTGGCACAAGGAGGCTAAAAGCGGTGCACCTTAAACATCGAGCGGCACTATAATAGCACCGCTGGAGGCGAGCTCTCCTTAAAAGCAGTAATAAATGCACTAAAATGAAAAAACGAAGCTTCAGTTAGGGTCACATACCAGGGCACCGATGCCTGGTGGCCGCTGGTAGGTCCGGATTCAGTCAGAAATGTGTAGAGGAAGCTTTCATTGCGCCATATCGTCAAGAGGTTAGAGCTAAAATCTCAAGGTTTGCTAGCGGAGGTGTGTGAAAATGACTTGAAAGTGACCCCTTGGGCCCCTTTTAAGCCTAAAAATTAGGGTTTTTTGACCCTCTAGGGCTATCCTGGTAGGGTTTTTGACCCCTGAACCGGTTTTTGTCTGTTTGAGGCTTTTTTTTCATCGTTTTATTGTATTTAGACACATTTTTAGCCTCCTGGACCCCTTTTGGACCTGTCGGGCACCTTGTCACCTTTTTTTGCGAGATCACCCAAAAAATTAAAATTTTCATCCGATCTCTCAAGGGGGCATTATAATGGCATGTTTTCTCTCGCCATGCAGTAGTGGGGCAATTTTTCAATATCAAAAATTTTGGCTTTGATCGAGATCGATTATTCTTTGAACCAATGCAACGAGTGCATTGCTTCAAAGAGGGGCAAAATGTAGACATCGAAAATATAATGATTGACATCATGCATTTGATCCTGACTTACTAACATCGTTTCTTCCTAAATCATCCCTCGGTCTAACCGTTTAATCAAATTCCCTTATCTAATTAAACTCATCAATATTCGTCTCTTAATTAAATAAATCATTTTGTCTAATTAAGTCACTTTCTCTTGTTAATTAAATCAATTCATCTGATCTATTTATCCCTATTTAATTAAATAATCAATTTATTTGATTAAATCTCTAAAGTCTATCTATTAAATTAAATAAATTAAAACCTTATTTGATTTAATCTAACACCATCCCCTTTAATTAAATAAATCAAAATCTTTATTTAATTAGCCTCTTATCATATTCCTGTCTTATCTGATTTAAATAAATCTATAAATTTAAGTCAAATAAGTCACATCACCTAATCTCCTAGTTAAATTAATTAAACCTTGATTAATTTAATCTAATCTCATGTCACATCCTCTAGATAATGCAAGTTGCACATGAAAATAGATTTAATTCATTTATTAAATCTCTATTTTCCCTCACATGGCATCTTTTGGAATATTCCCTCAATTTGAATTCAAAAATTCCAAGTCAACATGTACATCCAACAAGGCATTTAAAACCTCTTACATGTCCTTTTCCCTTGAGCCAAGTGGCATTTATTGCATTTTCCCCTTCCCTCTTACATGTCATTTCAACAAATTTGAATTTCAAATATTGGCATTTATTGGCACATTCCCCAAATCTTGCACAACCGTCATCCATTCATGGCTTGACAAGTGGCACCATATCATTTGATGAAAGTTAGTCCCACACTGCTCAAATTTGGACTTTCATCTATCTTGAAATCCTATAAATGAAGAGCTCATCTCCTCATTTTATCATCCACAATTTGAGTAAAGTTACCATGCTCAAATATCTATCAAGTTTCACACCATTGAGTTCTTAGCTAGGTTCTTTTGCAGATTTGGCTTGGAGTCCTCATCATTCATCATCAAAAGTGGATCAAACCTCTTCATCAAGTCTACATATCGAAGCTTGCAATCATAGGAATTGGGAAAGGGCTAAATTTCCACATCAAATTGGCACCAATTCCCCCATGGGATCAAGTGTTTGCTATTTAAATTAGGATTTCATCTTTGTTTTATCTTTTGTATTGTGTTCTTCAATATTTTCATTCCTAGTTTGAATTGTAAATGGATTCCATGGGGAATCCTTGTTTATACTTGCAATATCTAACTTAAGGTGTTTAATCCCTTTGTTTTGCAGGTACACAGATTGAGGGTTCATAGTGCATAGATGGAACTTGATGACAAGTGCAACAAGGCCCAACCCACAAGGGTCCTTCCACTACAACGCCATAAATTTGATGAGAAAAATCTAGCTACAAAACATGGCATCCCTCATAAGTGGGAAGCAACACTTTACTGTCAATGACGTGCCATTTTTTTATACTGGCACTCCCCCCTGAAGTTTTTTGATTACTTTTAGATTAGCAATATGTTCACCCTTGATGGTGTTCCAGATTCTCCTATAGGGTAGGTTGTACTAGGCTATGAGACTCCTACCATCGACACTGCCAACAATGCATTTGTTCATATCGTGTTTCAAAATACAAAGAATGCACTTCAAACATGGCATGTGGATGGTTACTCTTTCTTTGTTGTGGGGTGAGTAGAATGACATTTCAATTTTAGTCCTACAACCTTCTTTACTTACATCTTGTGTGGGATCTCTTTCCTTATCTGATAAGTAATTTGGAATTAGGATGGATATAGGCATATGGGACAACACCAAGCAATCCACTTATAACATGATTGATGTAGTTTCCTGCTCAACAATCCAAAGCAAATCTAAAGAATTTCCAATTTATTGATAAGTAGGAGGTATTTTCCACAGTTTGTCAAATTGTGGTATTTTCTAAAGCAAATGGGGTTGTAAGCTAAGTGGGCTTAATCTCGGGGAAAAAATTTGTAGTTAAGCGTGCTTGAGCTGGAGTAGTATTGGGATGAGCAACCTCCTAAAAGGCCCAACAATTCACCTCTATGAGAATCACCTAGATGTAATGATTTCTAAGTGGACCATTCACTATAATGAGAGATGGGTTCTTGTGAAACACTGCTCATGAAACATGGGTCAATGAGTTTGACTTGTAAAGCTACACAATTGAATCCTCATAGCAATATCACAATTTCCAATTTATGTTTTTCCCATCTAATTGAACTGTTAATATTTTTAATATAAGACGGTGAATAAGAGTATTTGTTTGGTCATTACACGTAGTGTTGATGGGCTCATTATGAACCAAACAAATTTTCTTACTTTTTGGAATTGTCTTTTTCTTTATATGGGATACATCTAGAAATTGTGTGTTTTCCAAGTGCTTCTAACACCACAAAATACTTTTCATATTGTTATAATAGAATACAAACTAGAGTAGTTATTATAGAATGCATTTATGATTGTTGTGTTATATCACATTTTATAAAAAATAATAATAATTTTTTACATATTTTTTATATAAGAATCCTCTTTCTCTTATTTTTAAATATAAATTAGAGTAGTTATTATAGAGTGCATTTATGATTAAGTTATTATTTCATCCTTAGAATCATATGTGTTATATCACACTTTATAAAATTAAATTATAATTCTTTATATTTTTTTTAGATATTAGGATATTTTTTTTCTCCTTATTCTTTTGTCTCATTGTGTCTAAAATTTCTTCCACCTCTCCCCTCCACTCTCCCAAAAAAATGAATTAGTAGTTATTTAATCTTATACTAATGTAATTATGTTATTGATGTATTATAGGTTTATCATGAGTCATGGATGGCTATAATTATGGAGTTGGACAATGTGGGTATGTGGAATATAAGGAGTGAGAATTGTGTCAGGTGTTACTTGGGCCAAGAGTTGTATATGATACATTATAGGTTTATCCCGAGACATGGATGACTATAATGATGGATTTAGACAATGTGGGATATAAGGAGTGAGAATTGTGCGAAACATTACTTGGTTTGAGAGGTGTATATGAGTAAGTAGTGAGGATGGTACCCAAAGTGAATACCCCATTCCACCCAATGTTATGCTATGTGGTAGAAAAAATTTTGCTCATTAACATTGGTTTTAACATTAATTTTGATTGGGATAAAAGATAAGTTATATGCTTAGTGAATGGGGTTGCCATGTTATAATAATAACACTTATCCATTGTTTCAAAAGTTGCAAGAAAGCAAACTCTAATTTATAATAATAAGACTACTTTTTAATATCATGTAGACTAAAGTGTTTTTCAAAACCCAACCAAACATGCAATGAATGTGATTTTATAAAAATATTAAATAAATGACACATTACATGAAAATAAATAAATAAATGAAACATTTGAATCAACATGTATTTAAAAATTGATACTAAAATTTGCTAAAATAAAATGATGTTCATTTTCCACTCTTTTTTTTTATAGGTCATTTTCCACTTTTTTTAACTCTTTAAGGAACTGTTGTTTGGTGTAAAATACTTATTATAGTTACTTTACTTTGTGAGAAAATAAAACTATGAAAATATTCTATACAAAATCTGGTGTATAAAATACAACTTGAATTTTCAAACCATTGATCCTACTATTTATTTTTAATTAATTTTTTTCAATAACTTGTACAATAATGATTTTATAAAATACTTTTAAAAATTTATGATCATGCAATTTTCTTAATAAAATATACTTAAAATAACGATTTTTCTAGCAATAAGTTAACTTATAAAATAATAATAAAAATAATTTGTATAAAATGGTTAAGCTCAATGGATAGAATGCTAGTTACAAACAACATAAATAAAAGTGCATAAAGATATGTGCAAGCAACAACAAAAGTGGCGGATGATCATTTTGCAAGTCTATGGTTCCTCATGTTAAGAGATCCTTTATAAGATAATTTATTGATCTCCACACATGTATTTTACATGCCAAAAGATCCACATGAGTCAAAGCTACAACTACCTCCACCCATTTTGGTAGCAAGCTCCCTTGGTGATGTAGTAAGAGAATATCACTTAAAGTATACAATGAAATTAAAAGGGTGATTGGTAAGAGGCCATTTATATAGTTTTGTATAATAGTTTCTAAGGTGACACTTGGCTCATGATGATGACATGCAACTTAATCACTTGAATCTAGTACAAGATAGGAGAGATGCCATTGACTTTTTTTATAGAGAAAAATATTTTCATTGTATTCATTAATAAACAATGTTGTAAATTCCTTATTTTCCATATTTGAAACAAAATTTAAGATTTTAAAATATTTCACAAGACTAAAAAATATGTTGGTAAGTGAGAAAAACCTCTTAGTAGAGAAACCACATGGTAATAATTTTTGGGTGAAAAGAAGAAAATAGGTTATTAATTTACATTAAGCATCAAGAGCTATAAGGAATGTCCATGCTTTATAATAGGATTTTATATTTTGATGTTATGAAATAACTTGCATAATAATAGAATATAATAGGAATATGTTGAAAATACTTGGTAATAATATGTCGTGATTCGAGGGGGCAACCTCTTAATCCACTTCGAGTGGGATACCTCCAATAGTTTAATAAGAACACAATTCTCAACATGATGATAATAATCTACCTATACCTCCTATATATACCATACTTATGCCTAAGATATCACCCTGACCAACCTAAATAACCCTATATAAGCCTTAGGCTGACATAAACAACTCAATAACAATAAAATAATGATAATATGACTTAATTAAGAGTTAAGGTAGCTGCAAGTTGACTACTCATAACACTATACACACTATAGGGGTAGGGGCTTAGCATTTCCCTCCTCTTTACAAAAGAATTGTCCTTAATGCTAAGTTTTTCTTTCTTTTTCTTCGTCTCCTTTTTTAATTTCGATTCTTCTACTTGTAATAACAGAAATTGTACTCCCTTCTTGGAGATGGTACAATTTCTCTTAATTTGGGAATGATTAATGTTAAAAATGAACTTAAGGTCACCTTGATCTAGTGTTGTGACGTGTTTTACACATCCACATTAGGTCTTGGGTCCTTTTAAAGCTAAATAAACCTAACTTTTCCTTGATTTAATGTTGTAAAGTATATTCATTTACATCTTCACATTAAATTTAGGGCCATTGGACCTAATGCTACCCTCATCTAGTGTTGTAATTAGTTGTACACATTCACATTGGATTTAGGGCCCTTTTAAGCTAAATAGACCTAATTTTTCCTTAATTTGATGTTGTAAAGTATATTTATTTACACTTTCACATTGATTTTTGGGCCCTCTTGCATTTGTGAATTTAATATCATATTTAATAGGCCCCTAAGACCCAATATTATGTATCCTGAGGCTTATTTCAATTGAAATCCTGACAAGATCAACAAATAGATTTAATTTCTTAACTCCCTGACACTTTCTCTCTAAAAAGGCCTCATGAGACCTATATGCCACCTTGGGAATATGAGTCCCACCCAAATGGGACCCATACACCACCTTGGGAATATGAGTCCCACCCAAGTCAGACCCATACGCCAGAGGTGGCATATGAGTCCCATTTAGCCCCTTTTTAGTGTTTTGAGCGAGAAATCAAGGTTTTAAATTCAAATTTTATGAATGTCAGCCTCTGGGATATAATAAATAGTAACTTGGATGGATTTCCTATATAAATAAGGTCTCAAATCATTATTTCATTAAGCCTTCATGATATCAAGTCAAGCACTCAAGAGTTTAGAATTCCAAGACTTCACAAGAACATCAAGAGAGTTTACAAGAGCATTTCTAAGGAATTCAAGGGTAGATTTCTTCATCAATTATTGCAGGTGATCCCACAATAGTGGTTTACACTTTCTAGGAGATCTTGATCTTTGCTAAAATCACAAATTTTTAGAAAATATAATGATTTAAGCCTTGAAAAGTTCCATTTAAAGGATTCCAATTGAAGAGGGTTTGATCAAGTCACCTTAGATCAAACCCCCTTGGATAGAACCCCACTAGTTTTAAACCATACCTATAATAGAGTCTCCTTTACACCTATCAAAATGCTGATAAAAAACTACTTTTGATTTACCTTTTGGGGAATCAAATTAATTCATTTAAAATTTATTTTTTGTAACTATATAGTCCTTATTATAAGCTTCCCAAAAAGTATAATTTTAAATAAATTTAATTTGATTTTTATATTTATTTTTTATTTCTTGTGAATGTAGGTTTTTCATCAAAAATCAAGCTCTCTATTCTTCACATGTGGAAAAATAACAAATTATAAAAAAAATATAAAAAAATATTTATGCACTAGATATTGATGTCCTTGATCAAAAAATAAATAAAATTGAATTTAGATACATACAAAAAAAGTTATTTTTTAGGCAGTAAATCATGTCTAAATTATAACTAGTTTGACTTTGAAACTTAATTAAGAAAAAAATATTCAATGAAATGTTATGAAACAAATTCCATGCACTAGATATCATAGTTACAAATCTAAATTTGAAAAAATTATAATTTTATCCTTCATAGAAAAAAAGTAATGTGTTAGCCAGTAACGCCACTCTTTAAAAATGGTGTTTATTGTTAAAAACTAGTTTTTGAAGGAGATGGAAAAAGAAGTGCAATTTGATTCCAAAAATTTTGAAAAAAATATATTTAGAATCTATAGACAAAATGTCACAAATCACTAGTTTGCATTATCTTCAAATTCCTTACAGTTTAGCTGCTATAGGTGCCCGAAAGTGAAAATTTAGTTAAAAAAATTCAAAACTCAATGTCTAGTTTGGCCAAGAATTGTAAACCAGTATTGTGGGATCACCCTTGCAACAATTCAAGATCCATCATCATGTCAAAATTATCAAGCATCAAGCATGTTGTTGAGCTAGTGTTGTGATGTAGCATTAAAGATCCATTGACAAACATTGTTTCATATTCATATATTCAAGATCTAGATCTACATTCTTCATGGCCACTTCATGTTAGATTGCAGATTTACAAGAAATCATTCAAGATATCATTGTTCATGTTTCATGTTCCATGCTCATGTGTCATGTCCTTATTTCATTATCTCATCATTTGGTTTAATTACCTAAAAGAGGTTTGACCAAGGGAAACCCCTATTCCCTAACAATCAATAAGTTTTTCTCTCTCTACATGTGTGATTACAGATCTAGGTGTCTTGGAGCTTGAAGGAAGTTGTTGGAGTTGTCCCCTCATTTACAAGGTTGCTATCTTCACAAAAAGTCATCTACAGGTCCGAAATTAGGGTTTCAAATCCGAAAACAAAATGGGGCAGAAAGAGAAGAGGTTGGAGAGTAGAATCCGATCTTAATCCTCTGAAAAAGTATACTAGGACTGATACGCCACCTTGGGTGTATGATTCCCAATACAACCAATTTTTAGGGTTTTAGGAGTTTCAGAATAAACATTGTTAGATTCCATTTTTGGTGTAGAAAACCCAATTTGGGACTAAATAGCCTAGACTGGTGTATGAGTCTCATTCAACATCAAAATCAAAATTTTCAGCATTTCAGGTCCCCATTCAAGCCTCTACAGGTTTCTAGGTGCACACTTCTGATTTTTTAGTTTTTAGTTTTGATTTACTTGCATTTCTAGGTCATTTAATTAGGTCTTGCATATCATTAGGTTTCATAACTAGGTCTTACATTTCATTAGTCTTTTCAAGCCCTGGCTTGGTGATGAACCCCTCTTTAGTTTATAATTAGACCCTAGGACAACGCTATTGCAAGATCGCTTTCTCCTTTGCATACTTTAGATTAAGATCTCTAGGGTTTCCTTGAATGCGGAGTATAGAATATTGTTGTTCTATGTCCTAAACCCTAGCGATAATTTTTTTTTACCTTACACTACTATTGCTTCTTGTTCCTATCTTGTTCTTGTTCTTGATATTTCTCTTTCTCTTGCTCTTGTGCTCTTTTTTTTCTTCTTTTTTGTGGCTAAATTTTGTTGTGAAGAAGTTCTAGAAATATAATTTTACAATAAATCATACAAATAAAATTAAAATACTCTAATTTTTTTATAAGGCTTAGGTTGCACTTTCCCAAAAAAATCTCCCAAAATTTAAGTGTTTTGTAGCCTTGAGATCAAATTTGTTGTAAAAATTATATAATAAATCATTCAATTCTAATCCAATTCCTCTAAACTTTGGATTGTAGTTACTTGAATATGCTCTTCAAAAACCCTTTAAAAATTAGACAAAAAATTACTAAAATCTTGGAGATATACATTTCACAAAATGACCTCCAAAATTGAAAAAATATCTTGTCGTTATAGTGCAAAGATCATGCTCCAATACCACTTGTTATAAAAAAATTTACATAATAGTAGAATATAATAGAAGTATACTAAAAATACTTTCCAATAATATGCCACTTCGAGGGGGCTACCTCCTAATCCACTTTGAGGGGGCACTTCAAGGGGGAAACCTCCTAAGCCACTTTGAGGGGGTACCTCCAATAGTCTTCAATAAGAACACAATACTCAACATGATGCCAATAACCTACCTATACCTCTTATATATACCATACTTATGCCTAGGATATCACCCTAGCTGACTTAAATAACACTATGTGCCTTCTGATGACCTAAATAGCCCTATATAAGCCTTAGGATGAACTAAATAACTTAATAACAATAAAATAATGATAATATGACTTAATTAAGAGTTACGTTCACCACAAACCGGATACTCATTTAACATTATACACACTATAGGGGTATGGGCATAACATTTGGACACTCTCAATTCACCATAATATGGATATATTTTTCCTTGTATTTTTCTTACAACTCTATGTTATTCAAGCAACAATTCAAGTTTGTCAGTTGTTGTTACTACTCTTAATTTTTACCCATATCAAATATCCATTATACAATTACATGCAAACTCACTTTAATTTATTATAATTCCTATTAATTAAATTGCATAATCATATGTTTTTTATTTTAAAAAAAGGGGTAAAAATTTATTCAATCAAATCCAAAATACAAAGCATAGGCCAAAGGCCCACCAAAACAGGAATACAACCAAAAAAACCAGCAACAACACTACATATTTCTGTCATCCAATAATAATCTCTCCAGGGTCCCAAGATACCCAGAAGATAACTCATCCCATCCACTAATATTCCAACCCTCCCCATTCTCCGAGGCCCACTTCGCCAAGCAATCCGCCACTTGATTCCATTCTCTAGGGATGTGACAAAAGGAGACAAAATCCAAGGAACGACATACACTTAGAATCTGTCTAACCACCGAGGCTAATTGCCAATTAACATCATCCAATCTCTGGTTGTTCAGCATATCCACAACAATCTGAGAGTCTGACTCACAAATAATCCTCCTCCAGCCTAAAGAGCAGCCACGCTCAACCGCAATCTTAATAGCAAGGGCCTCCATCAGATTATTAGAGTGTTGCCCTTTGTAAACAGAGAAGAAGAACACAACAACACCATCTTCACCTCTACCTATACCACCAACACCAGCATGCCCAGGGTTCCCCTGAGAAGAGCCATCAGTATTAATCTTCAGGACCCCAACTGGGGGGGCATCCACCTCCCATCATGACAAACCCGTTGCTTGCCATGTCGGGATCTATTTCCAACACTGCATCCCCTACTATTATCCCCAAGGTTCAAATCCCTCATAATAGCATAATCACCAGGATCAATATTATCATCCATATCACACTTAGCAGAAATAGTTTCTTGAAGCCTGCTAATAATCTTCTTCCACAATTGACCACTTCCTAGCTTAGAACCACAAAAAACTCTACGATTCGTTTCCAGCCAAAGGTTCCAAAGAATGAAAATAGGCCCAACAGCCCAAGCCACCTGTAGGAAAGAAGTCTTCGCAGGAGGCTTGCCTAGGCTCTCCCAAAACTCTATTAGGGAGGAAGCATGAACACAACCCTAATGCCAGGCCTCCCACCACCTGTGCCAAATTTCTCTAGAAAAAGGACAATGAAAGAACAAATGGGAAGAGAATTCTTCATTGCTCGAACAAAGGAAGCACATAGAAGACCCATGAAAACCACACTTGCGGAGATTCTCCCAAGTGAGACATTTCTTCTGAGAAACCAACCATAAGAAAAAATTGCACTTGGGCCAAGAGAAGTTATTCCAAACCTTCTTCCACCAGGACACCTCCATAGGACCATGTAAGTTCTTTTCAAGCACAACATAGCCTTGAGCAACAGTAAATTTACCTTTTGGGCTGGGACTCCAAGCCAACTTGTCCCTCTCATTAAGGGAGCTGCAAAGCCTACCCTCCAAGACTTTAAACAAAACAACACAATCCTCATTAGAGCCACCCACGAGCCACTCCTGGGGATCCTTCTAGCAGGACACCTCCACCTGACCAATATGCTTGACTATTTTAAAATGTTCCACCTTAATCCATCCAGCATCAGAGAAGATATGGTAAAGAGGCTGAAACTGAGGGAAACTAGAAAGAATGGGGGGGGTAGCCATCCCAAGAGTCCTGCCAGAACAGAGCATCAGAGCCTCTATTATAGATCCAGAAGAGACCATCCTTAATAAGCTGGGCTCCCTTCTTCAAAGTATCCCAAATACAAGAGCCTTTTCCCAACAAAGCAAGTCGCGACACATCTTGGCTCTCACCACCAGGAAAATAGTTGAGAGCAAGAATCTTAGCCCAATCCTGATCCTGACTGTTGCACCATCTCCAGTACAACTTGGCCGCTAAGGCCGTGACCACAAGAGCCATAGACCTGAGACCAAGGCCCCCAGCATGCTTCGGCCTGCAAACGGACTCCCACCTGACTAAACTCCACTTCGAAGAGAGAAGGTTGCCTGACCAAAGGAATTTCCGAGAAAGAGCATCAAAGTCCCTCACAAAAGAGGAAGGGGGAACCTGGACACAACACCTATAAATGGGAAGAGACTGCACCATAGTCTTTAGGAGAATCACTCTCCCAGTAGAAGAGAGCCATCTATAAGTCCAATGACTAACCTTACTCCATAATCTATCCAAAATCCCCTGCCATAAATCTCTACGCTGAGAACCCAAAGCCAAAGGAATCCCAAGGTACATCAAGGGAAGAGAACCAATCTGGAATCTAAGAATCCTAGCAATCCTGTTCTGAATAAGCTAAGGAGTATTACATAAATAAATGGAAGATTTATCATCATTAATACTCTGACCAGAAGCTTTCAAATAGATGTCTAAAGCTCTCTTGAAATGTAGAGCCTCACTAATTCTAGCCAAGCCCATCAGCCCAGTGTCATCCACAAACTGAAGATGAGAGTAGGGAGGGAGATTAGTGTTCCAGGACCAACCTTGTATAAGACCCTTCCTCACCTGAGATTTAATAAATCTACCAAGACCTTCCGCCATAATAATGAAAAGATAGGGAGATAAAGGGTCCCCTTGCCGAAGTCCCCGAGAAGCACTAAACAAATTTGAAGGTTCCCCATTAATGATAACAGAAAAGGAGGACGAGGTCACACAACTGAGAACCCAAGTCACCCACTCCTCATCAAAGCCAAAAGCCAAGAGAATTTTCTATAAGAACTCCCAGCTCACCCGATCATAAGCTTTAGCCATGTCAAGTTTGATAAACATAGCTTTCTCCTTAGAGGAAGCCATAGAATGAATAGCCTCCATAGCTATCACAACACCATCAAGAATTTGTCTTCCTTCAACAAAGCCACCCTGCTCAGCAGAGATCAAAGCACCAAGGAGTGGCTTGAGTCTCTCAGCAATCAACTTAGTGATGATCTTGTAGACGACATTGCATAAAGCAATAGGCCTGAATTGGTCCAACCGATTAGCTCCCTCCTTCTTAGGTATGAGAGCCAAAAAAGTAGAATTCAAAGACTTAAGCATTTGTTTGTTCCTATATGACTCCTGAGCTACCTCAAGGAGATCATGCTTTATTATTTCCCAGAATTCCTGAAAGACTCAATCGGAAAACCATCAGGGCCAGGAGCTTTACCTTTTTTCATACTAAACACTACTTTCTCCAATTCAGGTAACAAGATTGGACATAAGAGAGCCCCATTCATCTCAGCAGAGACTAGGTGGGGAATGCAATCCAAGATAGCCCTTTCTTCAGTCCTAACTGCAAGATTCTCCCTGATAAAAAGATTTGAAAAATAGTTGACAGCTTCCTTGGAAATTTCTTCAAAAGACGAAAGCTGGGCCCCATCCAGTGAAACAAGAGAGGAAATAGAGTTCCCCTGCCTCCGAGCCTTAACCGAGTTATGAAAAAATGTCATGTTCCTATCTCCCTCCTGAAGCCAATCAATACGAGATTTCTACTTCCAGAAGATCTCCTCCTGAAGCTCCCATTCTTCTAAACCTTTAAGAGCCAAGGACTCAGCATTCTTGAGCTCAGGGGACAACCCCTGGTCTTGAATCTAACGGGTAATACTATCCAACTTGGACTGAGCCGCTATTTTCTGAGCATGCAGGTTCCCAAAGCACTGTTTATTCCACCTCTTTAGCCTGTACTTCACATGTTGAAGCCTCTTACTAAAAGTAAACATGGCCGTCCCATGGGTAGGCCTCCCTTCATACCACCAATCCAGCATAAGATTCTGCAAAGATTGATCTCTTAACCACATCAATTGAAATTTGAAATGGAATTTTGGTGACACCATAAGGGGAGACAAAGAATATGATGGGCTAATGGTCAGAATCCCTCCAATCAAGAATTTCTGAACTGGTGGTCCACCTGTTGTGCAACCAATAGAAAGATACCAAAAATCTGTCAAGCCTTTCAGAAATAGCCTCAACACCACATCTCCTATTATTCCAAGTAAACACACCATTGGTTGGCTTCACATCAATGAGATTCAGAAAACCAATGTTATCTCTAAGCAGATTTGAAGAAGGGTCCAGCCTAGCTAATCCACCACGTTTTTCCTCCAAACTTATAATAGCATTTAAATCACCAGCCATAATCTATGGGAGGAAAGGGTCCAGAGACCGGATGAATCTGATGTGAGCCCAAAGCTGTGACTTACCTGAAAGATCAGTAGGAGCATAAATATTGGAGAAAAGGCATCTTTCTCCAGTCTCAAAAATAGAGGCAACCAAAGTAATGGAAAACCGGCTAGAGATCCACCATAAGGGTGAGACTTTCCTCGGGTTCCAGAAACAAGCCACCCCCCAGAACTGCTCAAAGCCCCCACCCCCTGCCAATAACCTTGGGGCCAAATATGCGGGGCACAATTAGCCAATCCATCCACAGTAAGCTTGGTTTCCTGAATGAAGACCAAATCAAGAGACTAAGATTCAATTAATGAGCGAACAATCTTTTGTCTAGGGATGCTGTTCAACCCCCTTACATTCCATGATAAAACAATCATTTATGAGGATGGGAGAAGTGGGAATCGATGGGTTTCACAGACCCAGACTCAACCAATGTATCACCCATAATTTTGACCTTCTCTTGATCAGTCTTCCTTCCACTCCTTGACGGTTTGTCTAGAAGCCCCTTCTTAAAGGATTTTTGAAGCAAGCCTAAGGTAGGAGAAGCCTTATTACCCTTCATAGGATCAAAGGTTCCCTTAGAAGTAGGGGGAATAGGAGCCACCGCAACAGTACCCATCGGAGCCTGTGACTCTTGGAGATCTTTGATATCCTGAGCTTGAGAAGGTAAATCCATACCCATCTGACCTACCTATTGGTCCCCTGAAGATAAAATCTGATCCTCCTTCTTAGCATCCTCATCTTGAGCCTCCAACTGACCTTTATCCCCATAAGAGAGCTCAACTGGAATTCCTTCCTCTTGGACTAAGCTATCAAGAGCCTCAAACCTATTAAAGGTGCCATCATTCTGTCTATCCATCTAGGTTCTCTTCTTGCCTTTTCCTTTGTTACGGGATTTCACCTAAGTAAATCCTTCCTTATCAACAGGTCCATCAGACAAAGGAGCCTTCCCCTTGTCTTCCTTAAGAGGTCCAGAGGTAGCCAAGGGGGAAGATTTAAATCTGGGACATCTGCGATGTAGATGACCATATTTGTGGCAAATTCTGCATCTAAATGGTAAGGTCTTGTAATCCAGCTGTTGGATCCAAGACGATGAACCCATGCAAATCTCCATAGAATCTAGTAATGGATTATTTAAATCAACTTCTACACAAATACAAGCAAAAGAAATTACCTTGCGATCTTGAGTTTGTGATGTCGATCCCATAGGTTTTCCAAGAAGCAAAGAGATTGAATGAAGAATATCTTCTCTCCAGAATTCCAAAGGAAGCCTCGGCAGTCAAACCCACACCGGCACCCATGAGGGGATCTCTTCAGCAGAGTTAAAGCCCATGTGCTAGGGCTTAATGAAGAGCCCCACCTGGTTAAAGAAATAAGGGCCTCCCTCAAAATCCCTATTCCTGTCCGACATGCTTGAAAAGATGACCAAAAAATAGTTATTGGCCACTAAAAGAATCTCCATATCCCCTTCAGGGTTCCAAACCTGACGTGCCCAAGATTCCAGCACAGGTAGTGAAAGACGAAGACCTAAAAATTTGCAGATAAGGGCATGATTGCCCCAGTATTCAACATCCTCCAAAACTTGCTCAGGTTGAATGACTAGGACTAGTCGATCTTCAGATCTCTCCAAACATCCGTTTACTTTTTTTATCCAAAACATTCCTTTTGACGAGGAGGCACCTTCCCCAGATTGGGGTTTACCTGACCGTTCCTTACTACTAGCATGCAAAGGAGAAGAAGGATCTATCATCTCTAAATCCCTTGAGGATACTTGATAACCAGCTAGACTACGATTCTCCATGGGCCAACACGCCAAAACATCAGCAAAAAGGGAGAAAGGGATGGATCAGGCGACCCACAGTTTCAAACCCCCGCACACCTCCCGCTGAGAACTCCCCACACCCAAAGACCAAGAAAAAAGCCCACCCGTAGGCCAAAGAAGCACAGAAACCCCTGCTCGACCAAGGAAAAACCCCTGCACCGAAATAAAAACACCCCCAACAGCACCAGAAAGCTCGAAGCTCGAGCACAGACGCCAAACGAAGAAGAAGCTAGGGCATGTAGGCCCTAGCCCGCACCAGTCTTCTGCGCAGTGCCATCTCCCCCTTCACCACACATTCCTGCATAATCATATGTTACTCCCAATTAGAGATTCTGATTTATTTCACAAGACCAATAATGTTACAAAAATTGTGTTAATTATTTAGCTTATTTGAGATTGAATTCAACTTTTAATGATATTAATAAATGATTAATGTGCTTGTGTTATTAGTCAAACATATCGACTAATACTTTCTTAAGTACTTGAATTAGTGAAGTAGTTATTGTATCCAAGGGTTAATTTTCCTAAGGTTAGATCATCAAATCAATAAAGCATACAAACCCAAAGAAAACTATCAAGCACAATGGAAACTAAATAAAACGAGTATACCTGTCATCGAAGCTTCCTTGATTTACCTTCATAGCACCTTCTAACTTGCTGATTGTTGTGTTGCCCTTAGATTGAATGTACGAGCAATGACTATGACGAATTCCTAAACAAGCTTTGAAGGATTTTAAACATATGTCTATGCTTATGAGAAAATGACTAAAATGCCTATGTAAAGAAATGTCTAAAACTTGATGAAATCACAATATGAAAATAAAAATGTTGCAATATCTGAGAATGAGTGTAAGTCTGACTAGTCCAAAATGTGAGCAAAATTGGAATTTTATAGAAAATGCAATTTTGGATGGACGGACAAGATCGACTTTTTGACAAAAACCTAAAATCAGAGGACAAGATTTAATGTGATAATCCCTAATCAGGGTTAGGGCAGAATCATTAAATAAGTGGTTGAGATGTCATATGAGAAGATCGAATTGACGGTCGAGAATAAATGAGATAATTAGTCAGAAGAATAAAGATTTTTGAAAATCAAGAAGATAAAGACTGCCTGATTTGTGAGATTCGAAAAATCAATAAGATAAGAGTTGAACTGAAAAGCAAATATGAAAAATCAGGGATCAAATAAAAGTTATTTGATTTTTTGAAGGAAAAAGATTATTTTGAATTAAAAACAAATTTAACTCAAAAAGGAAGTAAAATCATGTGACAATAAATAATTAAAATATTTAATCATTTACTAAAAAGCGGGAAATTTAGAAAGTGGGATAATTTAAATAAATGATTTTATTTAAATTAGAAAAAGCCAAGAGATAGGGAGTGGACAATTTTAAATAAATTAAAATCGGAAAAAGCGATGGTGGACGATAATTAAATAAATTAAAGAATTTATTTAATTATAAGAGGTCATGAGATATTAATGACACATTAAATAAATAAAACTTATTTATTTAAATAATCAAGAGGAAATAATGGACAAGGATAATTAAATAAATTAAGAAATTTATTTAATTATGAGAGACATTAGATAATTAGTGACGCTTTTAAATAAATAAATAAAATTTATTTATTTAAATAATCAGGAAGAATAAAATATATGAATTAATTAAATAATTTTGAATTATTTAATTAATAGTTGAATTTGGACTAATATGATAAGACATAAAAATATGGTTTGTGAGTCTAGGCCATTTTTATATGTCTACATTTTGCCCCTCTTTGTCATAATGTAGCATGTCGCATTGTGACAAAGAAAATAAGCTAAAGTCATGCCCCAGTGCAAAATACGATGAGGAAAAATGATGAGGAGGGTTACGGTATGCCCCCTCGAGAGGATAGACGGGTTCCAAGAACACAGGTGTGCTCTCAAAATGGACGAGAAGACTTAGAATATGAAGAGACAAAGAAATGTTAGTGCAAAAGATATGGATGATCATATGGATGCAATGCCTATATGAGATGAGCGAGAGAAGATGACAAGACATAAGGAGATGCATGTTAGTTCCTAGACCAAATCCTTCAAAACATTACCATAGGACTTTAATATTTTTGCTCTTAATCATCATTGGGAAGATTATTGTAATGGCCAACAAACACCATGATATGACAAAGATCAAGGTGTACAAGGTCGTGCCATCACATGAGACAAATAGTCACAGACAAGGATGATCATGACTCATACTAAGAGCGTCGTTGCCCCAGTCTTTTTTTCATAACCAACTGCAGACAAAAAATGACAAGTCATGAAACGTCGTTGCTTCTCTAAATCCTGTTTCCAGGACATCCTCAAGAAACTAGCAACATGATTGCCAAAAGAATAGAAAATAAATCCATTATCATGATACATTGTTGTTTTTCTAAATCCCTTAGTCAGGACATCACTGAGAAACTAGTAACATGAGTATCAAAAGACAAGACAAACGTCATGATACATCGTTGCTTCTCTAAATCCTGTTGTCGGGATCTTGCTGAAAAACTAGTAACATGATGAAAAATCAATAGACAAGTGCCAAGTGTTTGCCAAGTGTGTTTGAATGCTGAGTGTTTTGATGTCAAGATGTTAGGTTTGATGATGTCGAGATGCCAGGGTGTCAAGGTTTTGACAATGTCAAGATGACAAAATGCCGAAGATTACCAAATTCAGGAAGGACACATCCTGAATAATGTTGATGTCAAGAGGATTGATCCCTAAATGTCAAAAGGGATCCCTCAAAATGCCAGGTGACAGTGACGATGCCTAGGAAGGACACATCCTAAGGCATAAATGATAGAGTTTGTTCTTCAGAAGGACACATCTAAAAGATATCGATGTCAAGAGGAGTAATCCTTAAATGTCAAGAGGATCCCTCAAAAATGTCGGATGACAATGACGATGCCTAGGAAGGACACATCCTAAGGCATGAATGAAAGAGATTGTTCTTCAGAAGGACACATCTAAAGAATACTAATGTCAAGAGGAGTGATCCTTAAATGTCAAGAGGATCCCTCAAAAATGTCCGATGACAATGACGATGCCTAGGAAGGACACATCCTAAGGAATGAATGATAGAGGCTATTCTTCAGAAGGACACATCTGAAAGATAACCAAGAGTTGACAGTTTGACTGGTTATGATAATGTAACTTGTTTTGACCAAGTTTGACCGAAGTTTGGCTGAGTTTGACTTGTGTTGACTATATGTCGATATTGTCATGATGATATGATTTACGTGCTAATGAGATTGTCATGTTGAATAAATGATTGTTTTACTTTGTTTTAGGAGTTTTCCCATCTGGAAAATGATTTGTCTTGACTTGAAGACTTTTGATGTTTGTGCCAGTGTAGTGCCATGAACCCTAATGGACTGACCTAGTGTGGCCTCAGAGGCTCATCAATAGATGGCCTTGCCTACGTCATGCACTCAGAGACCTCGTAGTTCGACACGACCAATGACTTTGTCTTGATGACCAAAGATTGAATCATGATTTTACTTCAACAAACCTAAAAGGACTGACCTAATGTCTCGGGGACTGAAATATGAGTCTTGCCTACGTAGCAAATGCACAGAGACAACGTAGTTCAGAAAAATGACAAAGACTTGACTAGTGCGACAAACATGCAGAAATGTGACTTTGTTTTGCGTTCTTCGAGCGATTTGACGTTTGTTGTGGTTTTCTTCAGGACATTTTGCGATGTTTTTTTTAGGACTTTTTGTGATATTTTTGGTCTTTCTTCAGGACATTTTTCAATGTTTTTGTCTTTTTTTTAGGACGTTTTCTGATGTTTTTGTCTTTTTTTAGGATGTTTTTTGATGTTTTTGTCTTTTTTCAGGACATTTTCTGATGTTTTTGTCTTTTTTTAGGATGTTTTATGATGTTTTTGTCTTTTTTTAGGACTTTATACAATTGCCATGCTATGTACAACATCCACTGTCATCACATCATCAAAATTTTCCCCTAGTTAGGTCCAAGACTTAGCCAATTTTAAAGGACGTGAAAGGGATGTGCCTGTGGTACCAAATGGACAGTATAGAGGAATTGATGTCAACCATTTATCAACCATGAGAGGAAGGATATGATGTCATGGCGACTGTTGTGATAGAGACGGGAAATGTGTTCCATCCGAGGCCTACGTAGATGAAGTAATAGTAAATGGCTGAGCAATGATTGACTATGCATGGTGCCTGTTTGCTATTTTTTCCCCATCGCACTTATCCAAAGCACCTATTTTCCAGGTTTTCACTATTGGATGAATTATTTTTCTTTACTATTTTTGTCATTTTTCTTATTTTTTGGTGCCACCAAGACGCCTGTTTGCCAGGTTTTCATTAGGGCAACAATTTTTTTTACCATTTTTCATTTTTTTTTGTATTTTAAGGTTTTCAACTCGATCTTCTAATGCTATGCGTAGAACTTTTGGAGATGTAGACTATTGATAGGCTCTATCAGTTGTTCACCATCTAGAGTAGCTAGTTGATATGCTCTAGAACCAAAAGAAGATACGATGACATAAGGACCCAACCAATTTGGTTCAAACTTGCCTGGATTTTCTCTGTCAACTTGGTTCTTAGGGTTCTACATGAGGACTAAGTCACCAATGTCAAACTTCTTGACCATGACTTTCTTATTGTAACTGCGACAAAGATGGTTCTGATACACTTGTAGATGGTTCAAGAAATTTTTCCTTCTTTCCTCTAACATCTCCAGCTCGTGCAGGCGCGACTGTCTATACTCATCATCAGTTCAACCCTTCAGGGAGACTCGTAAGGAAGGAATTTCAACCTCGATAGGCAAGATGGCCTCAGCTCCAAAGACCAGGGAAAATGGAGTGGCTCCTGTGGGTGTATGAATGCTGGTGCGGTAAGCCCATAGAGTAGGGTTGAGTTGAATATGCCAGTCACAGCCAGCGTTGTTGACAGTCTTTTTCAAGATTTTAATAATGGTTTTATTTGATGCCTTAGCTTGACCGTTTCCTTGCAGGTAATACAGAGAGGAAAAATGATGTTGGATGTGAAATCGCTCACATAACTCATGAATGTCTTGGTTTTTAAATGGACGTTCGTTGTCAATGATGATGGATTGCGGAAGGTCATACCAAAAAATGATGTAGTTAAGAATGAATTTGGATATTTGTTTATTGGTTATGTATGTCAGAGGGATGGCTTCAATCCACTTCGTAAAGTACTGAGTGGTGGTTATGATGAATTTGTGGCCATTTGACGAGGTAAGATGGATCTTACCCATGAGGTCGAGTCCCCATTGAGTGAAGGGCCAAGGAGAAGTGATCGGCCAAAGTTCCTGCGCTGGAGCGTGGATCAAATCACTGTGAATCTGGCATTGGTGACAAGTCCTTACATATTCTAGTGCATCTTTTTCAATGGTTGGACAGTAGTACCCAAGACTTGTTATCTTCTTGGCCAGAGTAGAACCACTCGAATGAGACCCGCATATACCTTCATGTATTTTGCATAAGATTGTATGTGCTTCGTTGGTGTCGAGACATCTAAGGAGGGTGTCATCAAAGCTACGATAGTAAAGGGTGTCACTGATGATGGCATATCTTGTGGCTTTTCGGATGAAGGAATTCCTCTGGTTATTGGATAGGTTAGGTGGAAGGATTTGAGACTTAAGGTAGTCATGGATGTCTTGATACTAGGGAGAGTCAAGACCAACAAGTTCACAGACCATTTCTGACTCCAGAATGTCATAGGCAGGGACCAACAATTATTCTATTAGGAATTCCAGCTGAGGCATATTGCTTGGAATGTCGAGGAGAGAGCCTATTGTAGCCATGGCATCTACCGCTTTGTTTTGTGTTCTCAAAACTTGTTCAAAAGTTACCATAGGAAAGTACGTTTGAAAATTGGTAACCATTTGTTTGTAGGGCATGAGTTTCTCATCTTTTGTGTTGTAGTCATCATTAACCTGGTTGATGATGAGATGTGAATCCCCATAGACGTGTAGTGTTTTGATTTTCCATTTTATTGCCATTCTAAGTCCTGTAACCAATGCCTCATATTCCACCACATTATTTGTGCATGGGAAAGCTATGTAGAAAGACTTAGGAATGGAGTCTCCTTGAGGGGTGATGAACAGGATTCCTGCCCCCGAGCCGTGATTAGTGTGCGATCCATCAAAGTATAGCCTCCAGGGAGACTTTGGTTATGTATGGAATATCGACTCATCTAGAAAATATGCCACTAACGGGTGATCACTTTGTAAAGATGCATCCGCCAGCTGGTCTGCTATGACTTGTCCTTTTATTTCCTTTCTTTCTACATATTGAATATCATATTCACTTAGAATCATGACCCATTTTGCTAGACGTCCTGTTAATGCTGCCTGACTTAACAAATATTTGAGGGGGTCGATCTTTGCTACTGGTTGTGTTCAATGGCTTAACATATAATGTCTTAGATTCTGTGCTATGAATACCACAGCTAGACAAGCTCATTCAATTGATGTGTAGTTCAGTTCATACCCAACCAATGTCCGACTGATGTACTATATAGCTCTTTCTTTTTCTTCTTGGTCGTTCTACACTAGTAATGCCCCAGTGCTGAAGTAGTGGCAGAGATGTATAATATCAAAGGATTTCCTTGAATGGGAGGCATAAGGACTGGTGGTGACAATAGGTAATATTTTATTTGCTGAAAGGCTTCTTGGAATTTATCTGTCCACACAAAGGGGATACCTTTGCACAAAAGATATTGGAATGGTCGGCATTTATCGACCAATTGGGCTATGAAGCGCCAAATAGACTAAAACCTACCTTGTAGGGTTCTAAGTTCACTGATTGCTCTGGGTGGAGGCATGTCTATGATGGATTTTACTTTTGCTGGATCGACCTCAATGCCTCATCGAGAAACTATGTATGCCAAGAGTTTACCCGATGTTACATCGAAGACACATTTCTTAGGATTCAGTCGGACTTTGTATTCTTCTAGTCTCTTTAAAATTGTGTCTAACACCTTGAGATGATCCTTTCTTGTTACTAATTTAGCCAAAAGGTCATCTATATAATCTTCCATTATTTTATGCATCATGTCATGAAAGATTATGGTCATAGCCCTCTGATATGTGGCGCCTACATTTTTAAGAACAAATGGCATGACATTCCAACAGTATGTACCCAAGGGCAAGTGAATGTTGTTTTATGCTGGTCTTTGGGGGCAATACGAATCTGATTATAGCCAGAGAAACCATCCATGAGGGACAACATCTCATATCCTGCTGCGAGTTCAACTATGATATCAATATTTAGTAAAGGAAAGTCATCTTTTGGGCATGCCTTATTTAGGTCTCTAAAATCTGTGCAGATGTGGATCATCCCATTTGGCTTTGTTACATGCACCAGGTTAGATATCCATTCAGCATAATCAATAGACCGTATGAACCCAACATCTAGAAGTTTCTTCAACTCAGCCTTGACCAATAGAGCGACCTGAGGATGCATTTTGCGTAAGTTCTATTTAACTGGTTTGGCATTAGGCAATAGTGGCAGATGGTGCAAAACTAGTTATGGGTCTAATCCCAACATGTCAGCATAGGACCATGCGAATTTGACTTTACGTTCTGCAAAGAATTTGTGAAATTCCGGTCTCTCTTCTTCAGTCAAGGATGAAACAAAGAGGACCATTTTGGGATCTTCTGTAGTTGATATGTTGTCTTCTATGGTGTCCTCTATGGGCATAGCTGATTTCTCTTGTGTTATAGGAAGAAAGTTCAGTCCTCCTTCTTTGGGTGCCTCAAAGAGGTTTTCACCCACAGATACATCCTTTGTTTTTAATTTTTTGTCGTCAGAAGGTTCCTTTCGGTTTTCACCTAAAGACATTTCATTTTTTATTTTATTTTTATTTTTAATTTTATGACTGGAGGACGGAGCATTCTCGCCGAAGTAGGCTGCACAATCTAGGTCAATGGTGAATCCTGCCTTGTGATCACCACTGGGTATGCCCTCACGTAATCCCATAAATTCTGCAATAGCCTCATCATTCTGAAAGGTGTCCAAGACTGGTGGGCCTTGTTGGTCCCAATTGATTAATTGTGTATAGACTAAGGAAATGCTATCGTCAGCATTGGTGAATTGAAGGGAGGATGTAGAGAGCATATAGACAGATTCAGAGATATTGTAGATGAAATTATCATCATCCAATTCCACATTGGACTCTATCCAATATTCCCCTTCACTTGTTTCATAGTCGTTGTCAAAGTAAGGGGTGAATGACTGAGAGTCGTTGTTGTCTGGGTTATTTGGAAATTCAGGTGGTGGGTCTTGTATGTCATAGGGAAGGGAAATGAAACTATGGCTATTTGGTGCCTGATTGATTTTAAATGTTTGCCAAAAATTTTGTTCAGAGGTAAGCTCCCCCATTTCGACAAACAAATCATCGAGACAACAGTCACTTAAGGATCTTTGAGAGCCAAATTCCCACTCTTGGGAGTCAATTTTGGTGAAGGTTTCCTTAGTGGTCTTGACACATTATGAAGCATGCACGTACTCACTCGAAAGCCCAATGGTACATCGGTCGTCATTGTCGGGCAATCCATACCTTAATCCAAGATACTTTGGTATTTTGAAAGATTCTATGGGTTCTCTTCGTCCAGTTTTATTTTTGCCTAGGCCACTAGTTCCATCGTAGCCTTTAGCCTTCATCATGTCATATCCCTTGCCATATTTATTAACTGGTAATGGGGGTAGTTCGGCCATATATTTATAGAGCCATCATGTAATATCGGCCAGGTCCTCATTACTCATGTCTCCCCATTTTATGAAAACTATTTTTGGTGGAACTTTGAAAATTTCTTTGGGTTCCATTCTAAAACATGGTCGACCATAGACCTTCAGAGACTTGGGTATTGTTGTGATGCTATATGCCATATGTAGTTTGAATTCTCCACAACCTAGGTCCTGTATCTTGACATTGGGTTCATCCTTGGGAAGTGTGGAAGATGGTGGTGTAGTGGAAGATGTGGACAGAGTGGACATGGAAGATGATGCGAGTGTGGATGGGTCAACGTATTTAGAAGAAGAGGGGCTAGAAGCTTCTCGGTTGATAGGCACTCAGTTTGCAAAAATACACCTTAGGTTGGTACAATATTGAAAAGGATCAGGGTCTCCATATATAGTGATTTTTGTGCCGTCAAATGGAAATTTTAAGCATTGGTGATATGTGGATGGAACGGCTTTTAAGGCATGAATCCATGGGTGGCTGAGCAAGATGTTGTAAGGTAATTCTAGATCCAGGACCTGACAAGTTGTATGCACAATGACTGGTCCTACTCTGATAGGAAGAGAAATAATGCCTGGTGAAGAGAATTCTTTGTCATCATATGCTTTTATGACTATACTCTTTGTAGGGTCCACACATGCATCAGAAAATCCTAGAGCCTTAACCAGTTTCAAGGAGCATATGTTCAATCCTGCTCCACCATCTACTAAAACTCTTCTGACCTTGTGCTTATGGATGAAAGTTTCAATGTGTAATGCATTATTATGGTTAGTCTTGGGTGAAGAGTAGTCTTGATTAGAAAAGGTGACATGGTGAGGTGTAGTGAGGTATCCCACCATAGTCTCAAATTGGTTGACATCAATATCCGTAGGGACTAACGACTCTTGCAGGGTTTTATCCAATATAGCCTTATGCGTGGGAGAGATGCGAAGTAGCTCGAGTATAGAAATTTGCACAGTATTTTTTCCAAGCTGGTCGATAAGGTTAAACTGACTCTTGGGTTGCCATTACTTTGTGGTCGAGGTGGGTTGCGATTGCCTAGGAGATGGACCGGGTATGGTAAGCTTAGGTTGCCTAACGGGAGGTGGACTAGCTATGGTGTTGCCACTTCGAGTAGTAGGATTGCATTGAGGTGCTCTCTTGATTGTGATAGTATTGACACATTCATTATCAGTTCATATATTGTTTATAGTGGCTCTGCCAGAATAGTCATACTTGGCTCAGGAAAAATTGGCTTGATTATTGTTTATCTTTGGACCTGACGTGGAAGCATTATTAGAACCATGGTCTTGCAGTGGGTTCTTATGAATGGTATGATCTGAATTAGAGGAAAATTGTGGTCCACCTACCTCAATGATACGATTCTCGATAAGGTCTTGTACCATATTTTTCAGTTGTCGACAGGTAGAAGTTTTATGTCCTTTTGCCCGATGATAATCACAAAATGTATTATCATCCCACCATGCTGGTTTGAATTGTCCTAGGTCATATGGTTTTGGTTCTTGAAGTGTGATGACACCATTCTGAAGGAATTTCTTGAGGACTTCTTCAATGGGCTCACCTAAGGGAGTGTATGTTGGACCCATGGGGAATTGTCTCATCTGATGGTATTGTCCCTGATTATTTTGGTTTCTTTGGTTGTTTGAGGGGACATTGGTAGGGGGTGTCGATATCGTCGTTGATTTGTTTTGCGGTTGAACCCATTTTAGAGCCAGTACATGACCCATAGTGTTTGCAGCCTTGGCGTCCACAACACCGTCGTTGGCAACATGTTTATTTTTGACCCAGTACTTATTTTTGTCAATGGGAGGATTTGTGTTTGTGTTTTTAGGATAGTATCTTAGCTCTCCCTTTGCGATAAGGGCTTTCTCAATCTGGACACCTTTTTTGACTAGGTCCGTGAAGGTTGTGCAACAATGTACTTGTAATGCATATTTTAAGGGTCCTATAAGTGTTTGAATGAACATGTCCACCTTTTCCTTTTCGGGTATATCGATGTGACACTGACTAGGTAGACTTCTCCATTTTTGAAAGAATGGGATGAATGTTTCACCAACATCCTCTTGCGTGAGATTGCATAAGCTAGTAATAGAGGTGTCCATGTCAATGTTGTACGCATAATTTTTTATGAATTTTGGTTTAAGCTCATCCCATGTTTGGATATCCTTTTGAGTGGAAAACCATTCGAGGGCAGGACCTACAAGAATTTTAGAAAAAAGTCTCATCAAGTATGTTTGTTCATAGGTGATGTCCATACAGTTGGTTGCAAATTCGCGGACATGTTTGATGGGGTTTGTCTTTCCTTTGTATTTGGTAAAATTAGGTAACACATATCCCGAAGGAAATGGTGGCATGTATAAGTTTATGTCGAAGGGATATACTTTTAGATCATATGACACTTCTAATTTTTTTCTGGATATTTGTATGTTTTCTATGGTCTTCTCTAGACCCATCAGTTTTGCTTGTAAGGCATCGATTATAAGATCATTTGTGGTCCCATACATATGATTGATTGGTACGCCATAGGTCCCCATTTGTTGTGAGTGGATGTTGGCATGTTGTTGAGGTATATGTTGTTGTGGCATGTATGATGTGTTCGGATTTGTGTGTTGTTGGTATTGAAAGTTTGGATTGGGGGTATGTTGGTGAGTATGAATATGGGATGAGTATGTTGGGATGTGTCCCCCAGCCATTTGGGTCAATATTTGGGGAATATGGTGACCATGAACATTTTGATGTGTGAATGATGCCATAGGTTGTGTGTGTTGATTGCCTTGTCTAAATTGTTGGGTTTGGACAAGGGGAATGGTCATATTTTGTCCTTGGGATTTGATGGTATTGGACTGTGTTGACGTGTTAACATTTTGTTGTTGTCCTTGAATAAAGATACATCATTTACCTCCACCCAAAGGATTTTGTGAGATACCAATGAGAGGATATGACAAAGGTGTACTCATGGTACTAGATGTAGTTGTCAATGGAGGATTTGTATGGCTCGATGATGCTCCTATGGCATTTACCATAGTGTAAAGAGAGGATTGGAATAATTTTCCCATACTGCCGAGGAGCCAAAGGTGGTTCCAGCTGATTGTGACGATGTTGTGGATATTGTGGGCACTGTGACAGATTGTGATCCTCCAATGGATGTAGCGTTTATTGAATTGGAGTTGTTTGGAATGTTGGAGGTAGCACTCATGGTCGTTGTGACATTTTGCGAGGTAGCGTCAAAAAAGGTATTGCTTGTAGTGTTTGGAGGTTGACCACTATTTGACATGTTATGCGTGTTGTTGACACTAGGGTTAGGAGATGTTGATCTCAATGTGTTAATGTCGAATCCATGGGGTAACTTAGCTCCTTGACTTAAGAGTATGGCCAAATATCTGTCTTTGTCATATAGGACCATTTGTTCCACAAATTGGGACGCCTCTGGATCTTGTGCTGCTACCTCTAGGTTTTCCTCAAGTATTTGTCTGTATTCATCCTTACGTAAGAACGGTTCAAAGGGATTGTTTGATGAGGATGGTATGGTCATCAGAGGTTGATTATTCGTGTTGCCAAATGGGTCGTCAAATTTCCAATTTGGGTCATACATGTGATTGTTAACATTGGAAGTGGAGTTTTGTCCAAAATTTTCCATTTGTTGTTTTTGTCTTTGGAGTCTAGTTTCCACCATAAAATGAGATTACTCAAATGAAAATGATGAGAATGACAACTAAATGCGAGGATGATGCTAGCCTATGTTTTTTTTTTTTTTTTTTGATTTTCGATAAAGGATGACAATGCAAGACTATGTTTTCTAAATAAAATGCCAACTAGGATGACTAGGTGATGATGACATTTGTCTAAGGAAATGATTGATGTAAGATGATGAGGTTGTCAAAGCCAAAATGTCGAATGAGGACTAAGATGATAATGTTGACTAAGGACTTAATATGATAAATGCAAGGTCTAGGTTCAAAATGACGACTAGGATGAATAATATTTTTGTATTTTTGGGAATAAAGTATGCAAGGTATAAACTAGAATGCAATTTGGAGAAAATGATACCTAAACACTTCTAAGCTCAATCTTTGTTTTCGATTTTGGTTACTAAAGGACTTGTTGAAAATAAAAAATTGACAAGTTTAAGATGACTCGTGAGTTTTCCTAACTAGACTATTGAGTTGGAAACTCTCACAAAAGGGGCAATGGCCGATAAAAAGAGAGGATGATTAAGTCCAAGATAACCTAGTTTCGAAAACAATGATGTTGCAAGTTGTGCTGAGATTAACCTAATCCAAAGTATGCAAGGATGAAAACCTAGGGTCAAGCTAATTCCTAATGTATGCAACTGACATTTGAAAGATTAAGCCTATGGTCAAGAATATGAACTAATGGTCAAATGATAAAAAAAAATTGAGCAATTTCAAGGTTGGTTTGTGATGGAATCCTCTTGGAAACAGTGTCTGACAAGAGATTGACAGAGTTTAGAATTAGTTTGGACTTGGTATGAAGATTTTATTTATGTCAAGTGAATGCGTCGTTTGAGACCTCAGATGTGTCACAGTATTTCAAATGCATTTCAGTTTAAGCGAATGCGGCTCTGAAACTGACAAATGCAATAGGATTTGACAAATACAGTTCTGTGAGACTCAGATGCGTTGTGACGCAAGCAATTGTGGTGTTTTTGAGATCAAATGCAGTTTAACAGATCAAATGTGTTGTAAAATTTGGCAAATGTGTTACGACAGAGCGATTGTGTTTTGTCAAATGTAGTGCAAAATATTCAAAGGTCAAATTTTTGATGTTTGTGGTCGAAAATCCAAATTGTTGAAATGTTGATGATTTGTTTCCTGATGTTTGGGTGTTGTTTGTTTTGTTTAAGTAACCAGCAAACACTTGGCAAGCATGATGTTTTGGTGTATGCAAGCGCACATGAGACAAGCACAATCCTAATAGGCCAATAGTCCAAGGGTTTGTATACTTGATATAGCCCACTGATATACCCCGGATTGGTGCTAAACACCTTTCCTTCTCGAAAGTGGATAGCTTAGAAGTTTGGTGGCATAGACTCCCTTCTTTGCAGGCACTTATACAGGCACACCAAATTCAGATTCTTGGGTTATCACTTCCTAAGAATTGTTATCTCTACTCAAGGGGATCAATAGTGGGTGTCTTCGAGCATGATACTGTACCCTGCACTATACCAAGCAATGACTAAAAAATGGTTGGCCTCTAAAACAATAGGTGTTTAGTAAGGGAATTCCATTCGTAGGGCATGATCCATGTGGCAAGAGTCCCCTTTCAGATCCATCTCGTCAGAACCATACGTGTGATTCTTGGGATTTCCCCAAGAATTCACTTTTGTATACTGATTGGAAGTCCCTCAGGTTTAGGGTGCTACCGGTTTGAGTCATCCTGGGGTGAGTACTTTTTCCCACTAGAACAGGCCCAAGTTCTAGAGTCTGTAACCGTTTCTCTTACACCCAGGATCGCCCGAAAGTGCAAGGGGAGAGGATACTTTGATTACTAAGTCTTAAGGGTGTATAACAGATAAAATGGGTCTGGTTTTCTGATCACCAAGTTTTCACAAGGTGAGAGTATAATCACCTACCATTTGTTCAAACACAATCAAACACTTGCAAATAGAGTTCATTTTAGAGCACCAAAGGAAATTTTCCTAAATTAAAAATTGCAAACAAGTGGTTTGAGAGAAATCTTTGACACATGTTGCAAAATCACATGTCAGTAGTTTCATAAATGTCTTGGACCAACGAGAAAGTTGCAAAAAACTAAGTTAGGACAAGAGATTAAAAACCAAACTAAAACTTAAAATTTAGTAAATAACTAAATTAGAAAATGAAAAGACTAAACTAAACTAAGAAAAAGAAAACTAAAAACTAAGAGCTCATTTTTTTTTTGTTGCTCCAATAGAAGTAGTTTTTGGGAGCCCCACTGCAAAGCCACACGCTACAAACAAAAGATCAATGAACAAAAAAAAACACCAATGAAAACAACAAACTAAAATAGTGATGACTTTCTCAAAAATAAACAAAATTTTAAACCGTAGATATCTATGGAAAGCTAAGACATAGACCTTCAAAATCCAGAATTTTTTTTGCAAAATCCTACAAGACAAAAGTGCTATAAACAAAAGAAAATTCGGGTCTTAACAACTAAATCCTAAAAAGCTGCAATCACTAAAACATCCATAACTTTCTCAAATCTTAACAAAATTTTAAACTGTTTGAAGTTACGGAAAGCTGAGAATGAGGCCTAAAAAACCCAAATAATCATTTTAAATGATTTTATGGGCCAATTTTTTCTGTGCTCAAAAGAAGATGACAAGATTTCGTATGAATTCTTGGCTATAACCTGGAAAACAACGAAAATAAACAAGAAAACACAAATTTCTCTACAAAATTACGAGTTCACCAATGTATCCAAGGGTTATTTTTGGATTGTTAGATTATCAAATCAATAAAGCACAATGGAAACTAAATAAAACGATTATACATGTCATCGAAGCTTCCTTGATTTACCTTCATAACACCTTCTAACTTGTTGATTGTTGTGTTTCCCTCAGATCGAATGTACGAGCAATGACTATGACAGAGTCCTAAACAAGATTTGAAGGATTTTAAACATATGTCTATGCCTATGAGAAAATGACTAAAATGCCTATGTCAAGAAATGTCTAAAACTTGATGAAATTGCAATATGAAAATAAAAATGCTGCAATATCTGAGAATGAGCATAAGTTTGACTATTCCAAAATGTGAGAAAAAATCGCATTTTATAGAAAAAGCAAATTTTGGACGGACATACAAGATTTATTTTTTGACAGAAACCTAAAATCAATTGACAAGATTTAATGTGATAATCCCTAATCAGGGTTAGGGCAGAATCATTAAATGAGTGGTCAAGATGTCATCTGAGAAGATTGAATAAATGAGATAATTAGTCAGAAGAATAAAGATTTTTGAAAATCAAGAAGATAAAGACTGCTTGATTTGTGAGATTCGAAAAATCAATAAGATAAGAGTTGAACTGAAAAGCAGATCTGCAAAATCAAGAATCAAATAAAATTATTTGATTTTTGAAGGAAAAAGATTATTTTGAATTAAAAACAAATTTAACTCAAAAAGGAGGAAAAATCATGTGACAGTAAATAATTAAAATCTTTAATCATTTACTAAAAAGTGGGAAAATTAGAAAGTGGGATAATTTAAATAAATGATTTTATTTAAATTAGAAAAAGCCAAGAGATAGGGAGTGGACAATTTTAAGTAAATTAAAGAATTTATTTAATTATAAGAGGTCATGAGATATTAATGATGCATTAAATAAATAAAACTTATTTATTTAAATAATCGGGAGGAAATAATGGACAAGGATAATTAAATAAATTAAGAAATTTATTTAATTATGAGAGACATTAGATAATTAGTGACGCTTTTAAATAAATAAATAAAATTTATTTATTTAAATAATCAAGAGGAATAAAAGATATGAATTAATTAAATAATTTTGAATTATTTAATTAATAGTTGAATTTGGACTATAGACAAAATATGATAAGACATAAAAATATGGTTTGCGAGTCTAGGCCATTTTTATGTGTCTATAGTTATATGAAATGAGTAAGAAAGCAAATGAATTAAACCACATATAAAAGAGAGATAAATAAATAATATACCTTGGAAAAACCCAATGTGAAAGAACTCTAAAAAACAATTATATATACTTTCTCATCTCCATGTCAAATCACAAGTTCTTACAAGCTAATTTCTTAATTCAAGGATTTTGATTTTTATAACACCTTTAAACCATGTATAAAAGAAAGATAATTAAAAAATATACCTTAGAAAAACTCAATGTGAAAGATCTCTAAAAAAATAACTATCTATACTTTCTCATCTCCATATGAAACCACATGTTCTTACAAGCTAATTGCTTTATTGCTAATCACAAGTTCTCACAAAGGATTATAAATGCATTTCACATGAAAAATTGAAGAATAACCTACACAACTTAGTTTCAAATACTTATTTATACTATTTATCTTTTATGGAATATTTTTATACCAACTTAAGTTCATCTAATTACCCTAATCCATGATATACATATTTGCACCAAGGTAATTTTTTGTATAATTTCCTTCACCTATCAAAGTTAGTGTACAACTTCCTAGAAAAAAGATATATCACTATAGAAAATCATCAATCAACATGTTCTCATAATGTCAAAATCATCTTTGATCCACAATGCACTTCTTTCTCCTATCTATAATTGATTTTTTCATATCCTCCTCCCTCAATTTTATTTTAGTGGGGTTAAAAATATGTCTGAAGACTTCAAAATGATTTTGTGAAGTAGGAAGTACTTATGATCAACTCAATCAAAGAAAATTGTGATGTTTTCAAGATCCTTTATAAATCAAACCTTTGTAATTTGGAGGGTTTTAGTTTTGATCTACCTTTATTTATCACTTCTCATGGAATGAGATATTTAATTATTTTGGAAATTTTTGTTCCAACCTTTTTCCCAACAAAATTAGAGTGGTTATGGTTTCAACAACATCTTTAAGTTTTTCCCAAATGACCTTCTTACCTTATTTGGTGTTTTTATCTAAAAGTTCTCTTCTTTTTGGTGCCTTGCTTGAACTCATGTTTGGTATTTATCTATTGATGTAGAAGCATATGGGTCCATAACGAAGTTTCCATCACCCAAGAATAGAATAAGAGATGGTTGAGAATATTTTTAGCTTTATGTATAGGTTTTCAACAAAATGACATGAAGGATATATCAAAAAGGTCTAAGAAACATTTCAATTGACTTTAGTAGCATTTGAGAACATTATAACATCTTATGCCACTATTTGTTTCACTTTGGCAACCAGTGTACAATTCATTAGCCATTATTGTGTACTTCGTTAGCTATTTTTGTGCACTTTTCTAACCACTATGAATAATGCTTTAGCAATGAACTTTCTAGGGCCATAACTTCATCATATAGACTAATGTTACGATGCATTTTTTTAAAACTACATAAATTTTTAATATAAATGTGAATACATGGGTAGCACTTACATAACAAAATATTTCACTTTAGCAAAAATTGCGACTGCAATAACACATGAGGGTGAAAGTTCATAACTATGTCACACTTTTATAAAGGAAATGTCCAACACAAATACAATTTTCTAACTTCAACTATCTAAAAGTGACACGTATGCTTTAAATTTTAAAATGATATAAATTAATGAAATGTAGAACTCTTAATGTAGGTTATATTTATAATTTTAAATTAAAAAAATAGCTAGATATATAAATTTAATAAATTTAAGAGAATTATTTTAATTGTTGAAAAAAATTAAAAATAAGGTCGATGGGATGTTTCTTTTTTAAATAAAGGTGGTAGAGCCATGGAAAACTTATTAAATATAGATGAATTTACATGGAGTCGAGAGGGAAGCAAAAAGATACAAAATTATCTACTTAACCCAAAAGGAATAATAATCAGATATCCAGAGATAACAAAATTCTAATAACATGCCTCAAAGAGAGCATTACCATACATTAATCACCAAAACCATGAAGAACTCATGAGATTTTCCATACATTAATCAGTTTTCAAAACCACGAAGAAATCACAAGAGCCAAAAATTAGGTAGTCAAAGCCATTAGAGTGCTGAGCCAAGAGGCAGAATTGGAACAAAGTAGAAGAGCCAACGAACTACAAAAAGTTGAATGATCCATAACGCTAGAGATCCGAAAGCCACCAAGAAACCTGCAAATATGAGAGAAACCCAAGAAGCTTCCTCCAAGAAGCCTGAACAAATAGTAGCCAAAAGATTAGCAGAGAGCCAAAAAAATTGAAGAAGTTGAGAGATGTAAACAAAAAACAAAGGGCCAAGAGAAAAAATGCCCAGAAGAGAGAAGTAAGAAACCCTCAAGTGGAACTTTCCTCTAAAGAAGCAATATCTGCAGGTGGTAAAAGACGAGGTTCCTCATGTGGCTCAATTAGAGCATGCCTAATGAGTAGACGAACAACTTTATAAAGCTCATGAATGAGATCACAGATAGAATTACCATAGTGGAGCCTAAGGCTCATGAGTCGAGCATTAAATTATTGTGGACACTCATTAAGTAAACCATGGGCCATGGCATAGAGGAGCCTGGAGAGGCGTCTGTCAGAAAGGACATGTTGCTTACAAATGATACCCCTAACCAGATTCGAGCCTGGGAGAATATCGTAGCTTTCCAATGCTGGTTGTAATAAGGAGAGCATGCATACATGTGGAAGCAAATAAGTGCCAGCTAAAAACTTTACCATTTCCAAACACCACAACACATCCATAAGATTTGAAACAAACTGCGAATCCAATTCATAAGGAAGTGCCATGGGATTTAAATCCATCCAATCAAAACCTAAAATAACTTGAATTGCATCCATCACCTGTTTGCATTCGAATAAGAATTCCCTCCTTAATTTATCTTCTGTTATTGGTGAGTCATCTCAAATTTCATGGACTTTGGGAGGAACAAGCACCCTGAAAAGTCTATCCATTTCCAACCAAAAACAAGAAGGAAAACCTAAGAGATGAGTGAGCATGAGGCCATCCAAAAGCCAGATATAAGATAATTGAGATGGCCACCGTAACACTGCAAGCAGATCCTCATGCATGCTTGCATTAAGAATACAATAAATGTTCAAGCAGGGCCAGTACTATCAAAAATTCATTTGATGCCATGTGCCATGCATTACACCATGTCTTGGAAATAAAAATTGCTAGCAAAGGTTTGCTAAAGATGATACAATTTCACCAAAAATTCCACTTAAATTGCTTCTCTGACGTCTATCAACAAGAATGAATTCTTGCGGGTGAACATCAAAGAAGAGAAAAAAAAGTTCTCAAACAAGTCATATGCCAAATTTGGCCCCAAATCATAGGCAACCGCCAAAACAAAGTTTTGATCTAATTATCATACACTGGAAATTAATAAGAATCCACAGAGGAGCCAAGAAACCCTCGAGAATGTTCGCCCAGACGAGACAAGATTATTGTGGGGAACACCAAAGAGGGAAAACTATCAATCCCAAAGTGCATGAGTGATAGAGGATCACACACGAAGATATGCTAAATGTACATTTTGGTGTGAAATCTAGCCAATAGGAATCCCCTTACCACCAAACTTAATGTCAACCGCCAACAATCAATATCATCTTCATCCAAGCAGACGTTAGCTATAAGCAAAAAGAAAGTAGAAATTTCAATGTGCATAATTCTTGGGACTTGAAGCCACTACAACATTTGATATTGTATACACCTTACACCAAGATTTCCCAAGATAATGGATGAGGCAGGGGACGGATTTCAAAACTAGGGCCCAACCGAGGAGAATAACCCATGTTGTTGCTAGCAAGGAGAATTAAAAAATTGGTACAAGAAACAATGATAGAGCCCCAACCACAAGCAAGAAATGTAGCAATAAGAAAAATATCCGATGAAAGGAAAAAAATGCACAAATCTAATAGCGGTGATATTTAAATAATCTTTTCTTTAAAAAGGAGTATGCAAAATTGAGCAAAAAATTCTCTAAATGTTATATTTTCATCAGTGGCTTTATTAGCTAGAGAATCTGTGACATAATTGACTTCCCTAAAACAATGCGAAATTTGGTAGCTTGAGAATCCTCCAAGTTGTTTCAAAGTGTATGATAAAATATAATCCAGGCGCCAAGAAGTAGAACCTCAGTTCTTCAATGCCAAGACTATTATCATTTAGTCCCCTTCAATAGAAAGATGGGAGATTGAAAATTTCTTAGCCAACTTAAGACCTAGACTCAAGGATTTAAATTTCACCGTATTATTGTTTCCATCCAGAATTAATTCACACACAGTTGCAATGAAGGCTCTATTCCAATCCCTTAAAATTGTAGCAATGCTTGATTTACCTGGATTGCCTCTTGAGGCACCATCAAAGTTTTGTTTAATAAAAATTTTGGATAGAGGGGACTAAGTCACGATACTTCTATTAACTGAAGGAAACTTTTTTGAAACTAAACCAGCTTTAGAGATCTCCAAGAACTACCAGTTCTTCAAACTAAAAGCATCCCAGGTAGAAAAGTGCTTGCTTAAGTGCACATTCCTGTATAAAGAAGATGAGGTTATTTCAGAAATTGATATCTCAATTCTTTGTAGGACCTGGGAGATGATGGAAGGCTTCTTTCTAAAAAAATTGTCGTTCCTTTCCAGCCATATGTTCCATATTAATATGGAGGAAAAATCTCCCACAAGCATGAGAATGTGGAAGAGGGGAAGAGGGAAGGCCACACAAGGAAGTGATGATAGATAGAATTATGCAGAGGGCTAGACCAACCAATTTTATCCAAAAGCCAAGACCAACAGTGGTAGGCGAAATCATAACCCAGTAATAGTGATTTGTGGATTCGAAAGCATTTCCACACATGACACATGGGAAGAGAGTAGTTATACCCAATCTGTCCAACCTCATTCCTATGAGAATCCTATCTTTAATTGCAAGGCACACAAAGGTGCATGCTTTAGGAAGAATATGAGGGCCCCAACAAAGTTTTACTGGAGTTGGATTATCTTGCTTATAATAGACAAGGGAATTTATCCTTCTTTTACATTGTATTGTCCTGATTTGGATTTTGACCATATGATTTCATCATGTTTGTTGGATAGGTATAGATGCCTCTTGGAAAGCTCAAATTTTAATGAGATCTTTAAGTGAGAAGTAACTTGTAAAAAATCAAAATCTTTCCACTTTCCTTGACAAGGATCTAAAGGATCAATGTCAAGGTAATCACAGACCTTATTGCCCCATCCAATTTTTAGTGCAGATTCAATTTGTTTCCAATCACCTAAAAGACGGAGGGGTTTGTGGCCATTCCAGATGTCATCCTAAAAAATATCTTTTTCACCATTATTGATGACCCAAGAGAGATGGGGAAGGAGGATTGATCTACAAGAAGAGATGAAATTTCCAGATTTTGGGTCCCTAAGGAAGGTGCTTCTGAGTGAATATTCTCTCCCTCTCAAGGGAGTCCAAGTATTTATATCTCATTAATTGGCACCATTTAACATCAAGTTTAGAATAAATTTTCCAAACCAATTTAGCACCAAGTGCTTTTTTTTGAAGAGAAGTGTCTCTCAAACCTACCCCCCCTTTGTTTTTGGGCTCACAAATGGTATCCCACACTACTAGAGAAAGTTTATTTTTTGCACTTACATTTTCTGACCAAAGAAAGTCTTTAAAAAATTTATGTAATGTGTTTCCTTTACCTTTGGGGAGACACAATACCAACATCAGGTATATGTGAAGGGAGCATAAAACTGATTTGAGCAGCATTAGTTTCCCTGCAAAAGTAAGCCATTTTTATTTCCAAAGAGAAATTATGTTGGATATGGAGGTAATCAATATGTCCTAGGAGTCATGTTTTTCCTTTCCTGAGAAGAAAGGAATACCTAGGTATTTACAAGGAAGTGATTCACTTTGAAATCCCCAAAATTTAAGTCTTTGACATTTGACCATGGGATCCACATTCAAGAAAAATATTTTTGATTTTTCAGAATTGTAAAATTGTCCCAAGTGCAAATAATAATCAGATATGATCTTTTTGATAACATTGGCCTCTTTCATTTTTGCTTGACCCAAAAGGAGTGTATCATCTGCAAAAAGAAAATGGGAAATTGGGAACAGGAAAGGCCAGATGGATATCCCTTTCCAAAGTTTAGCATTTTGAGCTGCAATTATGGATCTGCTTAGACCCTTTGCCAATAATATGAATAAGGAGGGAGATGGGGGGTCTCGCTGTCTAACACCTTGTGATGGGAAAAAGAAACCATAAGGTGATCCATTTGCAATTATAAAAAAATTTGGCACATGATATACACAAATAAATCCATTTACACTAGCCATGAGTAAAACCAAATTTCTTTAAAATAGCCATTAAGAAATCCCAGTTCACCCTGTCATAGGCTTTCAACATATCTAGTTTAAGAACCACTGCAGGGGATTTATCAAGCATTATTGAATGAAGAAGCTCATGTTCCAGGATTTCTCCTTCTAGGGTGTCTTTTGCAGGAACAAACCCCCCTTGTTCTTCTAAAATAATCAATGGGAGCACCTTTGCAAGTCTAGTGGCAATAAATTTGGTGAAGATCTTACATATTGAGTTACAAAGAGCTATTGGTTTGAAGTCATTAAAAGATGAGGGATTAGCTTTTTTTGGAATGAGGGCAAGAAAATTTGTGTTCAGTTCCTTTAGAATGTTTTTGTTCCTTCTTGATTCTTCTAAATCTAGAACAACATTGTGGCCCACAAAATCCCAACATTCTTGGAAGAAAAGAGTCGTGAAGCCATCCGACCCTGGAGCCTTTTCAACTTCCATGGAGAAAACCACCTTTTTGGCTTCTTCAAGGGATAATTTGGCCATCAACATTTTATTATGATCAACAGTTAACAACAATGGAATATTATTAATTACCTCATTATTTTCAAAAGATTTATGGCCTTTTCCTGGAGCTAAAATATTTTTGAAAAAGGAGACTACTTCTAGGCCTATATCCTTTTTCTGTATTGAGAAGATTTCCTGAAGAGGACTAGATTGAAATAATCTTGTTCGATTGACAACACATTTTAGCTGAAGCATGGAAGAACTTTGTGTTCTTGTCCCCCTCTTTTAACCAAGTCTCTCTGGATTTTTGCCTCCAGTAACATTCTTCATGAGCAAGAGTCTCCTCTAATTCAGATTTTAGTTTTTTCTCTTGATCATAAAGAGCGTTGTCCATTCCCTTTTTGATAACCATGTCATATAAATCAAAGAATTCTAATTCAATTTGAAGCTTTTCAAAAAAAAAAAAAATTAAAGTGCTTCATATTCCAATCCTTTATTTTTCTCTTCAAAAATTATAATATCTTGCTTAACTGAAACATTCTTGTTCCTTCAATAGTGGGGCAATTCAACCACCATTCTTTAACAAGGCCTATGAAGTTGGCATATCAAAACCACCATTCTAGTTTGAAGGGACTCTTGACAGTTCAACTATCTTTAAAAATTGAAAGGGAAACTGGAAAGTGGTTTGAGCCCAACAAAGTGTGAATAATTGATACAAAATCCCAAGGGGCAGATACCCAGTTGTCTGAAAGTAAAAAATGATCAATATTTTCAACTATTTGAGAAAAATTCTTCCGCTTGTTTGTCCAAGTGTATGTGCCATTTTTGATAGGGCATTCGTATAGTTTATTGGACAAAATAAAGTTGTTAAAGTCATCCATCATGCTGCTAGGGGAATTATTCCTCCATTTTTTTAGAGAATTTTCTAACTGAATTAGTCCCTTGTGAAAATTTTTAATTCATTGGATACAGAGGTAGAACTTTGTGAAACTTGTCTCTAGATATGTCTTTTCCTTGATATGGTGCATTGGCCATAAATGTTGTAAAGCCATAAAGGGGTATTTTTTTTTCAAGAATGTAGTTGAAGCCCTTATCCAATTGGATTTGATTTGATAATGATCTATTCTCACATGTTTTTTGTTCCACAAGGTTACAAGACCCCCCGAGGCACCCATATTCAAAGAGACAATCATGCCCCAATCACTCCAGGAGCCAAAAATTTCTGAAGTAGATTGACATGATAACTTTGTTTCCTAAAGCAGGATGATTTCAGAGAAGGTTCCAATTAGTTGACATTGTATCATGCATCTTTTGTTAGGGGTGTTTAAGTCCCTAACATTCCAAGAAAGGATCCTCATTGTGCTTGAGGAGAGATTCCATCTCTCATGATTCTTTCTGAAGTTTTGCACCCCATAGTAGAATAACACTATTTGGTTTGAGGGAAGGTGCCAACCCCATCATTTTTCTTGGAAGCTAAGCGAAGATTCATTTCCAAAGTAAACTGTAAACTGGTTGCTACTTCCAAGTTTGTCTTCTCCTTGTTGGATTTATGACCATGCTTATTTTTAGGAGAAATGAGAGCCTTGAAGTTATAATCAGCTTGGGAAATGGGAGGTGGAGAAGAAGCAGAAGTTGGAGGAGGGGAGGAGTCATTAGTGAAGCTAATCTTTCTTTTTTAGGTGGATTGGGAGATGGGGAGGGGTGGGGACCTAACCGCCAGATCAGGTTCCTCCAAAACTTCATCAATTATTTCTTCAATGAGGCCTTTTGCAACCTTAATCGTGGATTCATTAACAAAGTTTAAAAGTTCATCCTCTGAGCCATTTAAAAGTTTCTCAAAATGCATGATATTACTTTCAAAAGGAGTAGATTCACCAGAGAGGGTTTGGGAAGAACAAGCATGGGTAGGACGAGTAGCATTTTCTACAATTCCCTTGATATTTCTTGAAGAGGTGGGTTCAGTTTCATTCTTTTCATTAGGATAGGAATGGCAAGCTTGTTCACAATCAGTCGTATGGTTTACATCCATATTGTACTTACAATGGATCTATTCAAGCTGATTTGGGGGAGAGGGGGAGGCATGACAAGAATGAGAGCTACAAGAAGGCTGATTCATGCGCAAAACCCCAGAGATTGCTGAAAAATCCATTGGCTCTGCTCTAGAAAAGATGTCCAAATCAACAATAATATTAGCCTCTTTCCAAATATAGCAAAAAATGGGATGTTGTAAAAAATGTCCAAATCAACAATGGTCGATGGGATGTTGCAAAAAATATAGAAATTATTTTTTTCTTTTTTTCCTCACTTAGATAACTTGAAAATCTAGTGCATAAAGAAAAAATCAAATTTTAATTAATATGATGTACACAAACTTTTGAGTATAAAAGAAGTTAAACAATATAACCTATCCTACTCTAAGTGTATGCAACACTTATATTAAGTAAAATAGTTAGCAAAACATAATGAAAGCATAAAAAGACCTCACTAAGACTAATCCTTGTTGCATGAAACCATGGAGATTGTGCTCAAGGATGAAGGATGTGAGTGCCTTCACTAGTAGCATAAGGTTGCTTAAGTCCAAGAGATGAAAATGGCTTGGGTTGAGGCTAATTTATAGATTTTTGGCTCAAGGATTGGATGGATAGTTAAAAAATGAAGAGAGATAAATGGCTCAAATTGGTTGAGACTAAGATGAGAGGAGGAAAAGTGTTCTCACATGGTTTTTTTATGGGGAAGAGCCCAAGATCAAGGTGGAATCAAAGATTGAGTTCTCCCTTGGAGAAAGTGGAGGGATGAGATGGAAAAGGGGTACTTTGGAGTACCTTGAAAGGATGGGAAAGTCCTTTGTCTTATGTGACATTGTAGCAAGACCCATGCCACATGTACAAAGGCCATACCTATGTACACATTTGGGGAAGTGCAATATTTGAGCGAATTTGACCAAGGTTAGTGTGAGCAAGTGAGAGACTAGTGAATTAATAAATTTTAACTCACCAATGCAAAGCGGATGGAAAAAGGAAATTAAATAAATAGGTATATTTATTTAATTTTTGAAAATGGGATATGAGAATTAGGCAAATAAATATTTATAAATTTTTATTGAAGGTGAACATTAGAAGAAATGTGATTAAGTGATTTTAGACTAGAAACAAGACAATGAATAGTGATGAATAGTAGATTAATAAAGGGGAGGAAAGCTAGTTAATTAATTGGATAAATAGGTATTTATTCAATCAATGATGAAAGAAATTTGGTTAGATAATTAAGTGAAATAATAATGTGTTGATTCCAATGCCTACATTTTTTCCTTATTTGAGATGATGTTACAAAGTAGCATCATTTCAAAAAAGAATAAAAATGGTTGGAAGAAAGTGGTTAGATTAGGGAAGATTCCCTAGTCATTTGAAGGAGTTACTAGGAGGAATGATGATAAAGACGATGATGCCCCCTCGAGAGGACATATAGGTTTGGGAGGACACAAGTGTTCTCTCAAAATGGATGAAAAGATGTAAGATAGATGGGATAGAATAGGTGACAATAGGTGATAAAAGTGATGTAGGAAAAATTGAGGGAGGATGAAATGGCTAGTTACATTGAATTGGATGAAGCACTCTTTATTTGATATTTCATTGGATGTTATGCACCAAGGTATAAAAGGTAAGGTGACAATGTGTCTTGTGCGTAGAAACAAGACAAGACACAAGAAACAATATGCCATATAGCACCATGATATGGAAGACCATGATACTTGTTACACCCCATTGTGTGTTTGCCTATTTACTATTACTATGTTAGGGTAAATTAGTAGATATATGAATGTATTTGGAATTCTGAATGGAAAATATATATATGGTTGCACTTTGCTTATCAAAAATTATGAATGAATGTTTATTTCATTTGATGTTAAATAATGGAATGGATATCACGAATGGGTGGTTATTGAATTTGATATTCTAACTATGAAAATTATGTTGTAAATGCTTGTTTTGATGAACAATTGACTACCATGAAAATGTGTTAAGTTGGATACAGGTTCAAAATCAATCCTTCAGAAGTGAGGAGAAGTATCACTTAGGAGAAGAACTTGGTCAGGTAACCTATAACGAAACCTAACTGAGCTTACACACACACTCACTTATAGAATGGTTGAGTTAGTCATAGTTTTGGGAATTGGTAAGTCATCCTTTAGTATGATGTGTTTGCATTCAGAAGGATCTTGATTTCTGTTACGAGCATTCTTGGATTGTGTTTAAGTGCTTGGTGCATGTGTCTTCTTCATATTACTATACTTGAATGATGAGATACATATACATAGAATGTATATATACATGCACATGCCGACAACAACCCGTACACATGAGATAATACATATATGAGAATACATAGGTAGACGTACCAATGCAAGTTCATGGATGGGTTGCTCATGGGCATGGTGATATCGAGAGGACAATGGGACATGTATGTATGTATATATATATGCATCACATGTATATATCTATCCATAAGATAGCAATTGTTTACATGTGTGATTGTATAATTGAATATATATATATGAGATATATACATATGTTGATATATGTGTATGTGTTGACAAATGGGAATGTCCATATGAGTATGTTGATATATTTATATATGCGTATACATGAATATATATATATATATATACAAATGATATTGTATATGAAACGTTAACTTGATCTCATTCATTCGAATGCCAAGTGGAATATTTGGAAAAACTTATTTGTCAAAGAATATATATATATATATAGCATTAAATGCTATTTATTAATGTTATATATATGTACATATATATATTATATATATGTACATATATATATTATATATATTAGTGGTCGATTTATGGAATATAAGCCATGGTTGATTTAACATGAATGTAGAGCTACATTTAAAAAACACAATGCTATGTTTTAACTACATTTATCATTATGGGTAATGAGCGATGGAAATACATGAGTATTAAAACTATTGTGTAAAGTTTATATAACTTAGTGATAAAGTGTTGCACACTATAAGATGTAACATGTTGAGTCAAAGAATAAACCGTGCTATTATGAAGGAGGTTGATTCATTGAAATGTGTTAATTGCTATGTCTTGGACCAAATCAACTATGTGGAACATAGCTAAATAGAGTCTAACTTATTCCTTTATTTTAATAGCAAGCTTGTGAATAGGAAATGTGATGAATAGTTGGTGCCATACTATGAATTTTGTGTTTCTTTTCGAAGTCCTTTTAGCCTGTAAGTTGATTTCTAGATTGAAGGATGTGCTTTATGAACTATTCAAACTGTTGTTGGCAAGCATTGGGTCGATTTGTTGTTTTGTTTGAGTGACTAATGAGATAGAAATCTGCCACCTTTTTGATATTAAGTTGAGTTGATGGTATTTGGATGAGAAGTTTCATATCATGAGCCTGGTTTGTAGCTTGTAGATGCTAAATTTTGGGTATAAATATGAGGCATTCTCACCTCATTTAGAGACACTTATTTGCATCATTACACTACTCCATTCCGTTGTATTTTCATTGAGATAATTTATTATTTTGTTGAGAGTTATTGTGAGATAATTTGGTGAGAGAGATTGAGAGGGATTTGTTGCAAAGTTGATTTTAAGAGGGGGCCAAGCTTGAGTTTCGGTGAGTGAATTGGAATAAGTGAATAACAGGCATGTGATTCTATTCTCTTCATGGTTTATCTTTTATGTGAAAGATGGATTTCCTTGTGTGTTTAAATTGGAAGTTGCATTAGTTTTCATGAAATATAGTAATAATCTATTTTCTTGTAGGAAAGGAAAAGAATTATTGATATGATTTCCTTATAAGTGTTCATACTTACTCCATATTAAGGAGAGATTGAATACAATCTATAGTATTACATACCAGGATTGATGAAATGGGAATAGCTTGTTAAGTTATTTTATGCAAAGTTAATTTGTAGACTTAGAAAGCTCATATGTTATACCTGGGATTAGAATATCCATTGAAGGGGGTAACTTATGGTTTCTCTTATTCTTTGATGGTAGAGATACCATTATGTTTTGGGAAAAGGGAATAGGTTATTTTTGAGATTAATGACTACCTATTGAAGGAAATTATCTATGCATAGTTTATAATGACCTAAAGTCAAATTGAGCTAGAGTATTGTAGGTGAATAGGATGAATGTCACTCAAGATACTGAGTGATAATAATTTGGCCAAAGTAGTGTGATTTCCTTTGGATCCATTGTCAATTTACCATGTTCCTTTTATGCATGCTAGTTTAGGATTGTAGTTTCTACAATTTCTAGTTATGTAGGGTACAACACTAAGCTTAGAGTGTTTGTCGTTACAAGGTTACTCCACCAATCTCTTCGTTGAAGGGTAGGGCCATCTATCAGATGATAGATGTGCGGGGGACCACATTTGAGTCCGTGGTTGGAAGAAAAACACTTGAGTGATGCTTCTCCTCCTCAACTGGCGACCGAGATTTGAAAGGAGATTCTTGGACCATCTATATCTATTGTTTGAAGCTCAGTTGAGCTTTGTTTGTATTTTGTATACAATCCTTGGAATATTGTAATATGTGGGATAATTATATTTGTAATGAAATCAAATATTTGGAATTTGTTATGTCATCTATGTTCATTTGTTTTATTTTGGAAAATAAATTTTTTATGGCAATGGTTAAGTAACATAGTTTATCTACTTGAAAGTGAAAACTTAGGAAATTTACTTATATGAACGATTGGCAAGTTACACGTGGTATCAGAGCTACCAAGTTTAGCTCTGGAACCTATGTGCTCACCATACTTTCTATCCAATATTGAACGAGCTTAATGTTTGGAAACTCTTATGCTAGGATGGTGCGTCTCAAGTTAACTACAAGAAAGTCAGTAATTGGGAATGAGCGCTACCTAAAAGCCAAGAAGGAAAAAGAGGCTATTGTTCGTACGATAGAGGGTACCAACTATGATAATCTTGTATTGTTAAGCGATACTAAAAAATTTAGTCACACTCTTTCTTAGACTAGTGAAGTAAAGAGAAGGATAAAGGAGGAAGCCAATTTCAACTATCTACCTCCAGTTTCACTAGCAAAGTTTGATTCCTTATCACTTTCTAGGGATATTCCCTCGAAAGGAGTGTCAGTCCAGTATTAATATTTAGAGACCCTAGAGTCCTTCCTATGTTAGAAGTGATTGTAATTTCCTCAAGTAATGAACCGAAGGGTTATGTCCCTTGCAACTATGTATCGAATGATAAATCCGAAGGTTACTACCCATTTTGGGATATATATGAGAAAATGAGAGATGAAATTTTTTTTGAGGGGTATACCTATTGAGTTATATGTCATAGAGTGAATACGAGGGATACTATCCACTTGACTACTTGAATAGTCACTCTATGTAAATTGAAAGGATATTGAGATCCTTGTGAATAATAAAAATCATGTGTTTACCAAAAGCTTGTGCTCAAATCTTATGTGAAATTTCTTTTATGTGTGAATGAATGCTTATTTAAATTTTTTCCATAAGATAGTAAGAACATGATCGAATCTAATAAAGATGAACCTTCAGGTATAACCCTTTTCTTGCAAAGTATGGTGAGAACAAGGACTAATCCTAGAGGGAGTTAGGAAGTCGAACAAGATCCGAAGGGTGTTGAAGCTAACTTAGATCAAATTCTGGCTATCATTCACGAAACCAATGCAAGGTTGGGAAACCTTGAGCAGGAAGTAAGGGAAAGAGATAGAATAGAACAGGAAGTTTCGATTAATGAAGAAGTCCCTATCAATGAATATGAGGGTGAGAATTATCATGATCATGATTAGGCCCATGAACATGAGAATGAGAAATCACACTCTCAATCTGAAGGAACTAGTAGGAAGCATTTGGCTACTAAACTTTCTAGGGACATGAGGAAAATAACCCCACCGAAATTTGAAGGTAGCACTAGTGGGGAAGAAGATGAGGCATGGTTGATTCAGATGGAAAAATATTTTGAGATTAGAAACTATTCTAAGGTCACAAAAGTAGTATGGGGAGCCTATTAGTTAGCGAGAGAAGCCTCTAATTGGTGGATGAACAAGAAAATGGAACTCAGAATTAGTTCTTTGAAACTTACATGAAACAAGCTTGTTGAAATATTTAGGAAAAGAGGGTTACCTCAAATCTTTTACGTCTAGAAACTTACATGAAACAAGTTTGTTGAAATATTTAGGAAAAGATGGTTACCTCAAATCTTTTACGTCTAGAAACTCATTGATTTTTAAAATTTGAAATAGGGAGAGATGTTAGTAAATGAGTATTGGGAAAATTTCACCCAATTGTTACAGTATGTACCAATGTATTAGAAGGATGATTTTTTTTACATAAGGAAATTCATTATGGGGATTAATATCCAGATTGGTGGTGAGGTAGATGTTCATGGTCCAACCACTATGGACCTAGTTTATGAGAAAGCTATTAAGCAAGAGTAGAAGATCAAAGCCATCTCCATTCACCAAGAGAATAGGAACCGTAAGAAGTTCACAAGAGTTCAAGTTAAACCAACTCCAAGGAAGTTTGAAGGAGTGCAAGATTTTCATAAACAAGGGGAAAAAGGAATCTAAAATAATGGAAGAGAATCAAGGAGGGAACACAAAAGGAATAATTTTAATGGTGGTAATGCTAACAATGCTAGAAGTAATGCCAGTAAACCTAGTGAACCTGCAAGGGAGAAAGGACCAATAATGAGATGTTTCACATGTGGTGGAGATCGCTTTGCTATAAATTATCCTAATAAAACTTTAGGGTCATGACCTTATGGAAACCCACTTCCTTCCTAGCAAACAATGTTCTAGTAGAAGACTCATGTTGCCTTGGATGATTGTCAATCAGAGTATCAAGTTACTCCAATGGAGAATAATCTAGGTATTTTATTTGGTTTTCCTATTTCCATACTTATAAATATTGGAGCTACTGAAAATTTTGTTTCACCTAGAATAGAAAAGAAAATATCTAGGAAATTTGGTTATATGGAAAAGTCATAAGTTGTAGAATATGCAAACTAGACAAGATCAACAATGGATCAATGTTTGTTCAATGATAGGATTGAACTACCTTGTTTCTCTATGGAGATAAACCTATATATAGTACCCTTAGGATCCTATGATGTTATCCTAGGAATGAACTGGCTTTGGAAGCATAGAGCTAAGGTGGAATGCCATGCCAAAATAGTAGAGTGCTTTGATGATTTGGGTAACCAAGTGATGTTGTAAGGGATACCTAGGGAAGTCAAGTTGCATCAAATCTTTGCCATGCAATTACTTAGGGATAATAAAAGGGCATGCAAGCTCTTTGTAGTAAATATGGAAAAGATTGAGTAATATAAGGAAGATATTTCTCAATATGGTTTTGTCAACCATGAGTCACATGGTTACCATGAAATGGAAGAAGGTGAAATGATGGAAACTGGAGAGATGAATATGGAAAGATATCTCATCTTATGAAATTTTTTGGATGTTTTTCTAGAGGAACTACCTAGATTACCATCAAAAAGGGTATTTTATTTCTCTATAGATATAGTACCTAGATCGAAACCTATTTCCAAAGTGCATTACAAAATGACAACAATTGAGTTAATGGAGCTTAAGGCACAGTTAGATGAATTGTTATCTAAGCGATTGATAAGACCCAGTGTATTACCCTAGAGAGCACCAATAATCTTTGTGAAAAAGAAGGATGGTACATTGTGATTGTAACAAAGCTATGGTAAATAACAAGTACCCATTGCCATGCATTGATGACATTTTTGATCAAATGCGGGGAGCTACTATGTTTTCTAAGATTGATCTACAATTTGGATACCACCAATTAAGAATCAAAGATGAGGACATCTTCAAGACTTCTTTCAGAACCAAATATGGGCATTATGAGTTTATAGTTCTATCATTAAAACTTAGTAATGTGTTGGTAGCATTTATGAACCTAATGAACAACATGTTTAGGGATTTCCTAGATAAGTTTGTTTTGGTTTTCTTGGATGATATCCTAATTTATTCAAAGAATGAAAAGGATCATTGCAAGCATTTGGAGATAGTTCTACAATGACTGAGAGAACATAATTTATATGGGAAACTCTCTAAATGTACCTTCTTTCAAAAGAAAGTACAACATCTTGGACATGTGATCTCAATTGATGGTATCTTAGTTGATCTAGCCAAGATTAAGATAGTGCTAGGATGGCTAGTGACTAAAAATGTTTATGAGATAAGAAGTTTTATGGGTTTGGCAGGATATTATAGGAAGTTTGTTGCAAAATTCCCTAGAATAGCCTTTCCAATTACTTCTTTGCAAAGGAAAGGGAAGATGTTTGAGTAGATAGAAAAATTCCAAGCAACATTTGATCAACTCAAGGAGAAGTTGACTATTGCTCTAATTTTGAAACTACCAAATCCTGATGGTAACTTCACTATAATCACAAATGCTTCAGGAGAAGGCTTAGGTGGAGTTTTAATGCAAGAAGGGAAAGTAATTGCTTATGGATCAAGGAAGATAAACCCTAGGAACAAAATTATGCATCGCATGATTTAGAGTTAGCAGTAGTGGTTCATGCATTGTAGATGTAGAAGCATTAGTTTTTGGGAAAACCCTTTGAGATGAAAACCATTCATCACAGTTTGAAATATATCTATTTACTCAGCCTAATCTGAATGCTTGGAAAAGAAGATGGTTGGAGTTGATATATGATTGTGACTTCAATATCAACTACATCAAGGGAAAATAAAATTAGGTTATCCATCCCTTAAGTCGTAGATGTCATATTGCCTGAATAGTGACAATCCAAACAAAATTTAAAGGCCAAGTATTACAGAGGTGCAAGGAGGATGAGTACTACACAAAGTTAAGAAATCACTCGCAAGCAATCTGCAAGATCCAAGGTATGAAGGCTTTCATTTTGAACCCAATGGATTGCTTAGGTATAAGGGAAGAATGTATGTGCCTAACTCTGAAGAGTTAAGAAATCTGGTGTAGAAAGAAGTTCATGAAGCCCCATACTCTAGACATCCTGGTGTGAGAACAATGTTGGCTGATGTGAAGCCATTATATTTTTGGAAAGGGATGAAAGGAGATGTTGCTAGATTTGTGGCTAGATGCTTAGAATGTCAAAGGGTGAAATTTGAACATCATCATCCTGTGGGCTTACTATACCCACATGATATTCTAGAGAGTAAGTGGAAATTCATTAGTATGGACTTTGTGCAAGGATTACCTATGTCAAGGAATAAGCACAATGCCATTCTAGTGGTTATGGACAAGATTACTAAGGTAGCACATTTCATACTCGGGAATCCGACTAATGGAGCTCCTATCATAGCTCAAAAATTCATTCAAGAGGTGTTTAGACTACATGGAATTCTTGAGAAGATTATCTTGGATAGGGATGCATGCGTGACCTCAAGGTTTTGGCAAAGCCTATTTCTTCACTTGGGACTCAACTAAATATAAGTTCAACATATCATCCAAAAATAGATGGAAAAATAGAAAGGGTAAATCAAGTACTCGAATACCTACTAAGAATGTATTGCATGGATTAACAATACAAGTGGGAATATTACTTTCCTTTAGTGGAATTTTCTTATAAAAATTCCTACCATTTTGAAATAAAGATAGATCCTTTCGAAGCATTATATGGACGAAAGTGTCAAACCCTTATAAGTTGGGATAAAATTGAGGATAGGTTGAGTCATGAGCCAAAGATGTTGGCTAAAATTGAGGAACAGGTTATAATTGTTAAACAAAGGCTAGTTGAAGCCAATGATAGATAGAAAATCTATGCAGATGCAAAGGGAGTACCCAAGAATTTTGCAGTAGGTGATAAGGTGTTGTTAAGGGTGAAACTTCATAAGAGTTCCATCAAGTTTGGAAATTCATCCAAACTAGCTCCGCACTATGTAGGTCCTTTTGAGATTCTTGAGGAAGTGAATCATGTAGCTTACCGAATTGTGTTGCCACCAGCTCTTGCTCGAATGCATAACAACTTTCACATTTCTTACCTAAAGAAGTATATATTAGGAGATAATCATGTAATTGATTGGAATGCTTTATAGGTACAAGATCTTGGAGTGGTAACAATTGAGCCTATCAAGGTTCTCAGAACACGTAAGCTTTGCTTGCATAACAAGGAGGTTCTGTAGTGCAAAGTCTAGTGGGAATAGTATGTAGAAGATTCTGCCACTTGGGAAGATTATGTTAAGATAGAGTAAAATTTTCCACATGTCTTACATGCTTTTGAAAGTGCTTGAAAATAATATTTTTCTTTCTTTGTTTAGTTTATTTTTTCTACATAAAATCATCAAGGATGATGATTCACAATGGGGGGAGTATGTTACACCCTGTTATGCATTTACCTATTTACTATTACTATGTTAGGGTAAAATAGTGCATATATGAATGTATTTGGAATTCTGAATGGAAAAAATATATATGGTTGCACTTTCTTTATTAGAAAATTATGAATGAATGTTTATTTCATTTGATGTTAGATAATGGAATGGATATTTGGAATGGGTGGTTATTAAATTTGATATTCTAACTATGAAAAGTATAATATAAATGCTTGTTTTGATGAATGACTAGCTACCATGAAAATGTGTTAAGTTGGATGTAGGTTCAGAATCAATCCAATGTTGGGAAATTGTGTCTCAACCTTACAATTATATACGGTTTATTATTGATAGGACATATATACATTTATATATATATATTTCCTACTTCAACTGATAGTTGTATACAATGGTATAAGGGGGGAGAGTGGGATGTGTGTAAACAATTTTTGTTAACTTTTTCAAAAAACTACTAAAATGGCTGACATACATTAGATAAATGATACATTGTAAATATAAACCATTAATTATTAGGTTTTAGATCTAATGGTGGATATTTTGTTGGCCTGTCTTGCCCTAGAATGTAACCCTATTTTATTAGGGCGTTGTATTATGGCTATGGTAGAGAGAGACAGTGATGTATTCTAAGAGCCCGATAGCAATTGTGTTGTCTCTTGATCTCTGAGTGGTGATACTCTTGTGAGAAGCTTGCTCTGCAAGTATATTGTGATCTTTTGGTTTATTGAATAATATATTGGGTGGATTTTGGAGTGTGGGATTTTTCTCCTGAAAGGGTTTTCCCCATGTAAAACATAGTGTCGTGGTATGCATGATATTTATGTTTATTTATATTTAAGCTTTTGTAATTGTTAAAGATCTGTAAAATTTTTGTATTATTCTCCTCTCAAGATTAGTGTAGGAAGTTGTTCCCCTACCTTAGCTTCCTTATAAGTGGTATCAAAGCTTGATAACCTTTGGTTTAAGTTGTGGGTTTTTGGGTTTTTTGAACTAATCTAGATTTGAGTGGGAGCTTGTGTAGAAGATGCTTTATGATCTTGTTGCATAAATTTTTAGATGGAAAGTTCATCAAGGAGAATAGAGGTGGAGAATTTTTTTGGAAATAATTTTGAAATGTGGAAGCTTAAGATGGAGGATTTGTTGATAGATCAAGATTTGTGGGATGTTGTTGATGAGAATGTTTCAAGGCCTACAGATCCTACTCAGGCTGCTCAATATGATGTTATAGATTGTAAATCCAAGGGTCTAATCAGATTGTGTTTGAAATAATTTTTTTAAATTAATGTCCATGAGGAAACCTCTACACAAAAACTATGGAAGAAGCTTGGTGAGATGTATCAGGCCAAATCTTTAGTGAACAATATTTTCTTGAGGAAGAAGTTGTATTCCTTGAGAATGGAAGAGGGTGGACGAATCACATACCACATGGAATAATTCAATATGTTGGTGGCTCAATTGGAATCCATTGGTGTCAAAATGGACGAGGAGGAGAAATGTCAGATCTTGCTTTATTCTTTCCCTGATTTGTGGGATTCTCTTGTTATGGTTATTGGGAGTACTATTATTTTGAAGACTGAAGATGTGGTGGGTTCTTTTCTTTTTGAAGAGATGAGGAGGAATGTATCCATCACTACCAAGGAGGCTCTAAATTTTCATGGAAGACCTAAGGAAAAATGCAAGAAGAATGAGAAGAATGACAAATCCAAGTCCAGGGGGAGATCTAAATCTCCTGGAAAGTCCAAAGTTATTTGTTGGAACTGTGGTAAGCCTAGACATGTTCACAAGGAATGCCACGAAGAAAATAAGAAGAAGAAGAAGAAATTTTATTATTATTTTGAGTCCAAGAAAGAAGATGGTGACACATTGATTGCAACTTTGGAAACTCGTGCAGGTAATGATGCATGGTTAATTGACTCAGGCACATCTTTCCATATGACGTTTAATAGAGATTGGTTTTATAAATATGAAGAATTTGATGGAGGTAAGGTGTACTTGGGTGTTGATTCTAATTTATACATTTTTGGCCATGGTAAAGTTAAAATTAGGTTTCGTGATGGTAGAATAAAAAGGATTAATGGTGTGTTGCATATCCCTGGTTTAGCACAAAATCTGTTATCATGAGAAAACTAATAGATGTAGATGTGCAGGTAGTATTTTCTGATGTAGGATGCAAGATGGTTAGAGGTGTTATGGTGATTGCTAAAGGTGTCAGATATGGCACATTGTATAAGCTTGATGCATGCACTGTTGAGTGCAATAGTACTTCTATGAAAAGCAAGTTTGTGGAAGAAGTGAGGGTTTCAACTTCAGTAGGGGGTCATAGATTTTGGGTACCCAAGGGTGCTCTTTCTTCTAAGACAAAGTTACCTATAGAGAAAACTATGTTATGGCACTAGAGACTTGGCCACATTGGAGAAAAGGGTCAAAGGACCTTGAAAAATAAAAACCTTGTTGAAGGTTTGTTTTATTGTAATCTTGAATTCAATTTCTATGAGCATTGCATTTATGGAAAAAAAATTGCATTTAGTTTTACCCAAGTTCTCATAAATCTTGCGATGTATTGCATCTTATTCATTCTGATGTGTTTGGTCATGTAGATGTTCCTTTGATTGGTAAATCCACATATTATGTTTCATTTATTGATGATTTTAGTAGAAGGACATGGGTATATTTTCTAAAGAGTAAATATGAAGTTTTCAGTTGATTTAAAGAATTTAAAGCAATTCTTGAGTTATAGGCTAGAAAGAAAATAAAATGTTTGAGGATTGAAAATGGAGGTGAATTTTTGTTTAATGATTTTGATAGATTCCATAAATATTGTGGTATCCATAGACAAAAGACAACTCCAAATTCTCCATAATAGAATGGAGTTTCAAAAAGAATGAACATGAAATTGATGGAGAAGGCTAGGAGTATGTTGAGTGGTGTTGGCCTAGAACAAAGGCTTTGGGTTGAAGTTGTTGCCACTTCCTATTACCTAATTAAAGGGTCTCCTACATCAGCTCTTGTTGATAAGATTCCCATAGAATCATGGTCGGGTCGCAAGCCTTCATTAAGACATCTTAGATTTTTTGGTTGTGAGGCATATACACATGTGCCAAAGGAGAAGTGAACAAAGTTGGAGAAAAAGGATGTGAAATGTATCTTCATCGAATATAGTAATAGTGTGAAAGGATACAAGCTTTGGGAACTTGTTTCACAAAAGTTAATATATAGTAGAAGTGTTATTTTTAGAGAAACTAAGCCTTCTTATGTTACATTACAGCCAGAACAAAGTAAACATGAAGATGTGATTCAATTTCCTTCTACACTTGAGAAAGTTGAATTGAGGCCCAAGGATAGACAAGAAGATGAGGAGAGTTCATCTAGCGCTAGATCTTCAAAAGAGGAGAATGAACCTCCAACTCAACTTGTTCATAGGTCTACAAGGAATAGAAAACCACTTGAAAGGTATACACTTGATGATTGGAGGTGTATTTTTACTTTGAATACTAACATGGATGAACCCAAATCTATAGAAGAGGCATTAGGTATGAATGATGCAAACTCCTGGAACATCGCTATGGATGAAGAAATGACATCTTTGAAAAAGAATGATACATGGGATCTTGTACCATTTCCTAAAGGACGAAAACCTGTTGGTTGCAAATGGGTGTTCAAGAAAAATATTGGTTCAGATGGAGGTATTAAGAAGTACAAAGCAAGGTTGTTTGTGGAAGGTTACTCTCAAGTTGAGGGTGTTGATTATGGTGTGATATTCTATCTCGTTACAAAAATTACATCCATTAGATTTTTGCTTTCTATTGTTGCTACTTATGATTTAGAGGTTGAAAAAATGGATGTGAAAACTACTTTCCTTCATGGTGACTTGGAGGAGGATATTTATATGACATGGCCAAAGCACTACGTGGTGAAAGGTAAAAGTAAGTTGGTTTGTGAATTGAAGAAATATTTATATGGCTTAAAACAAATTCTTGGGATGTGGTACCAAAAATTTGATACGTGTGTTGAGTTTGGGGTTTGATCGTTCTAAATCAGAACATTGTGTTTATTATAAAACTAATGGTGATCATTTCATATTTATTGCATTATATGTTGATGATATGTTATTTAATGGCAAAGGGAAATGTATGATTTCAAAAGTAAAATCTCAACTTGCTGCTAAATTTGAAATGAAAGACCTTGGTGCAACTAGACACATTCTTGGGATGGAAATTAAAAGAGATAGAGTGAAAAAAAAGATATAGCTTGGCCAAAGTATGTCAATTCAATTTTATAGAGATTTAACATGCAAGATTGTAGACCATTGTGTGTTCCCCTTTTTGTTGGAGAAAAGTTATCTATTTCATAATTTTCCAACATCTCCACCAGAGATGGAAGACATGAGAAAATTGCCTTACCAGAGTACAGTTGGAAGTTTGATGTATGCTATGGTTTGTACTAGACCAGACATTGCCCAATTAGTGGGAGTTCTTTCTAGATATATGTCTAATCCTAGTAGAGTTCATTGGGATGAAGTTAAAAGAGTCTTCAAATATTTGTGTGGTACCTCAAATTATTCCTTATGTTATCATAGTAATGTGACTGAAGATGAGATTTCCCTTGATATTCATATGGTTATGTGGATTCAGACTAGACAGGTGATGTTGATAGCAAAAGATTCACCAATGGTTATGTGTTTACTTTATTTGGTGGTGCAATTAGTTGGATGAATAAGTGTTAGGCTGTGTTTGATTTATCCACTACTGAAGCAAAGTATATGGAAGCTACTCATGCTTGTAAAGAATCCATTTGGATTAAGATACTGCATTTAGATATTGGAATAAAACAAGGTGCAGTGACAATTTATTGTGACAGTCAAAGTGTGACATGTCTAGCCAAGAACCCGACATTTCATGTTAGGACCAAGCACATTGATGTACATTATCATTTTGTTAGAGATATGGTCAAAGATGGTAGGGTGAAGTTGGTTAAGGTAGAGACTTTGATGAATGTTGTTGATTCTTTAACTAAGCCTGTGAGCATAGAGAAGTTTAGATGGTGTTTAGAGACTATGGGCCTTTCGGCCCCTAGCAATTAAGAGAATGTTTACTCCCTCTCGTTGCTCTTGCAAGGTGTTCAGAAAGTGGGAGATTTGTTGGGAAATTGTGTCTCAACCTTGTAATTATTTATGGTTTATTGTTGATAGGATGCATATATAATTATATATATATATACTTCCTAGTTACAGTGATAGGTGTATACAATGGTATAAGGGGGGAGAGTGGGATGCGTGTAAACAAATTTTTTTAACTTTTTAAGGAAACTACTAAAATGGATGACATATATTAGATAAATGATACATTGTAAATCTAGACCGTTAATTATTAGGTTTTAGATCTAATGGTGGATATTTTGTTGGCCTATCTTGCCCTAGAATTTAACCCTATTTTATGAGGGTGTTGTATTAAGGTTGCAGTAGAGAGAGATGGTGATGTATTTTGAGAGTTTGATAGTAGACGTGTTGTCTCTTGATCTTTGAGTGGTGATACTCCTGTGAGAAGCTTGCTCTACAAGTATATTGTAATCTTTTGGTTTACTAAATAATATATTGGGTGGCTTTCAGAGTGTGGGGTTTTTCTCCCAAAAGTGTTTTCCCCACATAAATCAGTATGTCGTGGTATGCATGATATTTATGTTTATTTCTATTTAAGTTTTTGTAACTATTAAAGATCTATAAAAATTTTGCATTATTCTCCTCTCAAGATTAGTGTAGGAAGTTTTTCTGCTACCTTAAATTCCTTACACAAAAGTGATGGGAAGTATCACTCAGGAGAAGAACTTGGTCAGGTAACTTGTAACAAAACCTAACTAAGCTTAAACACACACTCACTTATAGAATGGTTGAGTCAATCCATAGTTATGGGAGTTGGTAAGTCATCCTTTAGTATGATGTGTTTGCATTAGGAAGGATCTTGAGTTTTTTTAAGAGCATTCTTAGATTGTGTTTATGTGCTTGGTGCATGTGAGTCTTCTTCATATTAATATACTTGAATGATGAGATATATACAAAGGATGTATATATACATGTGCATGTTGATGATAACCCATACATGTGAGATAATATTGGCATGAGAGTACGTAGGTAGACATACCTATGCATGCTAATGGATGGGTTGCTCATGGGCATGATGATATCAAGAGGACAATGAGACATGTATGCATATATATATACATCACATGTATGTATATATATATATATATATATATATATATATATATATATATATATATATATATATATATATATATATATATATATATATATATATATATATATATATCGATAAGATAGCAATTTTTTATATGTGTGATTGTATAATCGAATGTATATATATGAGATATAACATATATACATATGTATACACATGTCAATATACATGTATGTGTTGACAAATGGGAATGTCCTAGAGTATGTCGATATATGTATATGTATGTATACATGAATATATATATATATTCGATATATGTATATGTATGTATACATGAATATATATATATATACAAACGATATTGTATATGAAATGTTAACTTGATCTCATTCATTTAAATGTCAAGTGGAATATTTGGACAAAATTATTTGTCAAAGGATATATATATATATATATTGAATATATACATATTAAATATATATATATTGAATATATACATATTAAATATATATATATTGAATATATACATATTAAATATATATATATATACATATATATAAATAGCGTTAAATGTTATTTATTAATGTTATATATATATATATGTACATATATATATTTATATATACATACATACATACATACATATATATTAGTGGCCGATTTATGGAATATAAGCCATGGTCGATTTAATGTGAATGTAGCACTACATTTAAACAACACAATGCTAAGTTTTAACCACATTTATAATTATGGATAATGAGCGATGGAAATACACGAGTATTAAAACTAATGTGTAAAGTTTATATATCTTAGTGATAAAGTGTTGCACACTATAAGATGTAACATGTTGAGTTGAAGAATAGCCTGCTCTATTATGAAAGAGGTTGATTCATTGAAATGTGTCGATTGCTATGTCTTGGACCAAGTTGACTATGTGGAATGCAACTAAATAGAGTCCAACTTATTCCTCTGTTTTAATAGCAACCTTGTGAATAGGAAATGTGATGAATAGTTGGCACCATATTATAAATTATGTGTTTCTTTTAAAAGTATTTTTAGCCTGTAATTCAATTTCTAGATTGAAGCATGTGCTTTATGAACCATTCAAACTGTTGTTGGCAAGCATTGGGTTGATTTGTTGTTCTGTTTGAGTGACTAATAAGGTAGAAATCTGCCACCATTTTAATATTAAGCTGAGTCGATGATATTTGGTTGAGAAGTGTCATACCATGAGCCTTGTTTGTAGCCTGTAGATGTTGTATTTTAGGTATAAATATGAGGCATTCTCACCTCATTTGGAGACATTTCTTGTTTTCATCATTACACTGCTCCATTCTATTGTATTTTCATTAAGAGAATTTCTTATTTTGCTGAGAGTTATTGTGAGATAATTTAGTGAGAGAGATTGAGAGGGATTTGTTGCAAAGTTTATTTTATGAGGGGGGCAAGCTTGATATCCAGTGAGTGAATTGGAATATAAGAGAATAACAAGCATGAGATTATATTCTCTTCATGTTTTATCTTTTATGTGAAATATTGATTGCATTGTGTGGTTAAATTGGAAGTTGCATTAGTTTTCTTGAAATAGAGTAATAATCTATTTTCTTGTAGGAAAGGAAGAGACTTATTGATATGATTTCCTTATAAGTGTTTGTACTTACTCCATATTAAGGAGAGATTGAATATCATCTATAGTACTACATACTAGGATTGATGAAATGGGAATAGCTTGTTAAGTTATTTTATGCAAAGTTAATTTGTAGACTTAGAAAGCTCATATGTTATACCTAGGATTAGAATATCCATTGAAGGGGTAACTTACGCTTTTTATTATGCTTTGATGGTAGATATACCATTATGTTTTGGGAAAATGGAATAGGTTATTTATGAGGTTAATGACTACCTATTGAAGGAAATTACCTATGTATAGTTTATAATCTCCTAAAGTCAAATTGAGCTAGAGTAGTGTATGTGAATAGGATGACTATCACTCAAGATACTAAGTGAGAATAATTTGGAAAAAGTAGTGTGATTTCCTTTGGCTCCACTATCAATTCACTAGGTTCCTTTTATGCATGCTAGTTTAGGATTGTAGTTTCTACAAGTTCTAATTATGTAGGGCACAACAGTAAGCTCGGAGTGGTTTTAGTTACGAGGTTACTCCACTAATTTCTTAGTTGAAGGGTAGGGCCATCTATCAGATGATAGATGTGTGGGGATTTAATTTGAGTCAATGGTTGGTGGAAGAACACTTGAGTGATACTTATCCTCCTTAGCTGGCGACCAAGATTTGAAAGGAGATTCCTGGACCATCTATATCTATTGCTTGAAGCTCGGTTGAGCTATGTTTGTATATTTTGTATACAATCCTTGGAATATTGTAATATGTGGAATATTATATTTGTAATGAAATCAAATATTTGGAATTTTATATGTCATCTATGTTCATTTTTTCTCTTTTGGAAAAGAATTTTTTTATGGCATGGTTAAGTAACATAGTTTATTTACTTGCGTGAACAATTGGCATGTTACAATACCATTATGGAAAGTAGGTTGTAATGGCCAATATAGATGCAAGTAAATAAAAATGAACACAACAAGCATGCACAAAGTAATTCAAAGAAACAAATAATGCTTCCTCAATAAAGCTAAAAAGAAAAGATTGATTGACTAACAATGAAGATTGTTGTTGATGTGGGATGATCTATCCTAAAAATAATGAGGATTGGGAGTGATATGTATTGATGATGATTGGATTTTTATCAAGGCTTGTAGTGAAGATGGGAACAAGAACAAGGATAAAATTGGATGATTTTATTAGATTGTACAATGAGATTGCATGGATTAATATTGTTAGGAAATAATGCATAATACCCACATTCTTAATCTATTTCCTACATAACCCCATGATTGAAAAGTGTGCATGTGAGTAACCATAATGCATAGATAAAAATAGATAAGCCACAATATAACACAAGGTATACCCTGTGAATTAACCCTCAAGAGAGAAACCCAACCTCCAAAAGCATCCATACTCCATCTATTATTCAAAAAATAAATGATACATGCACTTACAAGAGTTATCATGAATACTTCTAAAGCATCAAGCCTCTCCAATGCATCCTCCATGTGTCCAAGAATGAATCACATATCCCATGCCATGCTTCAAATATGCACTCCTAAGAAAGACTCAATAATGAAAGTTCACTCACCTAGCCAACCTTAACCACTAAACATGTTCTTGCTTTTATAGACTCAAGCTCACACAAATACAACCAAGTGGTAAGATAAAACCATGTACCATAAAACCATGTGAATATAAAACCACCGACCCCTCATTTAATATTAGGTACTAAGTTTTCACTTTATTAAATATTTCCCCAATATTAAATTATTATCTCATGTCTCTCACACATTAAATAATAATCCAATGTTACAATATAAAATAAAGTGGTCCCCAAATAATTACCTAGTGTGATTAACCACACCTCCTAGGTGCATCACAACTAAATAAGTATTTAATTACAACATTATAATATAAAATTTTATGCAGTGGTGTACAACACCATATCTCAAAAAATATTAGCTTACAATATTAGATTTATAGGAGAGGGATTACATTGGAGCATGTGGGGCTAGCCTATGGCTTGATACCAATGACAAGGGAAAATGGATTATGAGATGAGGGAAGATAAATTAGATGAAAATGGATGGGAGAATATGATGGATGGATGGATGGGGTTAGGAAATATATAAGGATTAAGTAGTTTAAGAGAAATAAAATGTCCCAATCTAGACAAGTCATGTATATTGAGTCATTGGGATGCTTAGGATGATGCATGATAAGATAATGGTGGATACAGGATAGTGGATAAGAAGGGTAGTGGATTGAGGATCTATAGATGAGCAATTTGGAGGAAGCATGACTATGTAGATGAAAAATATGGAAGGATTGGGAGAGATAGAGGATGAAAATATGAGGAGTTGAGCTAATAGGAAGGATGTGGCACATGCTAGATTGAGTGTGGGAGAAGTGCTAAAATGATTGTAAGACATGGGGGTAGTTGATGGGTAAAGGTAATAGAAGAGTTATGAATGGATGATATATAAGGGGTGGCAAACAAAGAAAGTAAGGTTTGTATTGTCCAAAGAATGCTTGGATTCTTTTCCCTTGTCCATATCAAGATCAAAAGGAGGGTGGAGGGATGAGAGATGATAGGATGTGATGGGTAGATATGGATATGTAGGTGAGGATAGATGCGAGGAGGAGATAGGATGGAGTGGATAGGAAGAAATTTTCCCCCAAGTCTAGAATGAAAGTGGATGGAGGGATTACACACGATGTCTATTTGTCAAGTTTTCATCATAGTACTTTCAAAAGGTGTATGTTTTCTAGGTTTTCACCATTGAACGAATTATTTCTCTTTACTATTTTTTTGGATGTTTCCATTTTTTCAATTTTTGGATGGGAAGAGGGATTAGATAGGTGGGGATGGAGGATATAAAGGATAAAAGGATCAGGATGATAGGAGATAGAAGATAGGGGATGAAGGATGAAGGAAGGACAAAACCTTATGTTTTTATATTGAGGTACAAGAAGCCCATTAAGGATGATCATTTTGGGTTGGTAGAAACTTTGTTGTTTGGAAGGTGCACTTCTCCAAGGTGCCTTTGAGGTGGAATGAATGATGATTGGTTATATAAAGACATGAACTAGAAAGGGATGTGATGGGGGATATATGTGGGATAATGGATAAGATAATGAAAGGGAGGGGATCTGGAGAGGTGGAAAAAGGCCATGGGATTAAGGGGAACTAGGAATGATGTTTACACACATCATGATTGATGGAGATTTATGATATATTAATGGGATGGTGGAGGGCATAGGATAGTGGATTTTGGGAGATAAGGAACCAAATAGACTTAAGAGATGGAAGATTCTTTGACAAGAAGCATTTAGGAGGAGAGGAAGCTTTTGGAAGGGAAAAATTGGATGTAATTTTAAAATTTATGTTTGTATGCATTGCTTCTTTTTTCTTGGGGATACACAAGGTTTTTTATTTCTTGGTGGGCCTTTGTGGCTAATTGGATTTATATGGATTTTGGATCAGATTTTTATTTTATTTTATATGTTGTTTTGAGGAGACATGGTGATCCTTGGATTTTTGTGGAATTTTTCCTTTATGCAATTTTGAATTGGCATCCAAATCACTTCCAAAGGCAATAGAATGAGTACATGAGGATGGATGATTTAGATAGTGAATGAGAGGGGTAATGGAGGGAACAGATTTGAAGTAGTTTATAGATGTGTGTGTTTGTTGACCTTAATGGGGATATCTAAGAATGGATTGGTAGGATGGGGGATGAAGGATTTTGGGATGTAAGGAACCAAAATGGATGGGAAAGATGGATGACTTGATTTTGGAACATAAGGAACCAAAATGGATTTAGTAGATGGAGAATGGATAGTGAATTTCATTTTGAATCAATAAGAAGGAGGAGGGATGACAATAAATATTTTGGAGGAAGAATGGGAGGCACCTATTAAGGGTTTGAAAGAAGCTTCTTTAAGAGGAATAAAGGTTGTACTAAAAATTTTAGATTGTGTGGCTTGGGATGGGTATCCACGGCTATGAGATTGTGTACTTTATTTGGTATGGATGGGATCGAAGTGATCTATAATCAAGGCCTTAACAACTTAAATTGCACTTAACTCAGATTACAAAATTTCCAATCGCATCAACAAAATTGCATGGTTATGTTTATTTTCAGTTGAAACATTAATTGATTACTTTAATTTTCTTAATTAACAATTCAAAGAAGGAATCAAATACTAAAAGAAATAAGAAAGAATAAAGAGATGATAATAAGTTTGTTAATGGAGTTCACCCATGTGTTTGGGCTACATCTCTAGACTTGCTTCTCAATGTAGGACTGTTTTATTAATGACGCCAAGCATAAATCACCTTATTACATCATCAGAGCTTCAAACCTGCATTACAACTTCTCACATAGTCTCTCTCTCAACACCTTAAGATTCCTTTGTATTCTCCTTTACTTATGTCCATAGGGTAAGTTGCATATGCCTTAAAATCCCAATTACACTTAAAGAAATACAAAATACAAAGTATTTGTGTTTACATCAATCTCCAAAATTCCTTTACCTAATTTCCTCCCAAAATGAAATTGATTTAATGGGGTTTAACCATATAATATTTTCATATATTGTCCATATCTCTAAATTAAGCCCTTAATATTTTAATAATCAAGCTTATTTAAATTATTATGGTTCCTCTTAAGTCATTAACATTTCCCAATTTTTGAGTTGCATGAATATTGTTTTAGACTTTTATTGAGGGAGGGGCTCGAGTTAAACCTGAGCCCTTATCTTTCGATCCACCACAAAAATTAAACAACAAAAAAAATGATGCCATTTATATTTTCAAATCGTGTGCTACCGTGTTGCTAGGAAGTTTAAAATGCAGAGAGGAGGTCAGGGGTTTGAGCCTGCTGGCCTCTTTTATTTAGTTTGATAGGATGTTTTCCAAGCTTTAAATAGAATATTGCTCCTCTTATATTTCGAGAAGCCTGCATGGATTGTTGGTGGAGAGGAAAGAACAAAACTAGGTGGTTAGGGGTTCGACCCCCTCCACCAACTTTTAACAGCCAAACAAATTGCCTAGAGCTTCACAGGGGTGCCACATGGCACCCATCCATTGGCCCACGTAGCACCATTTTATTTGCATTCACCTTGACACATGGCACCATCTAATTGGTCCACATCACACCTAATGTCGAGTTAGCCTCCCACATCATTGCATTGCCACATCAACATGCTAATGTCATTGTTTGCCACGTGTCATGATGATGTCATCATCTGAACTTGGTCAACCTTTTTTGCATAGATTTTATTGGCCATATCTCGCACATACAGACTTCATTTGACATGATTCAAGCCACATTAGGATCATGTCAGTGGGCTCTACACAATGACAATGGTTTCACTAGATTTTGAAACTGTGAATTTTTTAGGTCTTCTAGATCCTCCTGGATCATTCCTCCCAATTGAGAAGCTTTTGGACCACCAAAAGTTTAGTTTTATATAGAATTTAAGTAAGGGAATTATTGCCTCACTTTCCTAGTATCATCTATCCACCCTGTTGGAATTTTGTTCATCTGACCCATCACAAACAAGATGAAAATAAGATAGCATTGTTGATACAATCAACTGAATACCCATCAATATCCATTGTCACATCCACCATCTACATAGAGCTAACTAGTAGAATAAAAAGCAACAATACTAAATAAACTAATGCGAAAGAAAAAGAATCAGCATGTTGGATCTCCTGAATAGGAACATTATTAGAAAATGAGTCTTTCAAACCCTCTTTTACCACCTTTGGCTGAAGGCTTAAATTTTCTTGCAATGGATCATCATACTAAGCTATCTGCAACACCTTATCATGATTAGAAATACATGTGATTATTTCATCTTCATGCTTACTGTCACTAGCTATTACAAACATGAGGGTTAGCGTGTTGCTTGCATTCACTATCATGTTCAAATGCCCTATGTTTACAACAGATTTATCATTCTTCATGTGATGAGCTTTCACAATTAATTCAATTCCATCTTTAAACGAATGATACATGTTATATTCCCTGCAGTAAATGGTATTTTTGTCATACAAGTAAGGACTTCCTAAAACCATCCCACAAATGTCAAGTGGAATTACATCTAACTCTACCTCATCTACAAACTTGGATGTGATTGCAAATGGGAGTTTACATTGTCTCAATACATATAACCGAGCATTATCATGCACCCACCAATGGATATGGTTTTGGATGAGGTGTTGTTTTTAAATCCCAATTGCTTAACAACTTGTTCATAGATTAAGTTCACTTGTGATCCACTATCTATGAGTGTATCAATTTTACTTTGTTTTGCAATAGTCCTTATATGAAATAATTCATTCCTTTTACTTTCAACAAGGACCTCATTATACTTTAAAGAAGAAGCAAGGGAACTAGTATTGGCAACATGAATGATACCTTTTATACCCACAACTGTTATCTTGGTTTCATCATTGGAATATGATCCTAGGTCCTACATGATAGCTACAGTATTTTTCTTACCCTTTTGATCCTTGAACCACTTTGGTTTTTGATTAGGATGTAGTTTCCAACATTTTGCATCTTTGTGCCCTTTCTTTTTGTAGTGTGAGAAATAATAATTTTCCTCCTCTTTCTTCACGAAAGTTGTATGCTGCATTTCCTTCTTCCCTTTCTTGCTTCCTTTTTGCTTACTGGATTCCATTAAGAAATTGTCATGGCTATTCTTCATTCCTGTTTCAAGATGAATGGCTTGCACACTAACTTTGTCAAGGTTAGTTGGATTGAACATAAGTATTGTATGCCTCAAATTTTCACATAATCCACCTATATAATTGAACAAAGTTTCTTATGTATATAATGGAATGCCCAAAATTAAAGCTCTTCCTAAATTCAAGTGTATATTCTTGTACACTTTGTCCTTTCTCTTGCCTTAATGACTACCAATTCATTACTGTTTGTTTCATGTGACCTAATGGATAAAACTATTTCTTAAGTCTAGCTATAAACTCAAACCAAGAAGAAATAATTTTACCATATCAACTAAGATCTTCTTGAGTTTTGCTCTCCCACCATATTAAGGATGTGCCTCCCAGGAGAAGAGTGGCTAATTGGACCTTTGAAGTATCATCAGTAAACTTTTGAATCCTACAATAAACTTCAATCTACTTAATCCAATTATCAAGTTTCTCTACATGTAGTTCTCCATTATAAGTTGGCAATTCAAAATTAACATCAAGCTTTAACAAAGGTGTATTAGATTCAGGTTGCATAGGTTGTTTCTTCTTTGAAGATGAAGTAGACGAAGAAGATGAAGAAGATGGCAACAGAGGTTTAGGAGGGTCACCACCACCTCCTACTCCTTTACCTTTGTCATATTTTGAAGAGGATTCACCTTTCTCCTTCTTCTTTCTATCCTTGTACAACTCTTCCAACATCATCTTCATGTCTAGGAACACTTTACGAAATAGTTCTTCATTCTCAAAGATTTCAGGACTAGGAGATATTCCCCTTCTCCAAGTTGTGCCATGGTTTGTCTTTGAGTAACTCGCCTCAATCCAATCTCTGGATTAATCTCCCCAATTACACCTCATCGCTTTAATTTCAACCTTGTTAACATCCACCACTTACAATTTTTACTATTAAACTGCTCTGATACCAAACTTGATCTATAATCAAGGCCTTAACAAATTAAATTGCACTTAACTCATATTACAAAATTTCCTATCCCATCAATAGAATTGCTTGGTTATGTTTATTTTTAGTTGAAATTGTAGAACTAGGTTCACTTATTCATTACACAAATTAATGAAACATTAATTGATTACTTTAATTTTCACAATTAATAATTCAAAGAAAGAATCAAATATTGAAAGAAATGAGAGAGAATAAAGAGATGATAAGAAGTTTGTTAACGAAGTTCACCCATGTGCTCGAGCTACATCCACGAGTCCGCTTCTCAATGTAGGACCGATTTATTAGTGATGCCAAGCATAAATCACCTTATTACATCATCAAAGCTTCACACATGCTTTACAACTTCTCACACAATCTCTCTCAACACCTTAAGACTCCCTTGTATTATCCTTTACTTGCGTCCATGGGGTAGGCTTCAAATTCCTTAAAATCCCAATTACACTTAAAGAAATACAAAATACAAAGTCTTTGTGCTTACATCAATCTCCAAAATTCATTTTCCTAATTTCCTCCCAAAATGAAATTGATCCCTCCACAAGATAAAAAATCCCCCTTATATACAACTTCATTTGTTATAATGGGGCTTAACCATAATATTTTCATATATTGTCTATATCTCTAAAATAAGCCCTTAAGATTTTAATAATCGGGCTTATTTAAATTATTGTGGTTCCCCTTAAGTCATTAGCATTTCCCAATTTTCAAGCAGCATGAATATTGTTTTAGACTTTTATTGAGGGAGGGGCTCAGGTTAAACCCAAGTCCTTCTCTTTTGATCCACCACGGAAATTAAACTCTGGCCATTTATATTTTCGAATCGCGCCCTGCCATGTTGGGAGGCAGTGTAAAATGCAGAGAGGTCGGATTTTATTTAGTTCAATAGGATGTTTTCCAAGCTTTAAATAAAATGTTGCTCCACTTATATTCCGAGAAGCTCGTGTGGCTGCTTGTTGGAGAGAAAAGATCAGAACGAGGTGGTTAGGGATTCGACTCTCTCTATCAACTTTTAACAACCAAACAAACTGCCTAGAGCTCCATAGGGGTGTCACGTGGCAACCATCCATTGGGCCACATGGCACCATTTTTTTTTGCATTTTCCTTGACACATGGCACCATCCGATTGGTCCACGTCACACCCAATATCGAGTTAGCTTGCCATGTCAGCATGCTGATGTCATCGTCTGCCATGTGTCACCTTCTAAGTCAGCCACGTGTCATGATGATGCCATCATCTGGACCTGGTCAACCTTTTTCTACAAAACTTTGATCAGTCATATCTCGCACATATGGACTCCATTTGACATGATTCAAGTTGTGTTAGGATCGTGTCAGCAAGCTCTACACAATGATGATGGTTTCATTGGATTTTGAAACTACGAATTTTTGAGGTCTTCTATATCCTCGTGGATCACTAGGATTCCTTGCTTTAGAGGGCCTAAGCCTTTTCCTTGATAGTTCATGTTTTTGTTCATTAGGTTGACAATAGGATGTTAGTTATTTAGGAAACAAGACATGAGTTTGTTCGAAGGCGGAGGTTGATGGGTGGTGGATATTTGTTGTTCTTGTGCATCAAGAGAATCACCACATGTAAAGGTAAGAAAGCCAAGAGGATAAGGTGATGGTTTTGATAAGAGGTGGTAAGGGATAACTAGTAGAAGAAGATTAAACATATCATCTGTCCATATAAAGGAATGAAGCAAATTTATGTCATTTTTTGATTGGTAATAGTTAAGGCATTTTAGTGTAAGTCATTAAAGATTTTTTTCAATTTTAATGCAAGAAAATTAGATTGATGTTCTATATGATGTGTGTGATTTTTATTTAGATTTTCTCAGGTTGTTAGGTCCTAGGCTAACTTTATCTAGGCACTCCAATCTACGCTGCACAAATTTGATGTTGTCCCAAGAAAAGGGAAGAATGAGAGTACTTAAGATAGCAATAAGAGAGAAATGATAGATTTATGTATCATAGGAAAGGGAATAACAATCTAAGATAATGCCCCCACAACATTGCTTTTTAGATTTGAACTATCAAATTATACCATACATTTTGAATTTACACTATTAAAATTTTATTTTTATTTCAATATTATATAATTATATTTTAATTGATATTCTAACTCATATATTAATTTGCAAGATCGTATATCATTGTATATCATTATTCTTCTATTAACGTTGTAGGTTCGTATTAAAAATATTGAAGAAAGAAGAGGTGAAATATAACATTAAAATCAGCTAAGTACTAAATTTCTCAATATTTTTCAAAACTTTACTCACCAAAATGTATGAACAAATACTTCATTATTTTCTCTTTTATCTCATGAAATACCAAAAAAGAAAATAAAAGTACATTGAAATACAAACATAAGAGAAAATCTAGCAAATACTTCATTATTTTCTCCCATCTCATAAAATAAAATAATATAAAAAAAAGCATAAGAATACATAGAAGCTCGCGCCAGGTAGGGGTCGAACCTACGGCCTTCTGCTTAGGAAACAGACGCTCTATCCACTGAGCTACAGGCGCTTTGATGAGTCCGAAGTAGACGTTCTGGTAACTTATTAGGAATGACTAAAAAGCATGTGGGCTCTTCTCGCGTAGGTCCTAATCCTGCCGTCTATGTTTAATGATAAAATATTTAACTAACTTAATTTTAAAAATATTGAATAGTGTAATGGTAAGAAGATTATATTTTATCAATCAAAATTTTAATTAGAAAAATAAAATTAGAGAATAATTATCAAAAGGCTTTTCATCCTTAGAGCTCACATTAACAAAGTCGAGGTAGGATGTATATACAAGTACTTTTCAATTACTTTTCTACTTATGGTTGGAGCATTGAGACCACAACCAAAAGGCAATTGCATATTGCAAATGGTTTATTTTATTTGTGTTTATTTTTAGTTATGGTGTGCAATTTTTTTGTACTTTTAGGTGTTCCATATCTATTGTGAGGTATTCGTTTCTAAGAGCCAAATCTCTTGAATATTGTTATTTTTTGTATTTTTGTTGTTTATCTTTGTTTTCTTTGTTGATTGTGATTTTCTCATCTTTGATACAAGGAAAAAATATTTGTAGTTAGAATAGAATGAAAATAATTTATGATTTGTATAGTAAATATGGCCTTTTACTGTAGAGTTCAACTTAACTTTGATAAAGAGAAAAATATATTGTTATATCATATCTTTCTATATTTGGAGTATGAAATAAATAATGTAATTAATGTTAAGTGCTCAAGTTTCTGGATTAAAATTGTGTGAGTTTTTTAAATCAGAAACTTGAGCACTTAATTATCATGGACTGTGGAAACTTGATGTTGTTGAGTAATTAATGTTGTAAAATTAATTTAGTGAATTCATAAATTGTATTACAATTTAGTGAATTCTAGCAACAAAATATAAACTTAATATAAACAATGGTGATCTGTTTGCTTTATATATGGTTAACTAATTGAGCATATTAGATAGGATCAACATAGAGTTTGATGACATCAAAGACATAATTTTTTTGTAGAGATAGTAGCAATAACTAGTATTGTTGTCATATGGATTGTGAATATAATTTACTTATAATGTCTACAAATATTTATATATTTTAGCAAATGTCAAGTACTTGTTTATATCCGTAGTATAAAAAGTGATGCTTTTGGTATATAATATTCTTTATATAATAAAATATTTTGTGGGTAAAAGGTGGTGGTATGTGAACATTTTATTAATGAAAATGTAATTACAATGAAAATAAATAATATAGGATGGTGAAAATCTATAAATTAAGACTAGGCAAGGAAAATACAAAATATAGAACACAATATTAAGTAGAAGTAGAGGAGTAGGAACAAGTGACTTTATCATCTAGTCGAGAGGTGGGTGTATTAGTAGTAGAGGATGGTTGTTGATATGGAATGTGGTGTAGGAGGAAGTGTAAAGCATGAAAGGTTGTGTTAATTTTTCCTACAAAAATAGGACCAAGCTCTATTAGATGTTTGTTGATTGCCTCTTTGACCGCGATTGGGTTATCATTTTGTGAAGCAGATTTAATAGTGTTTAAAATATGGACTATCATAGGGTATCTCTTGAGTTACTTCAATGTAAAGTGTCCCTCGACAAGAGTATTGCCTTGGAATAGTTCATATACCTCCACTACCATAAGCTTTTCCTAAGGGATAATGTAATCTTGGATGTAATTTGAGGCCAACATGCATAGTAGAGGTTTATTAAATGAAGAAGGTACATTGCATTAGATAGAAATAGGGAATCCACTTTAGAATAGTGAAGTATACACTATAGATTTTGTAACACTTTGAATCTGGTAACCACCTATATTATTTTCCATAGTACTACAATGTAGTTTAAAAATATGTATGTGGATAGAGTGAAATATTCCAAGAATAGTTGGCTCCCATTTTTTAATAAGAAAGAGAATAAAAGAGTTTTTGGGATGACCTTCCATAGAGAATGGTAGCTAAATGATGTAAACCAAAATAAAACTTTATCTAATACTACAAAAAATTAAAGTATCCAAGTTTTAATATTATCAAAATATTGTTAATTACATATTCAAAGTATACCATTTAGTAGAAATAACTAATGCAATCTAAAATATAACATTGAAAATAACATTTTTTTCTTTTGAATACCTTAAAATATATGTAAGTGTTAGAAATGTGATATTACACAAATCATAACAGGTTTATAATTTTAAATTAACACATAATGATTCTATTGGCTTACATAAATTCATTAATATTTGATAATTATACATATTGAATTTAAATAAAATGAGTTTGTTGGGACTCAATTTTGTCATGTCTTTTTTTTCTTGAGTCCCTTCCTTTTGTGTGTCTTAGTAGTGTGTGACCCATTGTGGATAATCAATTTGAGAAAGTTTGAATGGTCAATCTTACATTTTTTTTGTACCTATAGATGTTTTATTAATGCCCCCTTGTGCATACCTTATTAAAAATCTATTGTAAAAATCTAAAATTGACTAAGTGTTGTTTTGTCAAAATTTTAGGCTTTTGGTATTCCTCATACCTATATGCTTTCTTTGTTAGCCCCGTCTCTCCATTCATACCCTCGTAAAATCAACTAAGTGTTGAGTTATTGGAATATTGGGCCATTAACGTCTTCCTTACCTTCATCCTCCTTTTAGTATCCTTCCCTTCATCTTGTCGATCCCTAAAACCTTGACAAGGTCTTTGTAAAAATTCTTAAGTGTTCAACCTATCAAAGTTTTGAAGATCTTCCCTGATACCACCTTAGCATGTGGTATGAATCTTTCTTGAATCTTGATCCCCGACACTTTCTCTTTTCTTGTTCCAAATTATTCTAAGTCATTTAATCAAAATTTTGGGGTTTCGTATTCCTTCCTATCATCCATCCATTCCTAATTCCTTGAAGTTTCCCTTGTCGTTGGAGTTCAAATTTTTCACTTCCCTTCTACCTTTTGACATCCATCAAGAGGTATCCTCAATCCTTGAAAATTCCCTTCCACCTTTTTTTGAGAATTTTTGTGTCTTTTGGGGGTCGATCTTTCGACCTTCCCCTTAAATTAGTACCTAACCAAGCATACCACGAATCTCGACTTCTCAATTTCTCCTTTCCTTATGTCTTTTTTATATTTCATATTTTCTCTTCCTCTTCTTCATTGTCATGCAACATGAGGTAGGCCCAACAACCAATGTCTAATAGGTTCCTATTGTCTTGGAGTCATGGGTTTTCATGCTTCTCTCCATGGTTTGATGGTAGATGGTATCCCAATGGCTCAATCTCTAACATATCTCTTGTGCCTTCATCGAGGGTTCAAGAATTTTAATGCCAAAACATTCAAAGGAATAATAATGTTCGAAGTGATTATTTCATGGGTGCATGATGGCATGTTCCTCTTCCACCTACTTCACCAACTCACATTAATGGTGTCATTTTAAATCCAACTACTAGAAGTAAATACAATGTCCTCCTTCAATATGGAAAACCATTTTGGACAATATTCATCCCCAATCATGGATTTTGAATGTGTTGAATGTAACAATTAGGGTTTGATGCCCTACAAGTACTAAGGCATGATTTTTTATCAATTTTAAAGAAGGTTGGTTCAGTAGTGGTTAGCTAGATGTCAAAGATTTTTTAGTATGTTACAAGACATCTATTGATGCCAAATCTAGTTTAGTGGGGGATTGCAACCATGTAGAATAGAAGAAGACTAGTATTGTAAGGGTATTTTGTTGCATAATGTCTCCATGAAACTATGCATTTAGGAAGGTTTCTTACTTGTAGCTAGGGATTTTCCTTTGCCATATATGGTTGTAACATGAATATAATGCTAGGGTAGATAGATATAATAAAATTCTAAAAAAATTGCAAGGCTTGTAATAATCTTTCTTACTTTATGTATGGATATATGTAGTTTTTTCTGGATTACAAGTATGCTCTATTGCAAGATTTCATTATCATTTTTGTATGCAAATACATAGCTCCATTTTCTTCTTTTCCACTATGTTCTCTTCTCAATGTGTTGTGACTTTGTTTCCCAATAGATAGGCACCATTCTAGAACCCTAATCAATATCACACATTCAATCAAACAAACATAAATCAATAGTGTAGGAGTAGGAGTAGTTATGTACAATCACGAGCTTGTGATATAACTATGATTTTATTCTTAAGTGAACACTCAATAGATATATTTTTATGTGGATCATGCTTGCACAATTGTATCAACTATCTAGGGGTTTTGAGGTAGCCAATAATTCTTGGTTCAATGAAATTCTTTGGGACAAAGAAATCGAGTAGGGTTTGGCTATAATTATTTTATTATTATTCATTTTATGTGATTTCAATACCTATTAAGGTATATCCCTAGGAATAACCTCCCAAGTTTAAGTTGAGCTTGAAGCGTATTAAATATAACCCACTCTCGTTGAGTTGGCCTTCAACCCTCCATGGTTTGTTGATGAGATGATTTCACTTGCACGACGATAAATGTTAACTATTGAAATTGCACCCTAGCTAAGCTAAAAGATTTAACAAGATAAGCTGCATGACTTAGATTTCCAGAGAAAAACATGGGAGGACCTCTAAAGTCGTGGGTTGCTTGTAGGCAGAGGTCAACCTCCGGAGAAGGTCGGCTTCCTATCGGTTATCACCTAAAATTGATTTGTAAGGAAAAGGGAGAAGGAGTGCATGAAAATGAAAACTAAACCCTATGGTGATGCACCTAAATGTTACTTGGATTTGAAACCAAATTCCATACACTTGCTTGTAAAGATTGAAGATAAACTTGCACAACTCATTTCTGTATATTCTTGCAAAAGTGCTTCACAAACAGGTCCTAGTGCTCAAATTCCTAGAAGCAAAGTTAATTTCACATCTAAAATTCATTTACATCTTTTGACACAATTTGCAACCTGCATAAACATACCTTCTACATAAAGGTTCTAAAACTTGAGACAAAGCTTCAAGGAAATAAACATTACCTCACTTAAAAACTTGATCAATCAGCTGACTGAACACAAAAATGTAAAGAATAAGTAGGCAAAAGCTTTGAAGTCAATAATAACCAAGGTCTTTACTGAATTTCATCTCCAAAATTGAGTTATAATAGCATGCAAAAGACTTGTGAAAGGACTGCCGAAGTCACTATCTCCAAGAGCTGCATGAATAGAACCAATTACCCCAATGAGTTATAAAAGCAATATGTATCAAAGCTCCAAAACAACTGCACCAAAATAGGATCTATAAACTCTTGAACTCGTATGCCTCCATAAAGCCTATTTTCAAGTAGCTAAATTTCCTCCAAATAAGCTTCAAAAGGATGAAAAAGTCAAATTTGACTATGTCCAACATAATGACATTTCCAACTGCCCACAAAAAGCTCCAAATTGCTTCGAAAAGCAAAATAAAGGCTCCTATTTCTCCTCCATATGTTTTCCAATTGATCTTTAACCTCCCTCATTCATGGCACATGCTTGCAAACCATAAAATCAAGCATATCTCTATCTTCCCTCTTTGTCAAAACTTAATCATTTCTTTTTTGAACTAACATTAACTATAACAATTTTATTTTTTGCATTTATGAATAACTTATATTAAAGTGATTTATATTTCCATCACTTTAATATAGTTTTACAAATTTTGAACTTAAATGCAAAAATAAAATTTTACTTGACTAAGTTAAATATAAATAAACTAAGTCTCAAGTCTTAAATTTCATTTTTGAAGATTATTCAAAAATAAAACATATTATTAAAAGCCACGGCCTAGACAGAAAGAATAAATTTCTTTCAAAAACATAAAATGCCTCCTCCATCATGCCTTGAAAAATAGGGTAAAAACCCTAAGAGCAAAAGAAAAAAGTAAAAGAGATATCATTCTTTTTGTTTTGAAGTTTCATGAAGAACTTAGCCGCCGCCATGGAACCACAGTTAAAGCCTTTATGCTCAAAAACCTTGCCTTCTGTGAAGATCTAATGCAACAAATAATTGGTAAGTTTGATTTTGTTTAGATTTGAAATTTCAATGCATTACAAGGCCTTCCAAGGCCGCAGTTTCCTCTATTCCTTGAGCTACAAAAATAATAATAAGCACTCTGGGAAAATACCTTGACTTCTTTCTTGTATTCATGTGTATTCTTCTAAAAATGTTCATGGCTTTGCTTTCTTTTCATTTTCTGTCAGGCGCAAATCTAGTTAATGATTTCTTGGGTTCTCAAGCCGAAAAGAAAAAGACAAATCTGGGTTATACCAAACCCGTGTTCTCTATAAAACCTTTGAACATCTAAAGTTTATAAAAAACCCCTTCTTTATTGTAGCTTCTTTTGATGAATAGTCATCATAGAATTTCATTTCTGACTCAAATTGTAAGGTTAAGGTTGAGGGTTTCATTTTGAACTGAGCTTTTAATGCATTTACTTATAGATCCTTAAAGGCTTGTTGTCTCATCATTTTGAGTCCACACAATAAGTAGCATTGTTGTTTTTGAAACTTAAACAGATAACATTTTATAAAATGGCATTCTCTATAGTTTGCTAAAGCTTTCCTGTGACTTTCACTTATAAACTTAGAAGATAAACCCAGATGGGTTTGGCAGTCGTTATGAATTTTGGGTTTTTCATTTCTCTCAAAAAAAAATTCATAAGCTATAGCATTATATCTATAGGAGATTCTTTGCATTTTCCCTTCATAGTTGTTTCTGGATTTTGCAATATTTTGAGATTCAGTATTTTTCTTGTAGAGATCATGAATACCTTGAATGATTTCAGAAAATAAACACATCCTACAATTTTTTCTTTGGTATCTAGGGTTTTATTATGTATGAAAGTTTTATACAAAACTCTAGCTTTGGTTGTGTTTCCTTTATCTATTGTGAACCCTTGGAGATGTAATACCATTGTCTTCCTTACAATAACTCCTGTGATAGTGTCATGAGAACTGTTCTCTGTATTTTTCAATCATTGCTTATTGTTCATGCTATTATCATGCAATTACTGAGTCCTCTCTTTATCATGCATAGTAATAGGTCTACTTTTGGCACGATTATCTTTATCTCTATTATCATTTCACTGATTGGTCAAAGTAAAGTCTTTATATGTAACACAACTACATTTTCAGTATTATCACTATTTTTTGAGATTTTCAGTATTATACATAATCTTCACAGTGGATGCATTGAAAATATTTCTTGATGATCTCAAGGCTCAATCTCTCTTGTATCATAACCTAATAACCTAGTTAGTTGCTTTAATCCTGTGAAGACCATACCTTTGAAACTACTTTTATTGATTACTATTGATTTTTCTTTAATTTGCTTTACAGATTCAAAAGCAATCTCAAATACAGTTTTATAAATAAGATCATCTAGGGATCTCCTTAGCATAAAAAAAATGCTTTCCTGAGAAATAATGTTCTATTTCATAAATGAGCATATCAACATATATCTGTAAGTTGTCCTATCACCAAAAGTTACTTCATTCTTAATGTATTCTCAGAGGAACCTATGCATTGTCATATGGAATTTTTGTCTTTCATGACAGTTTCCCCATTATCTTTATGAACTCCATTCCATGTGACTATACTTGATAGCATTGTTGTTCAACTTTTATAACATATATGCATTCTTTATGGTTACCTTGAACAGGTATATTTCACCTATGATAGTGACATAAATTTACTATCATAGATGATGTATGGTTGTTTGAGGAGATTATAAGGAATGAATTACTTTTCAAAACACAATAAAGTACATTGAGCTCAACCCTTATGGGAGCCACATTTACCCCACGTACTTTAATTATACCAAAAGAGCAACGTATATTTCATGTATCTGCACATGAAGCAAATAAGTTAGAAAAACATATGCATATGATTTCTTATGTGCTATTTCGATGGCTTCAATGTTTTCTCTGGGATATTCAGGATATAAATGTTTATGTAATGCAGATCATGACCAATTTATACATGTGTAGGTAAATGAACATGTATGGTGTGTAACCTTTCATTGCTTAGAGCCTTGCTCTAACACATTGCTTTGACCTAATGCAGGAAACAGGGCTATCAAGGAGCTAGGAAAAGACCAAGACAATTCGAGCAACAACCAGACAAGAAGATACAACTACACTAGTCATTTTCAGGAAATGACTAGTTGCCTTCCCTACATGCATATTCTTTTCTTCATTTACTATTCATGTATATGTTTATTTTGATTTACATTGAATAAGCATAAGTTAAACTCACGGCTTGTGTGAGTCAAATGAGTATTTCTACATTCAATAAAGATTACCTTTTTCAGAAAAGATTTGTAAAATCTTTCTTATGTTTCATGCATCTGTATAAATGCAATTTGTAATCTTTTAAGTTATTTCATTTGTACATTTGAATGTAGTGAAGGAAAGATAATAAAATGTACCTAATTTTCTCAATTTAAAAATCAACAAGCTCAACCTGATTTGAGCTGTAAGTGAAAAATGGGTAACAATAACCCTAGCCTCATGACCGAGATTTGGTTCTAAGAAGTGGAGTAGCAATTTTGGGACCCAACAGAGTGCACATACCTAAATGTGAAAACTATAATAAAAATAAAGTTATAATTTATTAATTTAATTTTTTGTAGTAAATAAAAATTAAGTTTGAAATAATTAAAAATATGTTGAAGCCAATTTTTTATTACTTCATAATGTAAGTGCATCTATAATATCGTGTCCATTAAAAATTATTTATGACAATATTTTTAAAAATGTTTTTTCTTTAATAAAGCTTTAGTCTATAGAAAGGACATAAAATATCCTAGAACTGTTATGAAAATTTAATTATAAAAAAGTGAACGAATTTTTTAAAATTAAATAATCTTTATATTAAATGAAAATTAACCTCCAAATAATTAAAAATATTACTTTCAAGATTTCTTTCTTGTGTTATATAAATCTAGTTATAATGGTTTGTCCACTGAAAATTATTTATTACAACAGTTTTTAATATTATTTCTATGTAATAAAGCTTAGATATAAGAAGGATAAAGGATTGTAGAATTATTGTCATTAATTAATATTTTTTCTTATATTAAAAAGGTTGAGTGTAAATTGTACATTTCAATACTTTATATAGAGTATGGATTTCTAAAGAAATATTAGTTTAGGGAGTTTGTTAGTGATTTAAAAAAATATTTTATAATTTTAAAAAATATACATTATTTCTTTATATTTGTAATAAATAAAGAGAAATCAAGAAACTTAACTGTACTATAGGCACTTAAATTGAAATCTACAATTAAAGATATATTTTATCCTTTGAAAATAAATTCATGCATTCTAATCAATGATACTATTTTAATGGGTTATCTTCAATTGAATACAAATCTATAAAAAACCTCAACTACATTGTTTATAGATTGTATTATTTCCAAATAAATAGCTTTAAAAAATCCAAAATATATGCCAACAAAATTATTCAAAATAAAAGAAAATGACTTAATCAATTCAAGAAAATACCACATAATAATAAACCAAATAAACAACATTTTTTCTAAGAAAATACATTGCAAAATACCAATCTAACACAAAAGATATTTCAAAACAATTAAGGATAATCCTCAATGGTTCTTATTTTTTCTATTGCATAAAAAAAATTAATAAACATGAATATAGCAAACTTAACAAAGTTTTACTAACAAGAATAAAGTAAATCCATTAGGGAAAGTAAACACATCTTATAAAAAATTGCTCCAAAATGATAAATTGCCATGCTTTACTACACCAAAATTAATAAGAGACAAAACACTTCACATTTTTTCATTTGTATTAGAGTATGAAGAAATACTTATATCATTATGACTTGCTTTTGCATAGATTAGAAAATAGAGACATAGAAGGTTTTAAATGAGATTAATTTCATTTTTAAGTGAACACTCAATAGATATATTTTTATGCGGATCATGCTTGTATAGTTGTATTAGCTATATAGGGGTTTTGAAGTAGCCAATAATTCTTGGTTCAATGACAGTCTTTGGGATGAAGAAATCAAGTAGGGTTTGGCTATAATTATTTTATTATTGTTTATTTTATGTGATTTCAATACCTATTAAGGTATGCCCCTAGGAATAACCTCCTGAGTTTAAGTTGAGCTTGAAGCATAAGAGATATAACCCACTCTCTTTGAGTTGTCCTTCAACCCTCCATGGTTTGTTGATGAGATGATTTCACTTGCATGGCGATAACACTAGCCTTGTGAGTGATATTTGGTTCTAGGAAGTGGAGTAGCGATTTTGAGACCCAATAGAATGCACATATCTAAATATGAAAACTATAATAAAAATAAAGCTAAAATTTATTAATTTAATTTTTTGTAGTAAATAAAAATTAAGTTTGAAATAATTAAAAATATGTTTAAGCCAATAATATAAGTGCATCTATAATGTCATGTCCCTTAAAAATTATTTATGACAATATTTTGAAAAAAAAAAAATCTTTAATAAAGCTTAGTCTATAGGAAGGACAAAAAATATCCTAGAATTGTTATGAAAATTTAATTATAAAAAAGTGAAGTAATTTTTTAAAATTAAATAATCTTTATATTAAATGAAAATTAACCTCCAAATAATTAAAAATATTACTTTCAAGATTTCTTTCTTATGTTATATAAGTGTAGGTATAATGGTTTGTCCACTGAAATTATTTATTACAATAATTTTTAATATTATTTCTATGTAATAAAGCTTAGATATAAAAAGGACAAAACATTTCACATTTTTTCATTTGTATCAGAGTATGAAGAAATACTTATATCATTATGACTTGTTTTTGCATAGATTAGAAAATAGAGACATAGAAGGTTTCAAATGAGATTAATCGATTCCATTATTAATGTGCCTATGAATAGGAATACTATTTAAATAATGGTTCCATGATCAATTGATTAAACAATAACAATAGATGTTGTATTGAAAAATAAACTACAATACAAGAATCCATATCAAGTTGGTATTGTTCATCCCAAAATCATAATGAGAGCATTAAATTTGCTATGTCAAAGACAATTATATAGAATAGAAAAAAATTAATATACAATACTTGATTTTTTTTTATAGAAAAAGATATACTGATGATTCTAAAATAAAAAATATGTATATTCATATCCAACATAAATAGTCTAAAAATATAAAATAGTAATGTATCAGAAACACATGTTGATACACTAATACATGGATTTACAAAATCTTGATATGTTTATGACTAGCACAATAAAATAATTGAAATAATACATAGCGAAGGAAGTCATTCTATTGAAATATTCAAGAATAAATATGAAAAATAAATAAAAATTCCAACCCTTTTCTTTGGTGATCCACAAGACAAAGACATAACTAAAATGTTCAAGTATTAAAAAATTGCATAGTGGAAGCTTTTGCATTCAAGTGATGACTTTGCAATCCATACTCCTAGTTTATTTTTAAAACAATGCATTCATCATAGATAAATTAATTTCAAGTTTACCAATATGAATTAAAATAGATAAATAGAAACGAAGAATTCTACTTGTAAACAAAAGTCAAATTTTGAAAAAATCATATATGAGAGACAAGGATTTTAAACATATTCATTTCTCCCTATATTACTCACATCAAATGAAAAAAATGTAATGATAAGACAACTAAGTCTTCTAACTTCTTTACTTTTTCAAGTGCACAAAGAACCAATGGACACTATTAATATCAACATTAACCTTATGAAATTTGGAACCAGGTTCTCCCCATTATCTGTTGGTGCTTATGGAAAGAGAGAAACAATAGGATTTTTAGGAACATTGAGATGAGTTTGAAGGAGGTTTTTAGTATTGGTTCTCGGCTCATTGCAGAAAGCATTTCACTCTTCAATGGGAAAACCTTGGATAAAGGTCTGATTGAGAGGGAAATTATTATGGCCAAAGCTTGGCATCAAAACCTGGATGCAATCTCCTATGACATCTCTAGATCCCTAGCTAGAAGAGACACTATGTGGAAGCCTCTAGACAGTGGTTGGTATAAACTTAATTTTGATGGGGCAGCTAAAGGCAACCTGGGCAGAGCTAACATAGGAGGTGTTATTAGAGATTGAAAAGGAAATTTTGTGGCTAGTTACTCTAGGGGAATTGGTATCCATTCTTCTATGATTGTGGAAGCTAGAGCGTTGCTTAAGGGCTTACAGTTGGTTGTTTCTATGGGGATTGAGAACCTTCATATCAAAGATGATTCTAAGTCTATTATTGATGTTGTTAACTTTGGAAGATTACTAGGGTGGAGTAATAAAGACATTCTAATAGACATAAGGCTCTTCGTGTCTAAGTTGAATTTAAAGATTGCTACCCACATTTATCAGGAGGGCAATCAAGTGGTTGATGCCTTAGCCAACTTTGGCACACATTGGAAATTCTCTAAGTGCTAGCGTAATTTGGGGAACCTACCACCAGGAATTCAAGGTCTAATCCTAAAGGAGCAGAGCCCTTACTTGATCCATGATAATATCTAATCAAGCGCTTTTATGGGTTTCATGGGGGGTCCACATGCTTGTTTTATGGGCTATGTGGATGAGTGTTAATGTTGAGGTGGCCTACAAGTGGAAAATTTTGAATAATGAGGCAGAGTTCATTTTTAAAAGGGACATCATGAGGAATTATGGTGGATACTTTGTGATTAAGGCCAAGCTGGGCCATACCTTACATAATCTCCTTTTGGGGATCGTGCTAAGCCATCGTATTTTGAAGTTTTTTTATTTTAATTTTGATGTGACTTATAATTATGAGATCATGCTCCTAATTGGTTCTATCCTTTCCGCTATTTTGTCTCTGCTTCTAAAAGCCAGATTCTTAGGTATTTCTAAATTTGGCCCCATGACCATCTTGCCTTGGTTTCTATGCAAAAACAACATGGAAGGAAAACCTTCCATTCCCATCATGTCCTGCTTACCTAGCTGCAAGTGTTTGGAGATCCTCATTTATGAATTCACAAAGATTTCTTTCAAGGAATTATCTCCTCAAGTGTGTGACCTGTACATTGCTTTGATTACCCAAGACTGCTTTGTTTGGCTTAAAATCCTAAATGTGTGGGTAAATTTTTACCTTACAATTTTCTCTAACCTTTTTCTTTCATAGGTTTTCTAGTTATTTCGTGTGTAGAGTGACATTATGGGTGGTGATAGAGTGTGAACGGAGCCTGAAAACTATGGAAAATTTTGTAAAGATCCACTATTGTGGCACATATGTGTTAAAGGCGGTCTGGCTCCCCTGATGGAGAGTCTGGTGGGCCATGACCCTAATTTTTCTACGCAGTTCATGAACTCTTGGAAAGATCATCATGTGACTTTGGGTGATATTTCGTTTGAAGTGAATGAGGAAGTGATGGCACAGGCGACGGGGCTTTTGTGTCCTAGTATGAAGCACCCGAAGCATATAAAATCCTAGGATAATGAAAGTATAAACATGTTTTTTTGTGGGGAACGAGAATTCAATTCGTAACCATTCAAGGTTTGAGAGAGAGGCTCTTTCACAGCCTTCAAACCATGTCTGCCTAGCCCTTATGAAGTACGTGACTTTGGAAGGTAGGTACAAAACCTACTACTTCTACCATTTCCCTCTTTTAAATCACCTCCGGCATAAAATTCTGTTAGGCTTTTCTTTCTTCCTTCTAATGGATTTAAAGAGTTTTGTTGGAAAATGCATTGAGGTTTTTGGCCTAAATCCTAATGATACTCCTCCCTTGCCACTCCACCAAGGCCTCATTTTGAGGCTCTACCACTTCCATCTTGCGTTATGCCCACCCAAACCCATTTTTATTGTCTGTATTAAGGAAATTGAGCCTCCCACTGTGACCAATATATCCCTGGCTGAGTCCAAAGGCCCCATCAGAAAAACCCATTCGGTCTTTGTTGATATGCATAAGCCTAAACCCACTGCTAAGAAGCTTAAGGGGAATGCGGGTGTTTCCTAGACTAGTGCTGCAGCTAGTCTCTGTGAGCTCAAGTCGACCCCTACCAAGACTATTTGCAAACCCACCCTGAACAAGAAAGGTAAGGAGGAAATGAATGGTTTGATAGAGCCTCTGACTAGGGACAACAAAGGTAAAAATGTGGTGGGAAGGGATTCTAAGGGAAACACGGTGGTTGTGGCTATGATGGTGACTGGTGGTGATACCATCATCAAGAGATTTGGTAGGCTAGCTAAGAATAACAAGAAAGTGCATGTTAATGACTTGGATTTAGAAGAGGAGCGGTCTGACAAAAAAGATTGTAGGATGAGGAGGAGTCTGGGGATGAGGAGTATGTTGGAGGGCCCCACTCCATTCCTGATATTAGCAAAGTTCAGAAGAACTCAGCTTCCCAGTCCTCAGACCCATTGGATGTGGAGCATGCTAATATTGTGAAGACTGCGATTGTGGGGAGGAGCTATGTGTGTTGTAGGAAAGAATGAAAAAGCTGGACAAAAAATTATGTGGGTTGACGCATTTCACTGTCAAGCTGGTCCACTATGTTACCAGCACCCTGTCTAGGATTATGAAGGATGAAATGGACAAGAAGAATGTTGAAGATGTCTAGGAATGGGTTGGGGATAATGTTGTTAATCTCCTATCTAAGAATTGGGAAAATGTCAGTTAGTTTGCTATTGGTCCATTTTTTTGTCTGTTTGTTGTTGGTTTGATGTATTTGTTTTTTGGCTTAGTCTTTTGATGTTTTTTGATCTTGAACTTTATTAGACCTTGTGGCTCTCTGTGTAGGGTACAACACCTTATAAATTTTGCTTACCTTATCAAAAATATTAACCAAGATATAATCTTTTTAATATTATTATATGTGCTCATTAAAATTTTTAAGAGAACCTGTGTCTAAGTCCTTTATTGGTCCCACTAAATTTATATATAGCCTTTTCTGCTAATCCGCAAGCAATATATTATTAAGGAAAGTACAGGCCATACAAATGTAGAATGTAGAATGCATGGTATCATCTTGTCTTGGATTTTGTGAGTCCGCGAGTTCTATAATGGCTAACTTCTTGAATGTAGAAGCATGGAAAAAGGGACAATAAGTTCTGAATACATGAGCATATTATGGTAAGTTTCACAATCAATTGTCTCCTAAAATGATTTTTTTTACTCTGTATCCCAAGTTTAAGGCACCAATCTTGTAACAAGCCCAATGTTTTCACCTAATTTTTAACCCACATGTGAAGGTTTAAGTTTACCAACTCATAAAAATTAAAAAAAATCTTTTTATTTTAATAACAAGATGCACATTCAAAATAATCCCATTTCAAATGTTCATTGCATTAACAAAGAAACATTGCATAATCCCAAGTAATTATTTCATATTATGTAATCCCAAGTAATGATTTCATATTACATAATCCCATGTAATGATAAAAATTTTCCAAATACAATTTTTAAAAAGATAGAGATATATGAATGCATACATAGCTTTCAAGAGCTTAATGAAGCAAAGTACCAATGGTCCAGATGTCCCTTCCTGGGCATACATCCTCAAATTTTGGTTGTCAACTATATGTGGGAGAGTATCACTCCAGCACCTTTCCACCAACCACAGATTTATTGTGGTCCCCTGCACATCTACCTAACTGGTAAGATGACCCTCCCTTCGAAAAAGAGATTGGTCTAGTAACCCTCATAATAATATCCTTCCTAATCATGGTGTTGTGTCCTACATCACTAGAGCTATCATACAATGGCTACCACCTACATGCATGACATTCCCAGCCTAGTTATGCAAACCAGGCTCATAGTGAATTGAAAAGTGAAATCAATGGCACTTACACGACTTTGGCCAAAGTTTTTGATATAAAATCAGCCCACTCATAAGTAGTGTCATATGTTCACCTAACCCTTAGCTTGATTTGGTAAATGACCACAAGTACTCTTTTCAAACTATACATAACGTATTCCAACATAAAAGGTGTACATCTAAGTGATCTAATTGACTGACTAGGTTACTCCCATCCATGGATATATCCCAATCCCAGGAACAACCAAATTAACTACACATGTAAATATAGCATTACAAACTGACAACTTCAATATAATATTATTTCTCATTATAGTGTAGAAAAATGTATCCCTTTACATTTTCTAACTTGTTTGGGACCTCCTAGTTAAAATGGACTTAAAATTGCCTTAATTTAGTGTTGGTAAATGTACCCCTTTACATTTTCACACTTATTTGGTCCCTTTTAATTAAATTGAGCTTAATTAGGGCTTAATTATCCCTTTTATTCATCTACAAGCCTAATTAATTATATTTTCTAAAGGGAAAACCTGACAATAATTAATGCCTAAACATAACACTTTACATTGAGTAATGGGTGTTCCAGGAATAGGGACCTGGGACCCATTCACCCATGGGAAAATGGGTCCTTCCTAGACCTTTGGGCCTAAATTTAAATTATGTTTTTGGTGGTATTATAACATCTTCAAATCTATAATTCAATGTTGGATTGTGATATTTGAATTTTGGGAAATTAAGGATACATACCTATAAATACAAGGTTATTTCATCAAATCAACATCTAAGAAGCTATAATTTTTATGTGACTTCACAAGAGCTAAGGTTGATGATCAAGAACATTCAAGAGCAGATATATCAGCTATTTATTGCAGCAATCAGGATATATTCATCATGTCAAAGTCTTCTTGCATCATGCATGTTTTTGGAGCTAAAATTGTGATGTAGGTTTCAAGATCAAGTCAAGCATTCAAAAAATTATTTCAAGCATCAAGATCCACATCCATTCAATCCATTTCATGCAAGTCGTAGACCTCCTAATATCTCCATTATCAAGGTTTCACTCAAGGGTTTGTTGATTGGTAACATAGCTTTGTTCATTCTTCATTCCCTCTTTCATACATTATTTCAATTCAAGGTTTGATTACCAAAATGGGGTTTGACCAAGGCAAACCCCCATTCACTCAAAAACAAACTTTTTTCTCTCTTATGTGTGTGATTGCAGATTTAGGTTGAAGGATTGAAGACCTTTTGAAGAGCGAGATTTACAAAGTTGTTAAAGTTGCAAAAGTTGTCAAAATTGTCCTCAAATCACAGAATCTAACCTAAAAATTGGATTTATGACTTTCCAACATTGAAACTTGGACAAATCAAAAGCTACAAATCTGTGTTAGAAGCTCCCAAAAGATTTTTGAAACCCATGTACTTGGACCCATTCACCCATGGGCGAATGAGTCTTAGATCAGCTTTCAGAAAGCACTTATGGTGACTGGTAAATACATCTATGCCCCCCTTAGATCTACATTTTGTTTTTTGGTTATGCTAATATTGAGTTTAATCTTGTTGTTTCAAGTGTTAGATTTCATTTTGGAGTTGATTTTCTATTTTTAGTTTTTCTCCCCAAAGTGTTGTTTGACCTTGACCCCCATCCTTTAGTCATAAGGAAATTTGAAGATTCTCACATTGACTTGATTCACCTAAGGGTTGTTAGTCAATTATTTGTGGGGGTCTCATTTCCTAATGAAATAAAATAAAATAGGTCTCTCATCACATCATATTTGGTTCACTCACCATCATCATAAAAAATTTATTTTTCAATGTTTCATTCTAGTGAACCTGACTTTTGAGCATCATAACTTAATGTTGATTTGGAGTCCATTTTCAGCCCTAGATCTAGGTTTTTCATTCATTTTCACTGTATTGCATTGATTTGCATCTTATTTAGGGTTCTTAACTTGCATTAGTTTGCATCTCATTTAGGGTTTTAGGTTTGTATTTTTGCATTCTTTAAAATTTGGAAAATTCAAAAATATCAGTCATTTTGCATAGTGTTTACATAACATTACATAATCAGTCATTTATATTAGAAAATTGAATCAAAATTGTATCTAAGATTAGGTCTTTTTGTTTGTCAATAGCACTATTTTGTACTTGCATTTAGATCTCATTTTATAGAAATCTAAAACTATAACTTATTGTTTGAAACTAGAATCTAAAAACCATAGAAATCACTTCAAAAACCTATAAATTAATTTTTTAAAACCCTGAAGTGAAACCCATTCACCCATGGGCGAATGAGTCCCTGATCAGGGCCTTTTCTAAATTTTTGAGCATTAAAACTACTATTTCTACCTTTGTGTTTCTGTATTTAGTCTATTGTTTCAGTTTCCATAATTTTTGTTATTTAAAATTGTTCATATTAAGCTTAATTTTTCAAATTCATTGCATAATTTGAATTCAAAATTGCATCTAAAATACATCATTTTTAGGTTTTTGGCATAGCATAATAAAAAAATTATCTTGTTTTAAATCTAAAAATTTCTTTTACATACTTGCATTACACTTTACATTATAGGGTATTTGATTGCATCTTACCTCTTATCCATTTTGGGTGCACCTCAGGTTTGTGAAACTTGTATGAGATTCACAACTTGGTTTCTTATTCCCAATACTATTGTGAGACATAGTTTGAGACTCACGTTATCTTTTGATACATCACTCATAGTGTTGACACTAATCAATCCACTATGGACCATACCCTTAACACTTCATTTCCCATGACTTCCATACCCACAACCAATGTGACTAATGTTGATATAATTATTTCTAATGTTCCTCATGAGAACCTTAGAAGAATGGATGAAGAACTTGATGAATTGCAAGACTTTGTAAGTTCTGAACATGTTGCTGCTAATGCCATTCCTATCATAGATAACATGAGGAGAATGATTGAAAATGAACAAGGAATAGAGATTTTTCATAGCTTAGCTCACATTATTGATAAACATGTCCCTACCATGACTATTTGTGCTCAAGCTTTGGGGTATACTCAAACTCAAGGTGGAATTCCAATTCCTCCTTCCACAACTAAAACCTCTATTTTGACATACACCAATCCAACTATTACAACAACCATACAACCTAAGTTAGAAATTTCAATACTTCCTTAGGTATTTCCAATGGGAATCCCTTTAGATTTGTGCATTCCAATATCATATATCCTAATACATCCCCCCTCATAAACTTACAAGTCACTTTCCCTTCAGATACATATATAGCTCCACCTTATTAATCTCCATCTCACAACATTAACAATGATCCCATCCTTAACACACTCTTGCAAAATGTTTCATCCCTCCAACAAAAAAATGCTACATTAAGTCAAAATCAAAATGGCCAACCTTCACAATATGTCAAAATAAATCCCTTGTCCTTGGATATATTGAGAACACAAATGCCACAAGGTATAGAGAAGATCCTGTTAGCCATGTTTCTGCATATACAACCCTATGTAGTGACTTCATTTTTGAGGATAAACTCTTGGCTAAAATCTTCCCTAGATCTTTGAAGGATACTTCTTTGGAATGGTTTTTCTCCTTACCAAATAATTCAAGATGTTCATTCAATGAACTTATTGATGCCTTCTACAATCACTTCCAAATACATTTGGGTCCTAACATGACCTTAGCTAATTTAATGACATGCAAACAAAAGGATGACAAAAAAATCACCAATTTCATAGCACAATACCAATTTATCTACTTAAAAATAAAAATTAATATTCCCAATGATGATCTTCAAAAAATTTATTTCCACTTTGTAAAAAAAAATCCAAGATAAACTTGAGATGTTGAAATTTCCCTCCACACACTTGTGTACTACCCATTGTGATTACCAAAGTTTAGTTAGTAATCGTGAAGTGGAGTAACTCCCTAACTAGGAAGGAAGGAAGACTAGTCTACTTAGTGAGGGATGGAACTCCCTCTAGCCATCCTGAAAAATATGAATCCATGCCTCATAATAACTATCAACCATTTAAGAAACAAGATAAGGGATTTTTATAACTTAATCCCCTTCAACCAACTCAACATGTTGATAACAAAGTGGCTGCTATAAAGATGACAAATCCGTACACATTTGGAGATAGAAATATACAATTCACTCCTCTACCTAATACCATTCACAATATCATGTTGTAGCTCTTAAACCAAAAACTAATTTCCTTACCTCATGTTAGAGCTCTTGATCCTACTAAACCCTTACCCCCAAACTATAGACAAAACACTGACAAAATGGACATGATACAAAATATTGTGTCTTAAACATCTTGTGCAAGACCTAATTGATTCTAATAATATTCAAATTGGTGGTGTTAATGATCAAGATATTAAGTTTGTAGCCCCTCCTAATCAAAACTTGCAAATCTTTACCAATCCTATGTCAAATCGTAACATTTCCTTTGTCAAAGCTAGTGAAACAAAGAATGGTGTGATGAATGTTGACACCAATGATGAAATCATGAAAAGCATGGACAATATGATTGTACTCATTGAAGTTCAACCTCGTAAGGGCCTTACCAAAATTCCTATGACATTGCTTTTTCACAACATGACATAATTAAATATGCACTCGATGGTCCTTTTAACATAGTTGGAAGAATCAATGACAAGCCTACTAATGGGATATTAATTTATCTTGTTTGTATAGAGAATGTGATCATTGAATAATTCTTGTTTATGCATGAGCTTTATCAAGATACTTATGAAAAACCGAAAGCATGGATCAAAACACATAATGGTTTTGCTTGCCCTATGATAGGTTTGATAACTCTTCCTTTAAAAGTTGGACCGAAACAATTAAGTGTCTCATTTTCCATCATCCCATCGTCAGACCAATTTCATGTGAAGTTAGGTTATCCATGGCTTTGTTCAATGAATTGTGTCCCATCAGTTGTGCATAAATTCTTAAAGTTTCCATTTGCTAATGAGATCTTTATTGTGCATCATAGTGGCTTTAATCCAATGTCTTCTCATGGAAATTTCTCATTGGATTTCTTTTAGCCCGAAATTATGGAACCTATTAAGCCTCATGAGAACTTATTTTTCAAATCCTATCAAAATTTTAAGGAAAAGCGCATACCAAAATAATCCTTTACCAATATGCCTTAACCCATGATTGAGCCTTCTATCCTTGATGAAACCATGATTGAACCAAAAGCCCTTCCAAGTAAACAAGATCAAAACATGACAAATCCTTTACCCATTTCCTATAAGAGACCACGAGATAACCAAATAAGTCTCGTTGTGCCTCCTAAAAAAAAAAAATTCATAAAACTAAAGTGAAAGTGGTTGAACAACCTCCCATGATTCCTTTTGTTCTTCCCTTGAAGGAAGAAAAGAAACCTATGGTTGATAAACCTACTCCTACACTATCCCAACTTGAGAAAAGAACGAAAAAAAATAAAAATGCTAGAGAGTGTAGGCGTAGATGTCATGATATTTCTCTTTTGTTACAAGAAAAAGATAAGAACAATACAGAAAATCAAAATCCAAACTTACCTCAAGCAATGCATAATGATTCTTCACCTTCGTCAAAACAAGAAAATCCTAAATCTTGACGACAACACGAACAAGCATCTTCCATGGATATTATCATTAGACCTATCATGATTAACTCAGATGATGATAATAAAATTGAAAAGATTTATGAACAAGTGCATAATGACTTGAATTCATTAGTTTCCTCTTCTATGAGATTAAATGATAACAATCATGAGGATCCTCCTACAAAGAGTGATTCACCATGTGTTGAACTTGGTGATTGTCCTAGTTTGGCACTTGATGTTGTCCCTTTGGCTAGTTGTCTACCTTTTGTATATGATGAACGAGATTGGGATGCAAACAACCTGCTAATAGTTTGAATCAAATGTTCCTTACTAGTCTTGTATTTTTCTTCTTTTCATGTTCTTTTTTGTGATTGCATGTCCATAATGTGATCCCTCATACTATTTTGTTTGATATGTCTTCATGTTCATTCCTCTATTTGTACCTACATTCTTCTATATGTCGTAAACCTTTATATTTCTCTTTTGTCTTGTGTTTTCCTTTTGGGGATGACACAAGGTATCGAGACATTTAGGTCTCTTCCATTTTGACCCAAAATCTTTTTTCTTTGTTTTCACTCTCTATGTGTCATTCTTCAAGTTCCATGAGTTATTTTGGGAATGATGATGTTTTTGAGCTCTATAATATCATTGTAGCAAAGAAATACACTAATCCTGAATCCATGGATCCCTTATGTGATTTTTTGATTTCATTTTGGGGGGCAACCCCTTCCTTCTTCATGACATAGCTTCATTTGGAAACATATGCTTAACATAGGGATTTCCAAATAATCTCTCATGTCTTCTTTATTGTTAACATTTATCATTTGTTGTAATTTAAAGTAATTTCTCACAACATGGTGTTTAACAATTTATTTAATGTAGGGGAATACATTGGCATTATTATTTTGGAGATCTTGGACCATATCCTTATGTTTCATTATGCGGTCTTCTTACTTCTTGTGATGTGTCTTCTTCTTGGTGTAGCCATTAGGTTTTATGTCCTCCAAGAGTGTGACCTTTCTTGGCATACAAATTTCCTCTTAGTGGTGATGATACGTGTTGCATTCCCTAAGTTGTGAATCTTTTATCCTGGACTTATCCTCTCTTGGAGACATTAGGCACAATGTTCCCTAAGAGGAGACCTTACATGAACTAAGAAAAACCCCTTCGAACATGTCTTATCCTATTTTCATTTTGTTCTTAAGGGTTTAGCATAATGCAACTTGCTAAGCCTTGTGAAGCTTGAAGTTTCAACCCTTTTTTATGGCCACCAAGCATGACACACTTCGCTAAGTTCCTGTGGAACCTTGTTTATTCATAAGTTTTTAGCATAACATAGCTTTCTAAGCCTTATGAATCTCAATTTTTTTATTGTGTGGTGCCTTATTAAAGTTATCAAAGGTATAAATTTGGTATGGTATGGGAGCCTAATAAGATTCTCTTATTTTCAACCCTTGGGGGCTCACCTAGTGGACAACAAATTTCATTAGCCCATGTGAGTGTGCATTGTTGTTTGCATAGTGGACAACAAGTTCCACTTGTAAACATCTTTGGACAAATAGTTGGGGCATGATCCTCATCACATTGGATAGTCGAGGCTTGATCCACCCCTTTTCTTTTTCTTTTCTTTCTTTCCTTTGAGTCTTTGACATTGTATGATTGATTATCTTGTCATTACTGCATACATATACATATGTTTAACATAGGCATGTGTCTCCTTGTGACTTTTTTGGTTTTTCCATGAGATATTAGATCTTGGGGGATTGATCACCTTCTTTGATCTTTGTCATCTTATCCTTCCATCGATTGTACAATTAGACCTCCCTTGATTCTCTACTTTAATGTGAGTTTGGCGCAGGGTCATCCTCTCACTAAAGTGGGGGCTAAATGTAGTGTAGAAAAATGTATCCCTTTACATTTTCTCACTTGTTTGGGCCCTCCTAGTTAAAATAGACTCAAAATTGCCTTAATTTAGTGTTGGTAAATATACCCCTTTACATTTTTGCACTTATTTGGGACCTCTTAATTAAATTGAGCTTAATGAGGGCTTAATTATCCCTTTTATTTATCTACAAGCCTAATTAATTACATTTTACAAAGGGGAAACCCGACAATAATTAATTCCTAAACATAACACTTTACCTTGAGCAATTTGTGTTCTAGGAATAAGGACCTAGGACCTATTCACCCATGGGAGAATGGGTCCTCCTAGACCTCTGGACCTAAATTTAAATTATGTTTTTGTTAGTATTTTAACATCTTCAAATCTATAATTCAATTTCGGCTTGTGATATTTGAATTTCGGGAAATTAAGGATACATACCTATAAATACAAGGTTATTTCATCAAATAAACATCTAAGAAGCTAGAATTTTTGTGACTTCACAAGAGCTAAGGTTGATGATCAGGAGCATTCAAGAGTAGTTATATCAGATATTTATTGTATTCGATCGAGATCTATTAATCATGTCAAAGTCTTCTTACATCATGCATGTTTTTGGAGCTAACATTGTGATGTAGGTTTCAATATCAAGTCAAGCATTTAAAGAATTATTTCAAGCATCAAGATCCATGTCCATTGAAGCCATTTCATGCAAGTTGTAGACCTCCTAAGATCTCCATTATCAGGGTTTCATTCAAGGGTTTTTTGAGTGCTAACATAGCTTTGTTCATTCTTCATTTCTTCTTTCATGAATTATTTCAATTCAAGGTTTGATTACCAAAATGGGGTTTGACCTAGGCAAACCCCCATTCACCCAAAAACAATTTTTTTCTCTCTTATGTGTGTGATTGTAGATTTAGGTTGAAGAAGGATTGAAGACCTTTTGAAGAGAAAAAATTAATAATTTGTCAAAGTTGCAAAAGTTGTCAAAGTTGTCGTCAAATCACCTAATCTAACCTACAATTCTGATTCATGACTTTTTGACACTGAAACTTGGTGTGCCATAGAAAAATGGCCCCTTGAAATTTTCATGGTATTTTAGGCCTTTCTTCATGATGCTTGGTCCATTTTGCTTTGATTTAATGTTGTAATGTGGCTTGAACATTCACATTAGGTCCTTAAAATTCAAATTATGATGTCTTGTGAAGGTGTTGTGAAGTGTTGTAAAACATTTCTACACTTTTCTAGACTTTATTTATACAATTCACCTAAAAATCATCTTTTCATCACTTATCAAGTCCTATTTTGAAGTGTTGTAAAGTCTTGTAACAAGATTTCACGCTTTTCTAGGCTCAATTTCACTATTTACACCTTTCTTATGCTTTATTTGACCCCTTTATGCCATTATAAGGCTTAATTAAGTGTGTTTTCAAATGTAAACCCGACAAACAACATTAAATGCAAGATAATTCCTGACACCCACATTCAAGTCCAAGGTGGGACCCATTCGCCATGGGTGACGAATGAGTCCCTCTTGGCTCAAAATTCAAAATATTTCAAATTTTATTTCGGGATTTTATTTAAAATCACCTTATGTCAACCTGTGATGAGGTATCATCAGGTTACTAAGGCACAAGTGTGTATAAATAAGTGGTTTTACATCCATTTTAAGCCACATTCATCAAGCTCACTTATTCACACATTCATTCAAGCATTCAAGCACTTTGCATCATTGAATCAAGTATTAATCAAGTATTTTGGAGCAGCCATTGTTATATCTTCAGATTTCTTCAAAAATGATTTAGTAAGTTGATAGTGTTTGCATGTTATTTTTTTATCATTCTCTTCCATCCCATTTCTTCATTAAGGGTTTGATTACCAAAGTGGGATTTGACCAAGGCAAATCCCTATAACCTAACCTTTAACCATTTCCCCCCTTTTTCATGTGTGCTTGTAGACTTGTGTATGTAGATTTGACAAGCTATTAGGTGTTGAAAAGTGGACAAGAAGTCAAAAAAGTGTTTCAAGTCAACTATAACCTATTTCAAGCTTGGAGAAGACATTTTGTCCATTTTCTGTAGATTTGACTCCATTAACCCGACAAGCAGACAACTTCAGATCTAGTGCTATAGGATTGGTCCTTGATTTCACATAATTTTGGGAGTGGAATGATTCACCATCAGTGGTGAATTAGTCCCACCTTAAGGTTGGAAATCCAATTTTTTTCATATTTTGGATCCCGACACTCAGAAACCTGTTCTCAGAAGTTTTTATCAGAAGTAGGACTAACTCGCCATCAGTGGAAAATGAGTCCCACTGGTGATTTTTTAGTAATCTTTGACAGCATTTAGGACACTCTAAATTCTCCATTCTCTGTCTAGGTGCACTTTGATTCACCCTTCTTTTTTCTTTTGCATTTGTTCATACTTTAGTTTATGTTTGCATATCACATTATGTTTTCCAGCATTGCATAATTCTTAGGTTTTGCATTCATAATCAGTCAAATATTTCATTTAATTACACTTAGATCATTCCATTTAGTCTAAATAACATCATACACATCTTAATTTGAGTGAGCCACCTAGACTTTTGAGTGGGGTTTATCTCTCTCCTTTCAGGTGAAACATTCCTAAGAGTGCAAGAGTAGCCTATAAGCCCTACCCAAAAATCTACGGTTTATTTTGGTGAACCTTCATATGATAACTTTACATTTCTGATTTCTATTGCATCTTACATCCTAGACTTCATTTTCATCAACATTCAATTAGGTTTTGTTTTTGCATCCTAGGGTTTATACACTTTCATTAGTGAAAGACTCATTTAGACTTCATTTTTGCATACCATATCATTGAAAATCTAAATATACATCCTTCATTGGCATATGAAAAGCATTACACCCACTTTAATTTTTTTGAAAAACACAAAAAAATATTATAATTGGACTCATTCACTACCCCGGGCGAATCAGTCCACCTGCATATTTCAGACAACATTTCCAAACATTTTTTGGGTATTTCCTACATTTTTGTTTTTTGTAATTTCTTTATGTTTTACTTTCTAGATTCTTTGTTTGCTTCTATTTCTTGCATTCTAGTTTACTTTCATTCATTATCATCATGGTATTTTATTTTCATAAGTTTTGGAATTCATTGAAATCCTTAGTAGACATGTCTAATTGTGCCTTTGGCTGTGATCCTAATGACCTTGAGCTTCCTCATGCTCCTTCAACTCCTCATGATTGTCCTCCTCGTGATGTTGACATCATTGGAGAAGATGATGATAGCATGAACAAGTTTTTTAACGAATGTCTTGATAACCTTGAATCCAATGCAACCTTTTACCCATCCATGAACCCACCAAATCTTCCTACTGTTGCACCTCCTAATCACTTTGGATACCTCCATCCTAAAACTCAAGAGGGACCTAAGATCCCTCCATCAAGTGGACCTAGTCCCTCTCAACAAACACAACCTCAACCATTTTATGATCACAAAGTCACAAACACTCCCATCAACCTTAAACAAACATATGGAAAAGGATTTACTATCCTAAGTAAACAAGGTTGTGACACAATACATGAGCATGACATTCATCAACTTCTAGAACAAAAACCAACAAAAGAAAACACAATAGGACTAGGATATCAAGATCCTCCTCATGTTGACAAGCCTCCTTTTGAGTATTGGATACTTCGAGATGATGGTACCGTCATCTTTGATTCTCCTCCTGACTTGAACATTATCTTTCCACATGAACAAACATTACCTGATTCTCATGACAAAGATGCTAGGATCCCCATGGGTCCTCTTCCTCCTTCCATTCATTAAAAATGAGAATCTAGCAAACAAAAATGACCTTACAAATTGAAAAAGCTCAAGTTTCCAACTCATCCTCCACCTAAATGTGAAAGGAGACTTCAACTACTTTTAAACAAAGGCATTATACTCTTACCACCTATGAATAGGTTGGTCATCCATCCTAAAGATTCTAACATACCATATTGCAAATATCATTGTGTTCTTGGACATCGAACTGAAGAATGTCAGACATTGAATGACATATTGAACAAGTATCACTTCACTGATATTGATTGCTTTCCCATCATCCCTTAAAACAAAAACCTTTTATCATGACATAGTTGTAGAATTTTCTATTCTCACTATTGCATGATCCTTTCCCATCACCCTTCTCAGCTCACTCTTGCCTTACACTTTGTGGGGGGCAAGAAGTTGTTAGCCTTATCCTAGTACTGCATTTGTTCTTGTCTCTTAACTATGTTATTTCCCTTCTGCTTAATATTGTGAAGCCAATAACTCGGTTAATGGTTGACTTGCATTCACCTTCCTAGCCTTTTTGCATTTATTTTTCCTTTCTCTTTTTCTTTGGGTTTGATTTTATGTGCGTATCGTGTTCCCCCATATCATGTGTTATATGTTCTCTCTCTTTGTACACTTCTTCTATTCATACCTCTATTCTTCTATATGTCATGCATTTCCTTTTTCCCTTTTGTTTTGTGTTCTCATTTTGGGGATGACACAAAGCATTGAGATGCCCTATGTCTCTTCCATGTTGACCCAAAATTTCCTTTCTTTATCATTTTTGTTTTGTGTTCTCCTTTTGAGGATGACGTAAAGCATTAAGACCACAATGTCTCTTCCATGTTGACCCAGTTGGTCCCCTTTTCCTTTTTACTTTATCCATTTCTTGTGTTTTCCTTTTGGGGATGGCACAAGGTATTGAGACCAAAATGTCTCCTTCATGTTGACCCAAAATATTTTCCTTTTCTTTTTCCTTTTCTTTTTCTTTTCTCTTGTGTTTTCCTTTTGGGGACGATGCAAAGTGTTGAGACCGCAATGTCTCTTCCATGTTGACCCAAAACATACTTTGTTTTCCATTTATTTTCGTCTCTTTGTGTCACTCTTCTAGTTCTATGTGCTTTGGGGAATGATGACAGTTCTGATCTCTTTCATAAAAACATTGCAGCAACGAACATACTAACCCCAAATCCATAGATCCCTTATGTGTTTGGTGTGTTCTTTTTTTGGGGGCAACCCTCCTTTTCTTTTATTTTCTTTTTCGTTTACAAGAAGCAGCCTAACTTAGAAACATATGACTTGGCATAGGGGCTTTCCAAGTTGGCTCTCATGTATTGTTTTCTTTTTGCATTTTCTTCCCTTTGCTAATTTAAAGTAATTGCTCATAGAACAGTGTGTAGCAATTCTTTTAAAGTGTGGGGCATACATTGGCATCATTTCATTTTGCATTCTTGGTTCTTAGTGCAGCCTTGTCACTTCATACGATGCATTTGTCACTTTGTGGATGACATTAGGTGTGATGTCCTTCATAAGTGTGATCTATCTTAGAATATTACATTCCTCTTGGCGACCTAATGCGAGGCACCACATCCCCTAAGTTGTGAATATTTTATTATTTGATTGGTCCTCTCTTGGAGACAATAGACACAATGTTCCCTAAGTGATAAACCTTGTATGAACTTAACAAAACTCCTTTGAACATCTTTTACATTTTTACATTTTACATTTTTTCCACGTTGCATAACGCAACTTGCATGCCTATGGTACATTGCATTTGTTCATGAGTTCTAAGCATACAAATCTTTTCTTGTCTCATGAAGCATGAACTGACATTTTTCCCTTGTGGCACCTTGTTAAAGTTATTAGGAGGTATAACTTTAGTATGGTTGAGCAGGAAGCCCATTCAGCAACACGACTTTCCCCATATCCACCTATGTGTTTGTGAGAGCATACCAACTAGCGTATGTACTTCACCTTTTTGGGTCTTCTCACCCAGCGAACCGCCATGAGTTTTGTTGCCTCTGTTTCCCCAGAGTGAGTATGCATTCTCTTTTTCTCACAAATGGCCTAGATCGAATCCACAACTAGTTGGAGAAATGATTGAAGCTTCATCTAACTTTTCCTTCTCTTTCACATATGTTCCTTTGTTCTTATGTTTAGTTTTCCATGGGATGTTCATCCTGGGGGCTTGATCATCCCTCTTGATTGTTGTTGTTCCATCTTTCTAATGTAAGTACATTGGGACCTCTCTCTCCATATTCATGGCTACTTTAGTGTGAGTTTGAAGCAAGTTCATCCTCTCACTAAAGTGGGGGCTAAATGTGTTGTAAAAAATGGCCCCTTGACATTTTCATGGTATTTTAGGCCTTTCTTCATGATGCTTAGTCCATTTTTCTTTGATTTAATGTTGTAATGTGGCTTCAACATTCACATTAGGTCCTTAAAATTCAAATTATGATGCCTTGTGAAGGTGTTGTGAAGTGTTGTAAAACATTTCTACACTTTTCTAGACTCTATTTATTACAATTCACCTAAAAATCATCTTTTCATCACTTATCAAGTACTATTTTGAAGTGTTGTAAATTCTTGTAACAAGATTTCACACTTTTCTAGGCTCAATTTCACTATTTTCATCTTTCTTATGCTTTATTTGACCCCTTTATGCCCTTATAAGGCTTAATTAAGTGTGTTTTTGAATGTAAACTTGAAAAAAAAACATTAAATGCAAGATAATTCCCAACACCCACATTCAAGTACAAGGTGGGACCCATTCACCATGGGTGGCGAATGAGTCCCTCTTGGCTCAAAATTCAAAATATTTCAAATTTTCTTTTGGGTTTTTATTTAAAATCACCCTATGTCGGCCTGTGATGAGGTATCATCAGGTTACTAAGGAACAAGTGTGTATAAATAAGTGTTTTTACATCCATTTTAAGCCCCATTCATCAAGTTCACTTATTCACACATTCATTCAAGAATTCAAGCACTTTGCATCATTGAATCAAGTATTAATCAAGTATTTTGGAGCAGCCATTGTTATATCTTCATAGTTCTTCAAAAAGGGTTTGGTAAGTTGATAGGATTTGCATGTTATTTGTTTATCAGTCTCTTCCATTCCATTTCTTAATTAAGGGTTTGATTACCAAAGTGGGATTTAACCAAGGCAAATCCCTATAACCTAACCCTTAACCATTTCCCCCCTTTGGCATGTGCTTTTGTAGACTTGTGTATGCAGATTTGACAAGCTATTAGGTGTTGAAAAGTGGAAAATAAATCAACAAAGTGTTTCAAGTCAACTACAACCTATTTCAAGCTTGGAGAAGACATTTTGTCCATTTTTTGCAGATTTGACTCTGTCAACCCAACAAGCAGACAACCTCAGATCTGGTGCTACAGGATTGGTCCCTGATTTCATAGAATTTTGGGAGTGGATTGATTCACCATCAGTGGTGAATGCGTCCCACCTTAAGGATAGAAATCCAAATTTTGTCAAATTCCAGATCCAGACACTCAAAAACCTGTTCTTAAAAGTTTTCATCAAAAGCAGGATTGATTCACCATCAGTGGCCAATGAGTCCCACTGGTGATTTTCAGTAATCTCTGATAGCATTCAAGACACTCCAGATTCTCCATTCTCTACCCAAGTGCACTCTGATTCAGCCTTCTTCTTTTATGTTTTGCATTTGTTCATACTTTGGTTCATGTTTGCATATCACATTATGTTTTCCAACTTTGCATAATTCTTAGGTTTTGCATTCATAATCAATCAAATAGTTCATTTAATTTCACATAGATCATTCCATTTAGTCTAATAACATCATACACATCTTAATTTGAGTGAACCACCTAGACTTTTGAGTGGGGTTTATCTCTCTCCTTTTAGGTGAAACATTCCTAAGAGTGCAAGAGTAGCCTATAAGCCCTACTCAAAAATATAGGGTTCACTTGTACAAATCAAAAGCTACTGATTTGTGTCAGAATCTCCCAAAAGATTATTAAAACCCTTGTACTTGGACCCATTCACCCATGGGCGAATGAGTCTCAAATCAACTTCCAGAAAGCACTTTTGGTGATTGGTAAATACATCTTTGCCCCTCTTAGATCTACATTTGGTTTTCTGGTTATGCTAATATTGAGTTTAATCTTGTTGTTTCAAGTGTTAGATTACATTTTGGAGTTGATTTTCTATTTTTAGTTTTTCTCCCCAAAGTGTTGTTTGACCTTGACCCCCGTCCTTCAGTCAAAAGGAAATTTGAAGATTCTCACATTGAATTGATTCACCTAAGGGTTGTTAATCAATTATTTGTAGGGATCTCATTTCCTAATGAAATAAAGGAAAATAGGTCTCTATCACATCATATTTGGTTCACTCACCATCATCACAAACCTTATTTTTCAATGTTTTCTTCTGGTGAACCTGACTTTTGAGCATCATAACTTGCTGATTTGGAGTCCATTTTCAACCCTAATTAATCCATGTGTTAAAGATACTATTTCTATGCTTGTATTTTGTTTCGAATTGGATAGAAATTAGTAAGTGGGTGCAATCCTCCTTGAAATGGTATATAATATCCATATAAAGTTACTCTTGGACCTGTCAAATATAACTTTATTGAGAACATTGTAGAATCCATGCATAAAAAAATTTAGTGATTGAGGTTCCACTAAGAAATTTAGGTTCAAAAACTACTTGTGTTATTTATTTCAATTCAAATTTAGTGGAATTTTTTTTTTAAACAAGCTTCAGATTCTACCCCACACCAATGCTAAGGCAAAAAATGGATCCAATATATGATTGGATCACTACAATAAGGATGCATGATACTCGAAGGAGATACAATAATTTTGTAGACTACTTTTTGGCTCCATTGTATCAAGAAATTGCAAATACTCTAATTCTTGGATTTCCTCACTCGTGCAAAGATTACATTCAACTGGGATTAGAAATACAATTGGTTGAATGGTACTTCATGAAAGAATATATTGTGCTAAGATTTTACGGACTAGGAGTAGAGCCATACAAACTTCCAATAAATGTGAAAAAGAGGAGTTTTGCATTGGAATATGTACAATAGATGGAGAGTATTGATCAACTATACTTGGTTAGACAACAAAAGAAGAACATATTTCCTTATTTACCTTTTTCATGTTGAGGGTTCACATTTGATAGAAAAGCATTCAGTGTGGTACATAAACTTTATAAAAAAATCAATTTGATGTTGACTCTCACTGACACTATGATCCATGTGACATCATTAAAGCGAGGCTTGTGGAGAATAAGAATGTTGCAAGTATAATTCTACATCAAAGTAAACCCTTGCTTGAAATATTGAAAAACAAGAATTCTTGGGATGAGGTTAACAAAACAATGGAGAAATTTTTTGATGAGAAAGGTATTTATTTTGAAAAATTGTTAGTAGAAATAATGGAATTGCACCAACAAAGAGAAGTAGAGAAGAAAATTAGGAGGTATGCTAATTTATATGAAAAATATAATTGACCATATACTAAAGTAATAATACTATATTCTCTAAGAAGGGCTTGCAGAGAACAAAATTGGACACAATAAAAATTACTGTCTTTTGGTCTATGAGGAAGGATCCAGGTGGACCGAAAACTAGTGTAGGGTTTCAAGAGATCCCAAAAGATGATGATTTTAGAAATTTATGGAATAAAGAGCATCCCTCTGAAGTTTAAGAAACTGATGATGAATTTGATAATGATAGGGAAGAGAAAATTTTACAATATGCAAGAAAAGTTAAACTTGGTTTAAGTGAGACCACAAAATAAGCATATATTTAGGAGCGTCCATACCCAAAAAAATGGGTTGTGAAGGTGGTGGTTTGGGGTCCAAAGGACAAGGAATTTGGGAACCAATAGAGGTAGGCCATATAAAACCTAGTGATTTGCAAGGAATTGGAGCCAATAAAAAATCCCAAGGGCATACAAGGACAAGTGAAACAATTCATTTTGTTATAGCTTCAAATCCTCATGGTCAAATACAATCACAACCAAGACATGGTGGAGAATTCAATACAATTGGAACTAGCACTGGTGGTGATGGTATGGGTAGTAGTACTAGTAGTGATCAACATTTTCTACAACAAGAAAATTACACACAAGAGACCAATATTAGAAGATAATACACAAACACCCAATTATCAAGGCTTTTGAAGAAGCAGAGGATTATGATATGTCCAAGTCCAACTACGATTACCACTAGCTTAATTTCCACCCCAAAGGAGTTATTTCAAATCACACCTAGTCCTCTAGTTGTTAGTGTGACTACAACAACAATGACTAATCCTCAACCTCGATCTCATATAATTAGTGATGTTCCCATCACTACAAGTGCAAGTACTTTGCCATACAAGCATTCCATTATGTCTATGGCTCCAGGTTTTAAATTACAATGTTGAGTTTAAAAGAAAATCAAAAATATATAAACAACAAAGGAAGCAAATGATACATAATACATCTATTGTAACTTCAGATCCTTCAACAACTGGGGTGTTTCCTGTATTTGACCCAAATATAGAAACCATGGATTACATGTTTCTTGTTTCCAAAGTTCAAAATAAACCAAAGAATTAGATGGATAACTTTAAATTTTGTGTGAGTAGTATCCAAATGCGATGTAGGAGCATTCAAGTGCACGGGCAATCTTGCACATCAAAAAACAATATTGTTTTCCTCTTATTTATTATTTTATTGTAATTTAATTTTTGTTCTTGCAGGTGGGATTTTCCTTCAAATGTTTTCTCTCCTCCAGCTCTTTAAAAAATTATTAAATTGGGGAGTTTGATTTTCTAAGTTGAAGTTTACTAATAAAGTTGCATTTGAATGTATTGTTCTCCAAAATCTAAGAGGATAAAAAAACCAATGCCTAGGCAAGAATAGAGCAGTTAATACATATTATGGAGCATTTTGAATTCATAATTTCTTAGCTTATTTTGAGCTTTGACAGCCCCAAAAATGCCTAGTGATGGAGAAAGTGGAGTGGGAAGGGATTGGCAATTGAGAGTGTGGTGCCAGGAAGAATCTCGGTGTCCATTATGTGGAGGTCTGATTGGGTAAATTTCCCATGCCTGGATAAAGGGGAAAATGTAGAGATATTGTTGGTGTGTGCAAGAATTCAATGCCCATGATTATGAGGAGGAAAAGAGAAATATTGAAGTGAAGAGAAGACAATAGAAGGATGCAAGAGAGGAGATAGTTTTTCTAGTGAGTTGTTGGAGATTTTTTGCACATAGATTTGGGATGAATCTTCTTTCCTGTAGCTGGAATTTTTTTGGTGTGTTTACTTCATGTTAAAAGAGGGTTTTCACGCTGATTTTTAAATAATATGAGATAGAGTTTGTACTGGGATTTGATTCTAGCAGATAGACTTAATATTCATCTACAGGAGTGTGCACCTATCATATTTGTTTATGTATGGGATTTCATGAATAAAAATTATGCTTTTTCATGCTTTTTGCTACAATTTATGTTTTGAAATTTTAAAATATTATGCTTGATTTTGTTGCAATGATTGACAATCCATTCTTGGATCCTCAATTGTTGATCTGCATCAAAATGGATTTTTCTAGATACAAATTTTTTGACAAAATTAACATATCAAAAAAGAACAATGAATTAGTGTACACATCATTGCTAAAGAAAGAGAGAAAAAATAAAATGCAAATTCAAATAGAAAGGTTACAAGCAAGCCTAGAAAATGAGAAAGAAAAGAGGAAAGAAGTAGATAAAAAGAGCAATGAATTAGAAAAAAAGAGTAAAATAAATCTACCTCTACATCTACAAGAAAAGAGGATGAACAAACAGAGGTGTAAGTGAAAATGAATGAACTGAATCAAAGGTTACATGAGAGCATAAAGAAATATGATGATGAAAAAGCCACTTCAGAAAAATTAAAATAAAACTTGGAGAAAGAAAAATGTTGGCAACAAAAAGTGGAGGAACAGATAAAAACATATGAAAGTTTAGTGGCAAAGATGAGGGAAGCACAAAATGAAATAAAGTCTTGTCAGAATAAGTTAACTACATTTTGTAGAGAAATGATGAGACATATGAAACAAAAGATCTCAGAGGAAAAATGCAGAGGATTGATTGATTGTGCTAATTGTTTCAACTAATTGATTCTTTAACAATACATAATATGAATCTCAAGAATTACATAGCTGACAACAGAAATGTGATTTCAAGAGAGAAATTGTAAATCAAATTTTGTAAACATTCTACAAATCCAGTGACAATGAATTGAAATCAAAATGAATTCGTGATCAGATTGATGTCTCAATAAAGGCATTATCTATTATTCAAAAGTGTTTGATTCTATGTGAAATAAAGGAATTTTTAGATCAAGATGCAAAAAAGATGCAAAAGCTAGATAAAAAGGTAAGGAACTTGACAGAGCTTGATTTTCCCTTGGATTTTGCTAAAAAAAAAGTGATTCATTGGAAATGTCACTTTCAAAAAGAAGATGGAGGATATAAGGAAGATTGATTTGGACTAGTTTCCTCATAACCCAGATGAGGTGAACTATTTGAATTTCATTGAACCATTGTTAACCCTTAATGCAACTTTAATTGAAACATTCAAGTCAAGTTCCAATTTCAATCATGAATTGTTAACAAATTTTCAATTCAAACACTATCAATTACAAAAAATTACACTTCCATCAAATAAATAGTGGAGCATGCTACAAAATCTAATATAATGATTTGATAATATGAGTTTCAACATAGCTTTCTGTAGATTTATTTTTGAGAAATTTTTTGCATTACCTATATGTATTCCTCCATTTGAAAATCAATACAAAATTCAAATTCATTAATGTGTTCAAATTATTTGTTTTATTTATTTGCTCAATTCAGAAAAACTTTAGTTTCTAACTAGATACACATTAAATGATTGTTGATGTTGTATATGCTATTGGTTTTATTAATCATTGAGTGCATGCAACACAATTAAAATATGAAATTATTAATAATATGTTAATTAGTAAATGGAAAATGAAAATTGTGTTTAATAAACTATTTAACCAATATGAAAACAATGTTTAAAATTTAGATTCTACATTGAAACAGTGGAAAACAATAGTATGTTAATTTATTCAATTTCATTCATAATTTCGTGAAATAATATAAAATATCATCAATGATAGTTTGGAATAGGATTCATGAAATGCAATATAAATACCTAGAAATTGCTAAGTCTTTGGTATTTTCCATTACCAATTAACCTCCTAGTCCTCACTCTGATGATGAGGTTGAGAGCCTTCGCGACTCTAAGTCTGATCTTCATTTTTTTCTCCCTATATATGTCCACTTAATTGCATCTCAAGTTCAACATTCATTGTGTCAATGTCATTTGTGCCATTGCCAATAGCACTAAAGTTTGAAGTGTTGCACAACCCTCTTCGTTCACATATGGACTTCCACATTGTGAGAACCCTTTCAAAAGGAAAACTTTGGATATTGTACCTAGTTGTATACATCCTCAAGAAATTTTCCAAATTCTTGTCTAGTTTGTTTCTTATATTTGATTTCAATAACCCTAATGTACTAAAAACTCTCCCATCCTCCACCGACCCTAATATCATGGTTTGACATAAATTAGCAACTTTGAAATATTTTGATAATGAATCATGAATATTTCACTCTTACCTAAGGTTTCCCAAACCCTTATTATTGCCCCTACTTACATGGGATTCTCCATGGACTCAAAATATTCAATCATAAATTTTATTGCAAAAAACCTACATTATTCTCTAAGCTTACTTTCATTTAAAATTTCTTCATTTTTTTTCTATTATATTTTGAAGTTAAAATTTTTTAAAAATGTTTGGCCAAGGTAGTTACCTTCTTATGAAAATAGTCTAGTTTACGGTTTCTTGGGACCTAAAATTGAGGATACATAATAGACATGGATTCAAGTAGTTCATCTTGAGGGAATTGTTGTAGAATATTTGAGGAAAGAGATGTTGCAAAATATTCTATGGTAGAGTACTTGGCCATCATAGAATAGTGCATTGGTATCTCAAATCCATGTACAAAGACACATAACTCTGTGCTTGCATTAAACTGTTAAAAAAATTTAGGATTATTTTGTTGGCAAGAGACACATCAAATATACTTTGGTGTTGTCATTGATGGAAACCCTAGTCAGTGATTGGATCCACATGTCATCATTTACTTCCACTAGTAGACAGATTGAGGACAGTCGGGAAGAACAAAGCATCTGGCAGTTTTGTGTTCTTTGATTCTCATGCAGATTTTTTGTTGTTATTTTGAGTTGTGGATCTTATGGGAGGTTAATCAATGTATTTCTTTTGTTGTCCAAAATTCTCAGTGCTTCGTATCAAGTTGTATGCAAGTCTGGAGGTTCGGTTGGATATATTTTTGTTCATCAGTATTTTGTGGCTGACCTAGATGATTTTAAGTGTCGCAGATATTCGAGAAGTGTCTACTCAAATTTTTTTGTGTTTGATCATCTTGATTTGGGTCTGAGCTAAGTTATGACCAACTGTTGTGCGTGTGCATTGAATATTATTCATGATTTGAGCTGACAGTTGTAAATATTCTTAAGTTTTATTGAAGCCAATAGGTTGCGATTAAATTCTTAGTCACGGATATATATAAATGTTCAATTATATCATTTTTTGTATGTAGAAGGTGTGTCAATGCATTTTGCAAACATCAGAAGGGTGATTGAGTGATGTATGCATAGTTTTACTTGTACATTAATGATTTTGTGGTGACTTTAGAGCAGAGCAGAGTAGAAGTGCATAATCAGTCAAAAGGACAAAAGATCAACTACTGAGCCTAACTAGAACAATAATCAAGCATTTGTAGATGCTATTCTCTCCGTTCATTCTCTTGAATCTAATCCAAATCTTTGTAAGGCAATGTGCCTTTCTATTTTGAGTAGTAAGCTCTAGGCAGTGAGCATGAATGCAAGTGCATTCTCTTATTGTAAACTTCTTTTTGAGTATACTTAGATCATATTGTGGATTGGCCATCCACTGTAGTTTTTCCCCTAATAGGGTTTCCACGTAAAAATCCTTGTGTTATGGTGTTGTGGTTGTTTTCTTTCTATTTCTACATGTTTCTTGTGGTTGAATGTTTTAAGTGGGTTAAAGATCAAAATAATAAATCTAATATTTGCAAAACACTGATTTACCCCCCTTCTCAGTGTTGCTTGTTTCCAACAATTGGTATCAGAGCTAGTTCCTCGAAAGAAGTATAACAACTTGGGGAGATCCTGGAAAGTGTCTTCAATGGATACAAGGATTCTTCAAGAACAACTTTTGGTGGCCCTGGATGATCTTGACTAGTCAAAATCTAAGAACTGGGAACTATAGGAAATCTTGAGAATGCAGAGAAATTCATTCAATCATTGAAAGACAAAATCAATAAATCAAGGGAGAAAAGAAAGGAATTGTGTGATCAACTTAAGCAGAAGAATAGAAGCATGGAAGATGAGCAACTGAGTTATGCCTTGAAGGAGAAAATAGAAGAATGTGAAAAGTTTTCCAAAGAAAATGTTGCCTTGAAGCGTGAGATGGAATCCATCATGATGAAAATGACCAAGGAAATTGAAGATCGAAAGAAAAATGAAGAAAATCTTGCTCAATCCTTGAAAGAAAAATTTGAACAATGCAGCCAACTGGACAATGAATTAGAACAATCTAAAAACAATGAAGAAATACTTGAAAAATAGCTTCATGATCTCAAAAATGAACTTACTGCTACTGTGATAGGGCGAATTTATGTGTCAGAATATGAGTAGCAAACAAAAGAGTGCAAAATAACACTAAAAACAACCTACACCTCAAGATTAGCCTAGTTCGATTCAATACAAAATAAATAAGACAAATGAAACTTTTCACCTTGTGTTGAATTGATCTTTTGGTTGGCCCTTCGATCTTTGGTGTTGTATGCTCCTTGGATGGCACAAGATGCAAGCTAGATGATAATATGATAATGGATGAAAGTGGATGCAAGTTTGAAAAATGGCTATGGATCCTAAAAAAAAATTTGTAAGAGTTTGGCTACAATGCAGAATCTCTCCAAAATGAGAGAAAAGAGGGGGTATTTATAGAGACTTTGGAATTCTCTAGGGAAATGGACAGTCAAAATTGAGCCACCAAGATCAAGATGTAGGGCTATGGTGAGTTCAGAACTTACAAGTCCTCACATCTTAACATGTGGCATGTGAAGTGGCTCAAAAAGGTGAAGTGGACATGAGGTGGAGTGGTAGTACCTGACATGTATGGGGTACATAGTACCTTGGGATTGGGACAAGATCTCTTCATAAAGGAGGTACTTTTCCCCATGTGGGTGAGAGGACATATGGGGAATTAAAAATTCCTCAAATATTCTCATGGGGATGAGAGAAAGAATTTAAAATTCCTTTAAATGCATTGGGGGATTAAATGTGAATTAAAAATTCACATGGGGAATGGAGATGCCCTGTTCAAAAAGAGAAAGCTTTTAATGAAGTTGACTAAGGACACATTCCATAAGTGATATGGGGGTTAGAGATGACCTAATTATGTGATTAAGGTTGTGCAAGTACTTGATTAGACTAATTAAGGACTCATTAGAGCAAGTGGTAAATTATGGAGGATGGGATCCTAATGATGATTAGGGGTGTGCACATTTTAATCATAAATTAATTATGACTAAGAAAAAAGGTTAAATTGCTTAGAGGGATTAAAGGCCAACTTGCAAAAGTTGGAGGATGTGACAATGAGAGAGAAAATAAATTTCAAATTTCAAAAGATAATATGACTAAATTAAATAAAGTGATGCATTTATTTAATTTAGAGAGGAAAGAGGGGAAAAGTATTTATTAAATTAAATACTTTGAGAAACCTTATGCAAGATGAATGATTTAATTAATACTAGCAAAGAGGATGATTTAAATGAGAAAATAAATTATTAAGGAGACGAATTTGACCATATGAAAGTGGTCAAATTTGGATGTCTACATTTTTCCCCTCTTCGAAACACTATTAGGATAATAGGGTTTCAAAGAAAAATAAAACACAGATGACTCTATGGAAGAAGCAACTGGAAAGGAGATGCCCCGGTATGGGAGAGATTACGAGGTACCCGAACAGAGAAGAATTAAAGGGGATCCCCCGGTCTTGCAAGGGAAGGCTTATGACATAAGATTGAAGGAGAATGGTAGGGTATGCCCCCTCGAGAAGGGGACGGGGATGGAAAAGGGGGCCCCATGAAACTTTTTGAAAGGATTAAGTGGTATATGTCAATGGAAAGAGCACGGGAAATTGAGAAGATTAGCGCTTGAATAGAGGAAAACGAGTTTACAATGTGGAAATGGCGGCCCCAGGAAGATAAGGGGGTTAGAGAATTAGTTGAGGCTAAAAAAGGTTAAATAAAAGGAAAAAATTCCTTTTATTTGAAAAAGTGAAAAAAGGGGGAAAAAGCTATAAAAGGAAAATAAGGGAGTTACCTCTCCTCATTTGGACAGCTGTCAAGTGAGGAGAGGAAGAAGAAGAGGAGAGAGAAAGAGGGAGGAGACACGATGCCAGAGTATGATTCAGACATCATTCATCAGGGGGATGAGAGGTAACGATTCTTTGAGGAGTGTGTTGTGCCACGTCAAGTTAGTTCAAAACCCCACCTTGTGATTTTGTTCAATTTGGCTAATTTTTTGCAAAACAAAAATATGGGTTTGGTGGGGTGGGTCAAAAGGAAAAATGGGTTAGCAAAAAATTTTTGTTTGAGAAAAAGTTTGGGCAGGAAGGGCGGGGTGGCTAGACGGTTTTGGGGGTCTAGACGAACTCGAGCGGGTCTGTCTGAGCTCGGGCGGGTCCGCCCAGCTAGCCTGGGTGAGTCCGCCTGAGCTTGGGCGGGTCTGCCCAAGCTTGGAAGGGCTCACCCGCGAGCTCGGGCAGGTCCGTACGGGCTCAGATGGGCTCGCTAGTGAGCTTGGGCGGGTCCACCCAGGCTTGGACAAGGCCGCCTGGGCTCAGACACGCTCGCCCGGGCTTGGACGGGTCTACCCGAGAGCGGACGAGCTCGGGTGGGTCCGCCCGGGTTTGGGCGAGCTCGGGCGAGCACGGGGCGAGTCCGCCCAAACACGGGGCGAGTCTGCCTAGGCACTGGTCGATTTTGTCCAAGGGGTAGGGCGAATCCACAGGTAGGGGTAAAGGATGCTTAAGGGCCCAAGGGTGGGAAAAAGTAGGACAAGACGACACTAGAAGAGACTGACAAGGTGTCATTGTGATGGATGCAGAAGGTGGAGAGTTTGTGGATGGGAGAGAGACGGTCCCAATTTTTGGTGAGATGCATGGCATGGATGATGGGTGCGAAGCACCAGAGACTATCAAAGGTAGGATTACTGCTTATGCTGACATATCCAATGATTAAGGCCCATAGGGCCATGTTGACAGCCTTGATAGAGCGCTGGGACTCAACGACATCGGCATTTCATCTACCAACCAGGGAGATGATGGTGACCTTGGAGGATGTTTGGTAGATTCTGAGGCTCCCTATAGTAGGGCTTGCGGTTAGCGAGTGCTGGTCAGAAGATGAGATGTTGGATCAGTCCATGCGTGTTGTTTTTGGCAGTGATGATCTACCGATTCAGCAGGAGCAGCTAGATGTGGATAGGTGTCTGTCTTGTAGGGTACCGGTTTTGTCTTTGTACTTAGCAGGACTGATTAGCGGGATCCCGGTGCCAAACCGGAGTGGGAGATTCCTACATCTAAGGTTCATGGAGGTGATTCAGCATATCATCGAGGGCCGAGAGGGATAGTTTGCGTGGGGGACATGCATGCTGGCACAGCTATATCGAAACATGCACCAGGTATGCTGTAGGAGGGTGTTGAGTGTGGCCCATGTCACACTACTACAGGTTTGGGCATGGGAGCACATCAGGGTGACCAGACCGATTGTGCACAGATTAGGAGAGCAAGATGATAGAGAGGTCGTGGCTTGGGGCTGGGAAGCAGAAACGGGGGTGATATTGCGGTATCGGATGTGAGAGATGTAGACATATGGAGGAGACAGTTAGATGATGTGCAGGCAGAGATGATAGCATGGCGACCTTATATGCTACGGTCCTTTAGGGGCTAGAGGGGTGGTGAGGAGGCACATAGCGGTTACTTCTTCACTTGTTGTTATATTGTTGGGAGGATTTCACTTATAGTGGAGCTACACAGACCCTATCGGGTGACACGGTAGTTTGGAGTGACATAGGATATTCCCACGGGGCAGGTGAAATTCCGGCAACTATTATAGAAGCGGCCATGGGGGGCTCCATGGAGCTTGGATGCAGTGTGGGAGGATCTAGAGACGCTATAGTTTACACCATACCTGGACAAGCGTGAGGGGCAGAGGGATGCAGGGGTGATGGATCAGTATCGGCAGTGGGTCAGGCGACATCCACCGCCATGGATTACCCCAGTAGTGTCGATTGAGGAAGCACTAGGATTCGGGTCAGAGGAAAAGAGACGACTGAGGGCAGTGGGACCGGTACCACAAGGATGATAGAGAGGATTTCAGGTGAGGGGAGGATAGTAGGGGAGGGATAAGGGGTGGTGGGAGCAGCCGAGGAGCCAGCGAGGGCAGCTAGGAGAGGGAGAGAGGAGGTTGTTGGAGCAGCCAAGGAGCCAGCTAGGGCAGCCAGGAGGAGGAGAGAGGAGGTTGTTGGAGCAACCAAGGAGCTAGCTAGGGCAGCCAAGAGGAGGAGATGATGGTGCAGATCCCGAGGGGATGGAGTAGAGGAGGGAGAGGATGAGGTCAGGGCTGCAATACAATAGGATAGGGGGTCGAAGATCTAGGGAAAGAGGAGCCATGAGGCATGCACATTCCCAGGAGGTCAGTAGCAGGAGAGAGGGGAGGAGGCTGAGACCAGCAAAGCATGGGAGAGACAAGAGGCAGATATGGCCACATAAAGGTATCAGCAACAGAGACAGGAGGAGGGTGAGGCCAGCAGAGCACAAGAGAGAATGACAGGGAGAGAGGGAGCCCCTTCGGTGATAGATGTGGATGCGATGGAGGCATCAGTGGAGAGCGAGGGGTATGAGCCATAAGAGATGGACATTGACATGGATGTGTACGACCTCCGACCACTGTCGACAGTACCACCCAAAGGAGAGGACCCCGCAATGGTGCTAAGAGGTACTATAGAGAGATTGCGCCTCAACGAGCAGCAGTTATGATAGACAGAGGCAGAGCGGGTCAGATTAGAGGCAACACTAAGTGAGCTATAGGTATGATTTTCCTAGGGTGAGAGAGAATATTCAGTCCTGGCCACACTAGTGTCGGATACAGAGAGGATATTGATGAGAGAGAGACATGAGGCATGGGATGAGGTAGTTGACTTATGAGTAGAGATAGAGGGGTTGCGAGCAGAGGTGGCTAGGGAGCATGAGGAGGGAGATTCCGCGAGGTGGGAGCAAGACCACTTGGTGGCAGAGGCAGTGATACGACAGGATGTTGGAGGGGCGATAGGGCAGGAGCCATCAGAGATTGGGATAGGGGCAGCCAGAGATACAGAGGATCTGCAGAGACAGCTACATCGGTTATGGAGAGAGAGGGCAGATTGGAACTGGGAGCGGGCTGAGCTCAGAGACAGGGTGGACTATCTAGAGCAGACAACTGGGGACATGGGGTTGATGCAGCAGAGAGAGGAGGAGACGAGGAGAGAGATGTGCATGTTGCGTTCAGAGAGAGACATGGCACATGTATAGGTGCAGGTCGTAGAGGGAGACAAGGATTTGGCATACACACGCGCTCAGGCGGCTGAGAGTGATAGGCTAGTGGCAGAGTCAGAGGTTCAGTCTCTCTGGAGAGAGAGGGATGTAGCGGTGTCACAGGTGTCAGGTCTATGATGGGAGTGAGATTTTGTCGAGTTGAGACTGCATGCACTTTAGAGGGACAAGGATGTAGCAGAGGCTCGAGCACAGGCCACGTAGAGAGAGAGATGTTGCAGAGGTACAGATGTAGACATTGTAGGGTGAGCGAGACACAGCAATGGCTCAGTGGCAGTCAGTGCAGGTCAGTGATGTGATGGGGATAGATACACAGGGGGTACAGGGGGAGAGAGATGCAACAATGGCTGTCGAGGAGATGAGAGATCAAGTTCAAGCAGAGATGGCACAGTTGCGACTATCCCAAGAGGCCTAGGAGCAGGATAGGAGATTGATCACGAGAGATCAGGATAGATATTGTCAGGAGCAAAATTTTGCTTGGATTCAGGTTGTTGAGCGAGAGGAGAATGCGAGGGAGGTAGGATTTTGGATGGCCATGTACTACCATGCAGTTCCAGACCCGGCCCAGTGGTTGTTCCAGTATACTCGACAAACACCATAGATGCCAGTGCCATCTTAGTCATTGGGGACACGGACCCGAGGTTATAGTGATTCACCAGGTGCCACCCCAGGCAAGTGATCAGTACCGGATTCACAGAGATCAGTGCTTATCGACAGAGATCAGAGATGCTCTACATCTCTAGATTTTGTACCTTATTTGATGATGTATGAGGGCTATGTGACGGATACATAATAGATTTTGATGTATGATGGACATATGACGTACATTGTATTATTTTGATTATGATATGGGACAGTCCTTATTGACACTATGCAGTATGTTTCCTTTTGTGATGGGTGATTCAGTTTATGTATGCACATGTATATGATATTTCCTACTTATGTAGATGGATACTTTGGTTTATTTATGCACATGTTTATGATACTACATGCTTATGTGGATGACTGGGTATATGATACTTCATGCCTATGTGGATGATTGGGTTTATGTACTTGTGGAATATGGGTGATTTTATTAATGCAAATATTCACATGGTGATATGATGTATACACATGTTGTATCTATGATGACTTATGTGTATAGATGCCTAATTGATATATTGACATGTATGTATATGTGTATGATGGATTATGTATGAATTATGTTATATATGCAGGATATGATATATTATGAGTCTGACACTTTATGATGTAGGTGGCAATGTATGTGCGGTTCTAACACGTTGTGATGCAGGTGGCAATGTATGTGCGGTTCTAACACGTTGTGATGCAGGTGGCGATGTATGTGTGGTTAATAGAATGAACCTAATATGCAATGATGCTCTTTGTAATTTATAGTGAACTAATAATGAAAGGAAATAACACATGGTCATAAGCGTCAATAAGAACTGACATGATAATGGAAGGTGGGTATGTAGTGACTATGAAAAATGGGTGTAATTTGTCACCTGTCAAAAACCTTTAGTATCCTAAGAAAAATGGGAGAGAGCAAGATAAAGTATTTGCACAGCCAAAATCATAGGGTGAATGCAATGCAACAGATGATGAAATGCAATCCTAATATGAGTTGCCATCTTTGGAGCACTGATTTTTGCTATAGCATAAGATACTGGATACTCTGATATGTAAGACCAAGGCGAGTTGGCATCCAATGCATGAAACAAACACAACAAATAGAAAGGCTGCCCCAACACCCCAAGGTCATGATGGCCTTGGTCGGGCTAGGTATTGGGATAACCACAAACACACAAGGATGCTCCAGCATAACACAAGACCTCAGGGATCTTGGTGGGTACTACATGGGACAACTGAGAAGACAACAACAAAGAAAAGATCAAGATAAGCCCCTATGTAGATGATTCAAAGCACACCATGATATGATGGATCAAGGCAAACATGACAAGTGTTGATAGTGAGCTCAAATGACAAATAAATTCCAAGATATCAAAATATCACAATCAATTTCAAAACGTCATTTTCCATAGGATCAAGGGGACGAATGGGATTACTGAGGTATGCTAGGAAGGATGCATCATGGTTAGACCGATGATGGATACTAAACTAGAATGACCCAGTTTGATGACAGATATTTTTCATTAACCAAATCTCTTAATAATAGGGGATCTTATTTGAGAATAATGAGCCAGACAAGGACACAAACTAACATACCCTACAGACCTAGGGGCTCGGGGGCCGATCAGATATTAGCCTTGCCTATGTGAAAGCGCAGAGCCCTCATAGTTCATGAAAAGACCATGGATAAAGCAGAAAGCGGATGGTGAAGACAGATGATAGACAGACAACACGTGATGGTTAGAATACCTCGAGGGTAGATCAAATGATCAGCCCTACCTACGTGACAATGCAGGGGCAACGTAGTTTGACCAGTGATGCGGCAGGATGAGAACTAGATGAAGAACGACACGATGGACGATCCTATGTGATGACATAGACCAACCAACGAGGAGATGAATGACATAATCTCAGAGTGGGATACTGAAAAGCTCAAGATGGGGGACAGGCTAGACGGGTCGTCTAATGCTCAATCAAAATATACCAAGCAGCTAAGGATGGGATGGGTTAGGACGATAGTGCGGATGAAAGCATAAAATAACTAGGATGCCAGGTAGATAATGATTAAGCCCTCTACGGATGACACCTGTTACCAGGTTTTCACCATCCATACTTATCCAAGGTGCCACCAAAAAGTGGTTTTCACCATAGGACGAACTTATTTCTCTTTACTATTTTTTTTTTTGGATTTTTGGATTTTTTTGATTTGATTTTTTTTTTTTAATATTTTGATAGGTGGGGTTACCAAGTAGACTTAGGCATAGAACTTCTTCAAATGCATAATGTTGATGGGTTTTTCAAGGGGCTCTCCTTCAAGATTAGTCAATCTATATGCCCTAGATCCATATTTGGCAGCTATGATATAAGGCCCCAACCAGTTTGGCTCAAATTTTCCCTTCTTGTCTCAGTCTTGTTGAGTACGCTGATTCTCTTTGAGGACAAGATCACCCACCTAAAACTATTGAGGGTGAACCTTCTTGTTGTAGTGATGCTTAAGGTTGTTCTAGTATGCTTGCAGGTGATCATAAGCTTTGATTCTTCTTTCATCAAGTAACTCCAATTGTGCAAGCCGTGCAACATGAGCATCCTCCTCACTGATAAGATTTTTTAGGGAAATTCTCAATGTTGGGATCTCAAATTCAATTGGCAAGATGGCTTTGATGCCATAGACTAAAGAATAGGGAGTGGCCCCTCTAGGGGTGTGGATTGAGGTGCGATATGCTCAGAGGGCGGGATGAATATGGAGGTTCCAATCTAGACCAGTGTTATTGACAACCTTTTTGAGGATTTGGATGAGGGTCTTGTTGGTTGCTTTTGCCTGACCATTACCCTGGGGGTAATAAGGTGTTGACCAACGATGTTGGATGTGAAAAGTGTCACAGAGGTGTTTCATGGCTTGGTTTTTGAAGGGTTTTCCATTATCGGAAAGGATGGTGGATGGGATACCATATCTGCAAAGAATATGGTAAAGGATGAACTTTGAGATCTGAATATCGGTGATCTATGAGAGTGGCATTGCTTCCACCCACTTAGTGAAGTATTCAGTGGCAGTGATTATGAATGTATGGCCGTCAGATGATGGTGGGTAAATCTTTCCAATCAAGTCGAAACCCCATTGAGAGAAGGGCCACAGTGCTAGGAAGGGCTAAAGATCCTGTGTTGGAGCGTGAATCAAATCCGCATGTTGTTGGCATGGGAGACACTTTTTCACAAGTTCACAAGCATCATGCTCTAGGGTAGGCCAATAATATCCAGCTTAGAGAATCCTTTTGGCTAGGGCCATACCATTTGAGTGAGCTCCACAAACACCACCATGTACCTCTATTAGTGTTGTGTGGGCTTTGGTCTCATTCATACAACTAAGGAGAATCCCATCATACCCGTGACGATAAAGTGTATCACCGATGATAATGTAATGGGCCGAACATTGAATAAAGGATTTTTGTTGGTTCCGTGTGAGGTCTGGGGGTAGGATATTATCATGGAGATAGGTATATATGTCCTGATACGAGGGGGAGGTGGGACATACGATATCACACACCATATCAGTCTCAGGAAAATCATATGCTAGGATTAAAAATTGTTCGAAAAGGAACTCACATTCAGTCCGGTCCTTAGGCATGTCAATTAGGGAACCAATAGTGGCCATTGCATTTGTTGCTTTATTCTGTAGCTGAGGAATTTGGTCAAATTGTATGAAGGTGAAATATTTCTTGAAATCATCCACCATGCGCTTGTAGGGTAACATCTTATCATCCTTTGTGAGGAATTCATCATTAACTTGCTTGATGACTAATAATGAATCACCAAAGACTTTCAAGTGAGTTATATGCCACTGTTTTGCAATTTGGAGGCCGGTGAGGAGGGCTTCATACTATGTGATGTTGTTGGTACATGGGAATGCTATCCTGAATGATTTTGGAATGTAGTCACCTTGAGGGGTAACTAATAAAATCCCTGCGCCTGATCCATTATGAGTGTATGAGCCATCAAAATACAGTGTCCAAGTTGGTGCTTCTGTAACTATGTAAACTTCTTCGTCTGGAAATTTAGTGTCCAGAGGGTAAGCATCTACTAATGGTCCTCGGCCAACTAATCAACTATGACCTATCCCTTTATGGCTTTCTACTCCACATACTCTATGTCAAATTCACTTAGAAGCATGACCCACTTGGCCATGCGGCCAGTTAGAGTAGTTCTAGATAACAAATACTTCAATGGATCAATTTTAGCAATTAATTTGAATGGATGGTTGAGCATGTAGTGTTGGAGTTTTTGTGTGCTAAAGACTAGTGTGAGGTAGGCCTTTTCCATGGGAGAGTAGTTTAATTCATAGCTGACCAATGTCTGATTGATGTAGTAGATCGCTCTCTTTCGATGATTCATCATGTTGTGCCAACAATGCCCCCAGTGCGACTGAAGTGGCAAAGATATACAACAGGAGGGATTTCCCTGGAATAGGTGGCATCAAGATCAAAGGATGAGCTAAGTATTCTTTGATCTTATCGAAACCTGTTTGACACTGTTAGTTCCATCGGAAGGTGGATTCTTTCTTTAGGAGATGAGTGAATGGCTGACACTTATTCGCGAGTTGGGCTATGAACCGACGGATGGATTGCATCTTACCTTGGAGGCTTTTTAACTGTTTCAGATTACGCGGGGGTGGCATGTCCAGGATAGCCTTCACCTTGGAAGGATCAACCTCAATGCCCCTTCGAGAGACTATGAAGCCCAACAACTTTCCTGATGTGACACCGAAGACATAATTTTTTGGATTTAGCCGCAACTTGTAATACTCCAACCATTCAAAGATCTTTTTCAGGATGGTAGGATGTTCCACTCGTGTTCTGGATTTCCCTAACAATTCATTGACATAATCCTCCATGATGATATGGTTGAGGTCATGGAAGATGACTGTCATTTCCCTCTGATATGTTGCCCCCACATTTTTGAGACCAAAGGGAATAACATTGTAATAGAAAGTACCCCAAGGAGTTGTGAAGGTAGTCTTTTGTTGATCCTCAGGTGCAATTCAAATCTGATTATAAACAGAGAAGCCATCCATAAGGGATAGCATCTCATGTCATGTTGTGAGGTCGACCGACATGTCAATGTTAGGCAGAGGGAAGTCATCTTTTGGGCAGGACTTGTTAAGATCCCTAAAGTCTGTGCAGATCTGAATGTCTCCATTTGGTTTGGAAACTGGTACTATATTGGAGATCCACTCAGAGTAGTCAATTGGTTTGATAAAACCTACATCTAGTAACTTCTCCAATTCCTTCTTGACTAACAATGCTACCTTTGGATGCATCTTGCGGAGCTTCTGTTTGACGGGCTTGGCATCTAGGTGAACATCTATATGATGAACCACTAAGGCGGGGTCTAAGCCTGGAATATCTAAATATGACCAAGCAAAGTTAATGATTCCCTCTTGGAGTAGTTGCACAATGACTGGATACTCTTGCTATGAGAGTCACTTAGCTACATAGGTGATCTTAGGATTTTCAGTAGTACCTAGATTAACTTCTTGAGTCTCTTCAATTAGAATAGATGATCGGGTAGATAACTGAGTTCCCACAAGGGGAAGATGAACATCTCCATCTTCCAGTTCCTCTTCAAGGTTTTCGCCATTGGATGCATCCTTTATTTTTACTTTTTCAAGGTCGGGAAGTGCCTTAGGGAGGTTTTCACTAGATGACCGCTTGTTATTTTTCTTATTCTTATTTTTGTGACTGGAGTGTTCATCCTCCCCCAATCCCATGAGGTTGACATATGTATCAGCAGACATATTGATAGGTGTGCTATTACCTAGGTCCCAATCAATAAGCTCGGGGTGACGAAAGGATAGGCTAATGGTACAGACGGATAGGCATTCGAACATGGATGATAGGTCAGTGTGATTGACATCATCGTATGCACGTATGATGGATTCCTCCTCCGGTATGTCTTCCAATGAGCCATTGTCCATGGTGACACTATTGGAGGTATTAGATGATGTTGTAGGGCCTTTCTTCTTTTTATCGTATCTGATGCCTATGTTCTTTAGCAGCTTTGATGTGTCAATAGGTTGCAACTACCCCTGTTCTTCTTTACCTAGGCCCCTACCTTGGTAGTTATACTTTTCTGCAAACTTGGCTGACCAAGGATATGCTTCTTGAACATATTCCTTTAGAGGGGGATCTGGTTGGGGTTCTTCTCGGTATACCCATTGACTTATATCCTCTTCTGGTGCATCTATCTTGATACTAGGGGACCTGAAAGTGGTGGTAGGGATGTTTTTACCACTGAAGGTGACAGTCTTGTCTTCCTTTGGAGTAGCGTGTGAAGGTTGACCATACTCATGTGGTGATGGTGGCATGGTTGCTATATTAAGAGCAGTATGCATTTCGTATTCACCACACCCTTTGTCAATGATCTAGAATTTTGTCATTGTAGGATCACTGGTGGAAGATGGAGTGATTGTTGTGGTGGAGGGTGGATTAGTGGATGATGACTGAGATGCCCCCATTTTGACCCCAAGACAATAATGTAAATGGAGAAATGATGCTTCTAAATCACAAAAATATTCAAATGGTTGGGGGTCAACATAGATGGTGACTTCTTGTCTGTTGACTAGAAATTTTAGGCACTGATGGTATGTGGAGGGGACGGCTTGCATGGAGCCATGGGCGGCCAAGGAGGAGATTATATGGCAAGTCCAGATCAAGGACATGACAGGTAGTGTACTGAACCATAGGTCCCACTTGGATAGGAAGAATGATAATTCCCTCTGAATTCCTTTATGCATTATCATAGGCCTTGATCGTGATGATCTGATTACTTAAATTTTCTTGAGTATACCCCACCTGTTTTATGAATTTCAGAGTACACAAATTGAGGGCAGAACCATTATCTACCAAGACCCTTTTTATTTTATGACGGGAAACAATGACTTCAATATGCAAGGGGAAATTATGATTGACATTGATATTTGCAATGTCATTTTGGCTGAAGTGCAGTTGATGAGATAAAGCCAAGTGTCCTACCAAACCTTGGAATCGTGTAGGATCAATGTCATTAGGTACATGGGTTTACTGCAAGGCTCTGTTGAGGATTTCTTGATGTACAGGAGAAGACTTAAGCAAATCCAAGATGGAGATATGAGCAAGGCTCTTTCCTAAGTGATCAAGGATGATGTACTGAGAGCTTACAGGAGCTGATTGGGCAGGTGCGGAGGCCACAGGGACAGTGATGTGGGTTCATTGTGTAGTAACACGCTGAGGGTCTTTGGCTTTGACATGTATCATGGATACACGGGGTTCCACCTACTCAATGTAATGAATAATACCCTCGTAATTGAGGGGTAAATTCTTATAGCTCACGTTATTGTGTTGTTGTCTTGCGGATTACTGTTGGAGGTGCTCGGGCCTTGATTATGGTTTGGAAAGGCACTTTGATATATCTGCAATTGAGCATTGGATGACAAAGCTTGACTGGTGTCAACTTTGATATCTCCTCAATCAATAAGATCTTGGACATAGTTTTTAAGACCTTAACACTTATTCAAAGAGTGTCCCTTGATTTTATGGAACTCACAATATTCATTTTCCCTAAACCATGCAAGCTTGGGTTTGGATTCATCAAGTGGCTTGGTAACAGAATACGTGATTGGATAGTTGATCTGTAACAACTTATTGAAGACGACACTCAGGGGTTCTCCTAATTGAGCATACTGACATTTAGTGTTCCCCTAGTTGTTCTGATTTGACTATTGAGGAGGAGGAGGTGCCCCCTGTGGTACATATATGGTGTTACGTATGAATGGTTGTTGTCTCTGGGATGTATTAGCCACTTGGACATGTATAGTATCAGTGACGTCGTCATTTACTGCATTCTTGTTCTTGTTCCAAAAATGTGGCTTGTCATTGAATGAATTTCTTTATCCTGGTTATATATTTTGATGTGCCCTTTGGCAACAAGGTCACATTCAAGGATAGGTCCCTTTTCCACTAGCTCCGCGAAAGTGGTGACACAATGTAACCTAAAGTTATGAGCCATGTCGGGATGAGAGTTCTCCACGAAGAGGGTGACCATGTCCTTTTCTTTTAGAGGAATCTTCATTTGGCTTGCCAACGCACACCACCTTTGAAGATAGCTAGCAAAGGTTTCCCCCTCCCATTGTTTCTCTTTGAGGAGATCTAAGGTGTCAGTGTCCTCCAAATTGAAGGAGAAGTAGGATACAAATTTTTCTGAAAGGTCCACGAAAGATTTTATGGACCCTCTTTCGAGGGTCATGAACCATTCTAGGGCAATGCCTGTCAGGCTCCATGGAAACAGGCGCAAGAGATAATTGTCATTGTGCATAACTTCTTGAAACTAGGAGTAAAACTCCTGTAAGTGGGCCTTGGGATCCTTGTTCCCCTTGTATCTGTCAAATTTTGGTATTTCAAAATGTTTAGGGAAGGGGATCAACGAGATGGAGGGATCAAACGGATATGGGCATATGTCTTCGAACTTGAATGATTGTTTGTCAGTCCCTGCTTGAAGATCTCTCAAAGTAGCCTTAATTTCTAGCAAATCTGAGTTTACTGGTGGCGGGTTGGATGGATATGGATGCGAGGATGATAGAGGATCCTGCTAAGAGAGAGTTGGATTGTTGAGGTATGGGTTTGGATGGTGGAATGATGACATCCCTTGTTGGTATGTCGGGGGATTTTGTTGATATGTGGGTTGTTGTTGGGAGGTATAGTATGGATTTGTTTGATAAAAATGTGAGGTGGGTTGTTGAGGAGCTTGGATCTGATGTTGCAGATTGACCTGTTGATACTGGGGGTATTGTTGTGATTGTTGGGAGGCCGCATAAGGTGGTTGTTGCTGGGACTGTTGTTGGTAATAATAATGTTGTGATGGTTGTTGATGTGATGTGAGATGTTGTGTGGGGCGAGACAGGATGTTGTATTGTGTTTGAACTCGCGGTCGTAGGATGGATGTGAGGAAGGGGGATATGGTCTGAGTGGGAGGTTGGGATGGATTGCTTTGCAGCTAGTATGGTGGTTGTTGCGATGAAAATAGCGGTTGTTGTTGTTGGGGTGGCTGAGATAATGTAGGGGGATTTTGTAGGGGAGGTTGTTGGGTACCGAAGGGAACTTGTGGAGGTGGTAGATTAGATTGAGGCAAGTGTGGGGATGCATATGAAGGTGATGGTTGGGTTATGGCCCCAGAAGGTTGAGGCAATGTAGTGAAAGGGTTGCCCCCAGTGTTGACAGGAGGTGGATTTGAAGGGGGTGGTGTCAGTAGCATTAGAGGTTGTGGTTGCGGGACATTTTGTGGCATGCCAAAGGAAAAAGGATCATTGGGATCAATGGTTTGGGGTGCCCCTATGACTGAGATTGCGGGATGCAGGGGATTGCTAACAGGATACAAAACGATGTTGTCGAATTCAGGTTGATGCCAACCTTCTACGGAAGGAACATTGGGGACGTATGAACTACCTGGTATGTTGTGTGAACCTTGGGGTATATTAGGTGCGGAACCACCATACATGGACAGGTCGATACCTGACGGTAGTTTGATACCCTTGTCAATTAAGTGAGCCAAAATTTCTTCGCCATGTTTTTCAAGAAGGCGATCTGTCATTTGCACATTGACTGGGTTACTAAAGTGTTCCTCAAACATAATTTTGGGTTGAATGACCATGTTTTCATCCCCCGGGGGTGATGTGTTTTAACCATCGATATTGGATTGTGATGATGTTCCATTGTGAGGATCCCGAGAAATGTTTGCACTATTATTGAGGTCTTGTGAGGCATTAGTTGCATTGTTCGGGTCTTGAGGGATGTTTGGTTGGGATTGTTGTTCGGCCATTTTCCTTGTTTGTGACCGGGTTTGAACGGGCATGCAAGATGATATGATGGACTAGGATGCTAGAATGACCTTGGCGATGAAAGGATCGATTTGATTTGATGATTGATTAGCCGACGAGGATGTGGCTCGATAGGATTGATTGGATTTTGATGATTAATTTTCCGACGAGGATGTGGCTTGATATGATTGATTCGATTTGTCTAAAGTGGATTGGGTTGATTGGTAGATGATGAGGCGATCCGAATTGGATGATATAATGATTTGATTTGGATCGATGATTGGTTAGGATGAATGATAGTGATCGAAATCCAAAACCAAGTTCAAGAGTGATCCTTGGTGACGCTAGGTGTTGATTAATCGATTAGAGGGGGGATGTATAATAATGGCACCGAATCCAACTTGAGATAGAAGTGGATTGGTTGGGCCGACAAAGATGACCAACTTAGGATGGATAGCGATCCAAAGTTGGTTTTGATGGATGACGATTAGAGATAAACACCTAGGTCAAATTGGATAACCGCTCTAATGGGGTTTTGATTGTCTGAAACATGGAAATGATAATCAGAACGTGGGTTCTGAATGGGTGAAAAAATGCATGAGCTGAGGGGATGAACATTTAGGATGGCAAATGGATTCTTGAAATGGGTGTACAAATGTTCGAAACAGAGAGACGAGTGATCGAGACAGTGAAACGAGGGTCCCGATTGGCGAAGTGGATAAAAAAGTTGATTGATCAAGGGTTAGGTCCACCCCTGTGAAGGGAAGGTCCACCCAAGGAGAAAAATTAGTCAAATTCGGTCAAAATAGGCTTGAAACAAGTAGGTCAATAGGTCAATTCCACCCCTAGATGGGTCAGGTCCGCCCAAGGAGAAAAAATTGATCAAATTAGGTCAAAACAGGCCTGAAACAGGTGGGTCAACAGGTCAAGTCTACCCCTAGATGGTTCAGGTCCACCCAAGGAGAAAAAGTTGATCAAATTAGGTCAAAATAGGCCTGAAAAAGATGTTTCAATAGGTCAAGTCTATCCCTAGGTGGGTCAGGTCCACCCAAGGAGAAAAAATTGATCAAATTAGGTCAAAACAGGCTTGAAAAAGATGGTTCAACAGGTCAAGTCCGCCCCTATGTGGGTCAAGTCCGCCCAAGGAGCAAAAATTGATCAAATTAGGTCAAAACAGGCTCCAAAAGGACTAGTTTATAGGTCAGGTCCGCCCCTGGATGAGGGAAAGTCCACCCAAGGAGAAAAAGTTGGTCAAATTTTTCATAGAGGGGGGAAAATTCGGCTGTTTACAGGTCAGATCCGGTTATTTGTGAGGGAAAATCTGGCTATTTGTAAGGGAAAATCTAGCTATTTGTACGGGAAAATCTGCCTATTTGTGGGTCAAATTTGGCTATTTGTGAGGCAAATCCAGAAGTTTGTGGGTCAAATCCGGCTGTTTGTGGGTCAAATCTGGCTGTTTGTGGGTCAAATCCACCTGTTTGTGAGGGAAAATCTAGCCGTTTGTGGGTCAAATCTAGTTGTTTGTGAGTTTGACTTGATTTTTAAAAAAAAGACTAAGGAAAAGGACTCAAAACATAGCAATCATCAATCAAAAGGTTATGGATGAGTGAAATAAATCAGACAATCATTGGTTTCGTACAAAGAAGACAATTCAGACAATCACAAGCCTAAGTCTAGTAGAGAGGGTATGATCGACAAATTCCTCTAATCTAGAATGAACATGGATACTAGGGAGTCCTTGATATACACCCGATACGTGAGGCCCAAACCGTGAACACCAACCCGTTACAAGCGTGAGTCGAGAACTTGAAAGGCTCAGACCAACTCTTCACATCATCTCGATGCTTCACTAATTACAACGCGGTTGGATTGAGATACAACTTTCGCTCTCCCCCCTTTATATACCCTGACGGTACGCGTGGTTGGAATGGTCCCTTGGGGTGATGAAATCCCCAAGTAGGTCCCGCTAAGAAAAATAAAAAGGGGTGGACTCAAAGGATGTGGTGAGCTACAATTTCTCATCACCCAGGATCGTCGAATGGCGCAAGGGGATTGAATATGTCAAATAAATCACCCAAAAACATGGTAAAAAAAGTTGATTGACACCTCCTAGTTATACTATGTACCTAAATTAGGGGTTAAAAACCCTTAAAACAGCCAAAAGATTGTTGAAAATTGAAATTTTACCTTCTGGAAAAAAGCTGTCTAGGGAAAATCTGCCTGTTTGTGAGAGAAAATCTGATTATTTGTGAGGGAAAATCTTCCTGTTTGTGAGGGAAAATCCGCCTGTCTGTGAGGGAAAATCCGCATGTTTGTGAAAAGTTGGCCAAAAACAACTTCAGAGGTCTATGGAGGGCAGGTCCGCCCCAAGAAGGTCAAATCTGCCCCTGTGTAGGTCGGGTCCACCCCTTTGTGACCTATACCTGCAAAAATTCAAAAAATAGAAAACATGAAAGCAAGAGACCCGTTTGTGGGTCCCACCGGGCGTGCCAGAAATGTGATAGGGTGAATTTATGTGTCAGAATACGAGCAGCAAAAAAAAGAGTGCAAAATAACACTAAAAACAACCTACACCTCAAGATTAGCCTAGTTCGATTCAATACAAAATAAATAAGACAAATAAAACTTTTCACCTTGTGTTGAATCGATCCTTTGGTTGGCCCTTCTATCTTTGGTGTTGTATGCTCCTTGGATGGCACAAGATGCAAGCTAGATGATAATATGATAATGGATGAAAGTGGATGCAAGTGTGAAAAATGGCTAAATATGGCTCCTAAAAAAAATTTGCAAGAGTTTGGCTACAATGCAGAATCTCTCCAAAATGAGAGAAAAGAGGGGGTATTTATAGAGAATTTGGAATTCTCTAGGGAAATGGACGGTCAAAATTGAGCCACCAAGATCAAGATGTAGGGCTACGGTGAGTTGAGAACTCACAATTCCTCACATCTTGACATGTGGCATGTGAAGTGGCTCAAAAAGGTGAAGTGGACATGAGGTGGAGTGGTAGTACATGACATGTATAGGGTACATAGTACCTTGGGATTGGGACAAGATATCCTCATAAAGGAGGTACTTGTCCCCATGTGGGTGAGAGGACATATGGGGAATTAAAAATTCCTCAAATATTTTTATTGGGATGAGAGAAGGAATTTAAAATTCCTTTAAATGCATTGGGGGATTAAATATGAATTAAAAATTCACATGGGGAATGGAGATGCCTTGTTCAAAAAGAGAAAGCTTTTAATGAAGTTGACTAAGGACACATTCCATAAATGATATGGGGGTTAAAGATGACCTAATTATGTGATTAAGGTTGTGCAAGTACTTGATTAGACTAATTAAAGACTCATTAGAGGCAAGTGGGAAATTATGGAGGATGGGACCCTAATGATGATTAGGGGTGTGCACATCTTAATCATAAATTAATTATGACTAAGAAAGAATGTTAGATTGCTTAGAGGGATTAGAGGCCAGCTTGCAAAAGTTGGAGGATGTGACAATGAGAGAGAAAATAAGGAATTTAAAAATAAATTTAAAATTATAAAAGATAATATGACTAAATTAAATAAAGTGATGCATTTATTTAATTTAGAGAGGAAAGAGGGGAAAAGTATTTATTAAATTAAATACTTTGGGAAACCTTATGCAAGATGAATGATTTAATTAATACCGGCAAAGAGGATGATTTAAATTAGCAAATGAATTATTAAGGATATGACTTTGACCATATGGAAGTGGTCAAATTTGGATGTCTACAACTACAAATGAATACAAGGAGAAATTCAAAGCAAGTTCAGCCAAGCTCGATGAACTGATTAAAGGTCAGAGGACTAATGGTGACAAGTGAGGTCTTGGCTATGAAGAAGGAGAAGGTTCCAGATCTAGACAAAGAAATTCTAAAAAAGGGAGTTTTAGGCAAGGAAATCAGATGAATGGAGCTAGAAGGAATCCGGTAAGACAACCAAATGCTCAAAGATTCAATGGTTATTGTTTTACTTGCAGTAAATTTGGTCACATGGCTTCTCAGTGTAGAAGCAAGATGAATCCAAAAGGACCATCATTCTCAGGTCAGTGCTTTAATTGTAATAATTTTGTTCATAAATCAAGTGAATGCAAAATTGTGATGAACAACTTTCATAGAGATGCCAGATGATATGCATGCAATAGACTTGGGCATATTGCTAACCAATGCAGATCAAAGAAAAATCAGTGGAATAGTAGGTCTGGATAGAGAAATGTTGTGCGTTACAACTGCAACAAATTTGGCCACACTGCTAGATTCTGTTGGAGCAGAAGAGGTCTGGTAAAACAAAACATGCAGTGAGATGTTAAGGGAAAAGGAAAAGTCACTACAAATGTAATCAGGAGGAAAATGCAGAAGAAATGAGTGAAGAAGGATCCCTTTGTTGAAGGAAATGCGTTTGCACCATAATTTGCTTCTGGTAATTCCTTCATGAATTAGTTTTAGGCCTTTGGCCTAGGGGGAGCTGTCAAAAAAATCTCTTAACCCCCTACCAGTAACTAGCACAAGAATGTGGATAAGTCTAGTGAGTGCATATATACCTTTTAGATGTTGTTCAACTAATTGGAGATAGTACCATAAAATATTTGAGATCCGTGGAAGAATTATTTGTCTCAGTACATGGAAACAGGGTAACCAGATGAATTAGGGTAAAAGCATTTATTGCAACAAAAAGGATTAGTTGTGCAAACGATAAAAATTCATTTTATCTTTCATTTGTCACTTTACATTTTGGAGAAAATAGTTTGGAGAGCCCTGGAGTGAACTTTGTTGAGTTGTGGCAAGATTCAAGTGTGAAGAAGATTCAGCAATCAAAACTCCAATCCGACAAAAAGGTATTTAAAAAAAACCAGTGAATTTGTGAATTTGTAAAAATAGCCACTCCATTGGTAGTTGAGGTTAAGGATAGACCCCATCCAAAGTTCAAGTGGAATCTTTATAAGTTTGTTGAGACCGAGCCCCTAGGTGCATTTTCGTCTGTACCGTACGAAGTCTTGCACACTAAAGATATTAGGGCTTATATACATGCCAATATTGAAGAGTTATGAAGCTCTCAAATGCTGAATTTATATTCCAACCACATAATTGGAGAAGACTTCATTGTTAAGCCCAAATACAAAACCCTAGAAGTGAAGAAGTTTACACAGTTTATGAAATTTCCCATATTTGAGGAAAGTGAATGGGTGTGATATATTTTGAGTAGAGTTCATGCCAAGTTCATGTGGTTGAATATACCTTTCAAGATTATGAAAGAGGCTATAAGCAAAGTCACGGGTCTAAATTCCTCTAGTGGACTGCCAGTCTTGAAATCTGTAAAGAATCAGATGGTTACTGATAAAATAGGTGCAACATTTGATAGAAGGGCAATGACAATCGAAGATATTGTTGAAGTGGATGTGAAATTTGCATCAATGGTCATTGGCTACAAGGTCTACCACTCCAATTGGGATAATTCAGTATCTGGTATGACCATTTATGCAGCTTATTAGATGGTAAAATAAAATGTTGATTATGAGCTGTGTGAGCTACTCAGAAGTTAGTTGATGGAGAATCTAGGTAAGATTAAGAAGGAAAAAAATAACTCTTTTAAGTATGGTAATTTGTTGTTGTGTTTGTTCTTTTATTTCATGAGTGAGGTTCTGGGTGTTGTGAAAGTTCATTGGAAAAATAATCAGCTTGTAGCTGTGAAAATAAGAGATATATTATTTGGAAGCGATGATCGTCAAACACGAAATACTACCCTCTGGGGGTACTTAAAAAAAAATTAGAATATGATGCATGCCAAAGAAAGAATTCCCACCTCAATTGTAGAGAAGTACAAAGATACAATCTGTTTCATGGTGGATATTGATCAATGCCATATGGAACCCGTTGATCCCAGGACGATATGGATTATGCCTATGGGATATGAAGTAGAGTAGAACATCTTGAAAGTGTACGTGAAAAATTTGTTGAGCATGCCTTTGGATCCAGCAGAAGAAAGGTTTGGATCTTATGCAGAAAAGAGCATGCAAGTCCATGATCAATTACAGAAGCCAAAGATAGTCAGAAGAGTAAGGAAAGAAGTAGAATTGTTTGCAGAAAACATGGGCATACCTATAGAAAAATTGAAAGAAGCTAGAAGAAACAGAGATGAAGCTAAAGTAGGAAAAGAGTCAGCAAGAACCAAATCTGCTAGTCCGGCAGGATCCTCTGCCCATACTAGATCAACAAGGAGTTCCCCATCTGCTCTTGCAACCAACCCAGTTCCTATGCAAACCCAAGACAAGGGTTTCGGTAAGAGGAAGAAGAAAAAGAGCTCAAGAACCTATGAAGTCATCTCAGAAAGTGAGGAGATTGAGTCAGATGAAGTTGTGAAAGAAATGAAGAGGAAATCTTCTAGTGAGGAAGAAAAGGAAAAGAAGGAAAAAACTAACATACCAGCTATGACAGTTGAAGAAGTTGAGAATGTTGTTTTCAAGGATGGAAACCTCAAGCCCCTATACAAATGGTATGAAATTTTTGATGAATCAAGTCAAAGAATTCTTGAAGAGGCAACAATAAAACATCTGAATATTTTCAACAAAGTTCTTGTTGAAATTATGTTTGGTTTACCTAAGAGTCTATATGATGTTTTGGAGGTGAGAAGAGTAAATGCTAGAACAGAAGAAGAGCATATGAGAAAAATAATTCTTGCAGACTTGTGTCCAGAAATGTCTATTGAGGAGATGAATTCACTCCTGGAAAAAGCCAATAGGGAATTCAAAAGCAAAATAAGGGTGAACAAACTTATGATCGGTGAAACTCGTATTGTTGTTGATGAAACCATGAAAATTCTGGAAGCATTTCTATCAATAAACAAGATCAATGTTGAAGAAGTGAATGTTGAAGATGTTGTATTTGATCTAGTAAATGAGGAGGTGAATGTGGATACTGAGGATAATTAGATTCCTCCTGATATGGATAACACAAAAGCACCTATGGAAATTGAAGTTCCTAAGGTTGTATTAGCTAGAGAAAAGGAGACACCGAATGAAGAAGCTAAAGCTCCTAAATTCAATCAAGAAACAGTTACTGTGGAACCAAAGGTTGAAGAAGAAGAAGAAAAGGTTCAGGGTAAGGAAATCCCAGTGGAAGCAAGAGACACTGCCAAGGCAGTAAAGGAATCTCTGGTGGATCAACAGGAATAACTTGATCCTAAATTGGTTGAAGGCCCAATCAATCTATCCACCTTATCCCCAATTCAAATAATGAAGGTTGCATCAATTGCACAAGCTAAAGCCAGTGAGAAGATTTTGAAGTCTCACATGGAGGACATTGAATTATTAAGTCTTGCATCTAGAGTTCTGGAGAAAATTATGCCAACTCATGTTAAGGATCCATCCAATTCCTCTTTCGGTGAACTAAAGAAGCTCATAAATTCTGTAAGTACTCATTTCAAGTCTCTTGAAAAATCAGCCATGGTTAAAGTGCAGAAGGAGTTTGATGGAAAAAGATTTAGTTGGTTAAAAGAAGTGATTGTTAAGGATAAAACTCTGTTAGCCACCTATATGAAGAATATTCAAGATTCTATATCTGAAGGTGGAAAGGGCTATAATTCATGTTTTATTTTGTCCAAATTCACTAAAGACAATGAGAAGAAGGTGAAGGATCTTGAAAAAAAATTGGCTGCCATCTCTGATGCTTTTGATCTGTTAGCTGGAAATGTTGGTGAGCAAGAAGGTCAAGTAATATCTCTACTTGAAAAAATAAGGAGTTTGAAGCATGAAAATGACAAGATTGTAGGAAGAGCATGTGAACTCAGAGGACTAATTAGTCTAGAGATTGAAATAATGGTGAATGCTTTAAAGGAAGCCAAAGATGCTATGGCAGTTAGTGACCCAATGTATCCCGAGATTGCAGAAAGTCAATCTTATTTAGTTTGTGGTCACATAACAATTCTAGAGAGTTTCAAAAGGGTTTGGGACATAAATTTGAGTGTGTTGAAGAGAGATTTTGCAAATATTTTCCAATTTGTGTAAGTTACCAGATCATGCCTGTACAGTTTGAAATTTTGTTATCTTTTTGGTTCCCCAATTTTTCAACTGATGTCAAAGGGGGAGAGTTGTACAATGAAAAATGTATATTCGTCTTAGGGGGAGTTACATTTCTAAGCTGAGATTGAAGATTCTTTTTGAATTTTTGAAGTGGCAGTGTAATTCATTTTGGTACTGATCTGACACTTAGTCATTTTTCACTAAGTGTTGCCATCAATGCCAAAGGGGGAGATTTTTGGAAAGAGACACTGCAATATACTTTGGTGTTGTCATTTATGGCAACCATAGTCAGTGATTGGATCTACATGTCATCATTTACTTCCATCGACAGACAGATTGAGGACAGTCAGGAAGAACAGAGCATCCGGCAGTTTTGTGTTCTTCTATTCTCATGCAAATTTTTTGTTGTTATTTTGAGTTGTGGATCTTATGGGAGGTTAATCAATGTATTTCTTGTGCTTTCAAAAATTCTCAGTGACTTGTATCAAGTTTTATGCAATTCTGGAGGTCTGGTTGGATATCTTTCTATTCATCAGTATTTTGTGGCCAACCCAGATGATTTTAAGTGTCGCAGATATTCGAGGAGTGTCTACTCAATTTTTTTTGTGTTTGATCATCTTGATTTGGGTCTGAGCTAAGTTATGACCAACTGTTGTGCGTGTGCATTGAATATTATTCATGATTTGAGCTGACAGTTGTAAATATTAAGTTTTATTGAAGCTGACAAGTTGTGATTAAATTCTTAGTCGCGGATATATATAAATGTTCAATTATACCATTTTGTGTATGTAGAAGGTGTGTCGATGCATCTTGCGAACATCAGAAGGGTGATTGAGTGATTTATGCATAGTTTCACTTGCGCATTAAAGATTTTGTGGTGAAAGTTAGAGCAGAGTAGAGAAGTAGTGCAAAATTAGTCAGAAGGACAAAAGATCGACTACTAAGCCTAACCAAAACTGTAATCAAGCATTTGTAGATGCTATTCTCTCAGTTCATTCTCTTGGATCTAATCTAAATCTTTGTAAGGTAGTGTGTCTTTCTATTTTAAGCAGTGAGATCTAGGTAGTGAGCCTGAATGCAAGTGCATTCTCTTATTATAAACTTCCTTTTTAGTATACTCAGATCATATTGTGGATTAGCCATCCACTGTGGTTTTTCCCCTAACAGGGTTTCCACGTAAAAATCCTTGTGTTATGGTGTTGTGGTTGTTTTCTTTTTGTTTATGCATATTTCTTGTGGTTGAATGTTTTAAGTGGGTTAAAGATCAAAATAATAAATCTATTTTTTGCACAACACTGATTCACCCCCCCTCTCAGTGTTGCTTGTTTCCAACATGTTCAAATTTGTAATCAATTGTCAACTTATATATTTTGGAATTCTAAATTGATATTAATAATCTAGTTGTGACATATATAGATTATTAAGGGTCATGTGTTGCAAGTATGTGCAGTTCGTGTTGTCATTGATGTCAAAAAATCTATGTTGTTGTTGTATTGATGTCCAACTTGGTGATGCTTTGATTAGTTGCATTATGTTGTCATTAGTAGTATTAGTAGTATCACTCGTTTTAACCTTTATTGTTGATTTTGATGATTATATGTGTGCTTGAGTTGAATGTGTTCTAGATGATGAGAATTTGTGTATGGTGCTTGGTTTCTAAGCACTTTTGAGGAAAAATGAATAAAAGAGAAAACCGTGTGGTTGAGAGGTATTTAGTGTAGTAGAGTAGTGATCTAGTTCTGCTCCACATTTATTCATGCTTGAAGATCTACTTGTGTGATTCAGATATTTTGATTAGAGGTGTTCAAAGGTGTTATATCTAGAGTTTTAGGTTTTGGATCATTGTACTTGGAGAAAGTGGTGTTCACCAGTATGTGAATAGTGTGATGTATTGATGTCTAAGTGAAATGGTTTTTCTTCGCATTTCTCTGTAGTTTGGTTTTTGGTCTTGCGGTTCTGTTAGTGTGCTTATATTTCACATATCTATCTTTAGTATTATTTTTTTGAAGTTTGATGCTCCCAAGGTTGGATTCATGTGTTATAATATGAGGAAAGTTAATTGGGTGTGTAGGATGAGTATGTTCTTCAGGTGAAAGCTGTTGCAAAGGAGTTTTTTAGACTTCAGGGTGTTTATGGAACATTTTAGATTGTGTTCAAGTGATGTATGTTGTTTGGGAGTCATATTTGAATCAAAGAAAGTGTATATTTAAATATTCAATGGTGTTTACATAGGTTCAACCTACCTTGGGTGTTTACACTAATTATAGATATGCTTTGGTGTTTGTGGAAGAGTGGTATGGCTTGTATGTGTGTATTTGGGTCTAAGTTAAGGTGTGGTGTGATCCTATTTCATTCCTTTCCACTGTGGAAATTCTTAGTATCAACCTAATTTAATTTTGCACAGTTGAGGTACATAGCCAACCTTGTCAATTACTTTCAAGGTTGTGGATGGTACAAATAAGTGTTGAGTTGATGGAGAATTATAGATGGTGTGTATGATGAGATGTATAGAGTTGTAAAGTGTGAAAGTCCAAAATATAGTGTGAGATTCAATGTGTTAGACTAATAGAAGCAATGAGCAAAGGGTGTCTACATCTTTTAGAGAGATTGTAGATGTATTGGTGAAGCTGTGGTGGAATTTTTTTGTTGCTTTGAGATAGATTTCTCATTGTAACAATCTTCTTTCTTCTTTTTTCTTCTTCTTTATAATCTGGTAGTGAGCCCTCCAACAATGATCCTATTGTATTTGGTGTTGCAATTACTTTATATTGTGAGCTAATCATCACCATGGTTATTCCCTTCTTGGGTTTTCCACGTAAATTTGGTGTTCTCATGTGTTTGGACATATTTGCATTACTATTTCTCATGTTGGCTTTCTTCTAATGCATGATAAGGGTTTAAATGGTTGTTAAAAGTTTAAGGACTAATGTAGATATGAATGTTGAAAAAGGTTTTAATTTTTTAATGTACAACTGATTCACCCCCCTCTTAGTTGTCTTGTGCATTCAACATCATGCATGTCATTCTATGTAGTTTACTATATTCCTTGGGATTTGTTCACAAGATTGTTCATTTCATCTAGCATGGGGAGAAGACCAGATAAATTTAAGAGTGTCTTTATATCACTTAACTTATGTAAGAGTCTAGGAGCTTTGTCTTTTGTGTGGTGATGTTTGTACATTACTCCAATCAAGGATTGATATTCTAAAAAAACTTTTTGTGTTGGTCCATACAAGGATATCCATATGGTATCAACATCCTTAAGAAGCTTGTTTCTTGTTGTTATTCCCAAAAAAAAATTAAAACTCCACAAACCATTTGGGACTTCAATAGAATTATGAGTAGAGCTCACAAACTATATTTTCAACTTTTGATAATTTTAAGGAAACTTGCTTACAATTTTAAATGCTAAATTCATTATGTGGTCCATGTAGTGAATGGAAATCGTGTATGGTGAACAAGTAGTTTGTGACTTTACACAGAGACTGTTCCTATGACCTTGCAAAACTGAAGCTCCATTATTTCCTACACACACCAACTTTTTGGCAATTATGAATTCATCCGTACCTCCAATTTCATTCAAAGATTTCTTAACTAGTTCAAATAGATTTTGTGATGTCTAACTCTCCTTCATTTTATGAACACAAAGTAGATGAGGTTGGCAAACATGTTTATGTATAGTATACACATGCATACATACCCAAGAAGTATTATCTATCGTAGTAAATTCATCTAAAGATAATGCAATGAAGGTTGACTCTTTTATTTTTTCATGTAAATCTTGTCTTTCCACCTCAGCAAGACAACCTGGCCATTCCAATCAAGATTTTATTGACCAATGTGTGCTAGGAAAGTTAGGAATGCCTAAAAAAGATAATTAAATATTATATTTTGGGTAGTCTATCATAGGACGCCCTATAGAGAAAATATGAAAAAAACACTCATTTGAACAGTTTTTTTCAAATTTGCTCTTGCCATTATCTTTCCAAATTGAGATTTAATTGAACTTCCACATTCAGCAAGCTTCACCATTCTTTTCATATGTTCATAATATTCCAGGGCATGCTTAACACAAAGACATTCTTCCTTTGATTTCCATCTTACTATTGATTTTTCCTTTTAGTCTATGATTTTATTTTCATAAACTTTACTGATATGCTTTTCTATAGTGTTAAGTTTTATCTACAACTTCTTGTCCCTTTTATATTTCCAACTACAAAACTTACAATTTCATTCTATTGGAGGTTTATCTTTGTTTTCATTCTCCACTGGTTCAATGAATGGGTACTTTGATACCCAATCAATCTAAAAACTCCTTGTCATATCCCACTCGTGCCTCATTTTTTATTTGTCTTTTCTTTTCCTCTTTCTTGCAACACCAACGACATCATCTATGTAACTAGAATTGTCATCCAATTCAATTAACTCTTTCTAGCTACCTTGGATATCCCTTGGAACATCTTTTGTGGCATTTTCATCCTCATCTAAATCAATTAACATATTTTGATATTTCTCTGAGGTATTGCCTTCTTTGTTAATATTTGGTGCAAGAGTTGATGTAGTTCCATCAGGTGATCTGATGGGCTAGAAACATTGCCAAAGTATGACTGTATGGTAATTCTATATTTTTGGCATATTTATGGCCTCCCTTCACCACCCTAAGGAGTCTTACTCTTGTTCTTGCTCGACATCTCTCATGAAATAAAATCTTCCCAAAAATGTCTTCTTATTTAAAAAGGAATAATAGAATATAGATCTCATTCCCTACTAAATATCATCTTTAATATTGAAGCAAGAATGACAAAGAGATAAATAATCTTATAACACTATGCAAAAATGATCACTTACCTTTAGGTTATCACTAACTCGCTATTCGCTAATGCAACAATGCTTGTGGTTGTAATTTTGTAACTTACCTATGATATGAATCAAGAGATTCAACTCACAAGTTCAAAACTGAACAAATTGTGTAAAAATAAATTAGAAAATTTCAATTATATTTATATCAATCCATATTTGGAAAATTCCATGAGATTTTTAAATGGTATAGTAAAAATTTGGTGAATTTTGTGTAACTATACAATCATACATTTAAATGTTGGGTGGATCAAACCTCAACAAAACACATACATTGTAATTTTTAAGGCGATTATTGGCCCACGATTAGCATGGTTATCATAGTATTGGCAAAATGGGTCCTCGTACACAATTATTTTTTAATGTTATTGACGAAATGTGTCCTCATATATGCAATTATTTTTTAATGTTATTAACGAAATGGATCCTCATACACAATTATTTGTAAATTTTATTAGCGAAATGGGTCCTCACACGAAGTGAACATTTAATTTTTGGTGAAACGTGTCCTTATACACAATGTCATTTTAATAGTATTGGCGAATATATGTGGGTGATTTAATACATGATTTCGAGATTCTAGGCGAAAATATTAATTAGACCATTGAAAAAGCATAGTTTGTTATGGAAAATTTATTAATTACATATGCCTCATAAAATAAATCGATAGTGAATTTAAATGCATTGGATCAATAATTTGTGAAATTTGGGCGATTTGACCACCCTTTGGTTGCAATGTATTCATCAATTTTGACTTGGTCGATATGAACTATTCACCACTAAAAAAAATCCCTACTTCTTTCTACCTATGAATTCCATTAAATGAACAATAATATTCAAACTCTTTGCTGCAATACTCACCTCCATTATCAGATCTGAGATATTTTAATATTCTTCTTGTCTCATTCTCAACCAAACTTTTCCATTTTTTTTAAAGTTTCAAACACATCATATTTTTTTTTTAGGAAACACGCCCATATTTTCCTAGTTGCATCATCTATAAATGTGACATAGTAACAAGAGCCACCAAGAGAAGATACATGATTCTATCCCCACACGTCTATATGCACAAGCTCCAATTTCTCATCCTTCTTTTACTTGCATCTTTGAGAAATATTAATCTTTTGCTTCCCATACACACAAATTTCATAAAAATCCATGTTAATACATTTTAAACCTGGTAATAATTTCTTAGAATGATTTTTTTTTATACAATCTTTCTTCTAGTGACCCGATTTTCCATAGTACTAGCAATCTTTCCTTCCTCTGAATTGTGACCTATTTCTTGATCTTCCTCACGAATTCCCATGACCTTTGGGGCTTATTCCTCTCTCTTTTTATCTACCTTTTTTTTGCATTCAACACATTACCCGATGTTGAAGTTTCACCTGTGCTTAAATCCTTTGAATCTCCTCACTTAGAATCACACCAACAACATTATAAAATTTCAATGTATTTGAACTAGAAACAGAGTTATTAATTTCCATAACCAAGCTATTCTAGATTTTAGGTAAAGAACATAAAACCAAGAGAGCTCTAACTTCATCAAAAATAAAATTTATAGAATTTAATTGACAGGTAGCCATATTAAATTCATTTAATTGATTTGTAACTAAAACTCCTTCTACCATTTTCATATTAAATAAATGCTTCATTGAGAATACCTTATTTGAAGCTAAGATATTTTCATACAATTTCATTAATGTTTGCATCAACTCCTCTGTTGACTTCACTTTGGATATATTGAATGCCACAGATGGTTTCAAGCACAACTGAATACTTCCCAATGCATTTATGTCCAGAATTTCTCATTCTTCATCTAACATTGTTGACTATTTCTTTACTTTCCCTTGCAATGACCACCACAAATCTTTTTGACACAAATAATCTTCCATTTGCATCTTCCATAATTAAAATTCTAACTACTGAACTTCTCAACCCTCAATTTCCCCTCTTTAGACATTGCTCCCACTCAACCGTGAGACTTTCCTGCCAAATTTTTGAATACCACCGCTCTAATACCAATTTTTGGGGATCTTGGTAAGTATTGGAGCAATATATAAACAAATTTAAGCAATTATAATGTAGAAATAAATGATAGAATAGAGAACAAAAATTCACAAGGGAACAAGACAAAAAAATTTACATGGTTCACCCTTTGGGCTACGTCCACAAACACCTATCTCCCAATGGATTACAATTACATAAACCTACAATAATCTCTTGTGTGGTCCAAACAAAAAAGCTATACTTTGTGCTCTATTTTTCCCACATGTTGTTGCATGTGCACAATACAAAAACTACAACTAGCCAATATAAATTCACAAGTTACCTTGTTGCATGTTCATTTTTCACACAACTTTCCAACTTCCCTCCATGCACAATTTTTTGTGTGCAACTCCTCACATGGCTATATAGTTTCTAACTATGTGACCATTCATCTTCCAATCCACAACAAGCACAAAACACTTCAACTTTGAGCAATTTCTTAACCATTTTTAACTGAATTTAAATGGGAATAGTTTATAAATTTCTTCATTAAATTATATCAAAATTTTGCTTTGATGGCACTGCCCTCAACAACCCCCATTGGAGGCATTACCCCCAAACCCCCATTGTGGGCTCCACCCTCAGGCCTCCACCAAAGGGGTGGCCCCCCTAAACCTCGCTGGAGCGACTCTACCCCCTTGCACTCCCCTATTTAACTAATTTGGGGGGAAACCATGCTGGGAAAAGTGACTAAAATCTTAACTTGGAGTGTGATCAAGATACACATACCAAAAAACCCATAATATAAAACTCTATCCCAAGAAGAGAAAATATAGGAGGGTGATATAAACCCCTGAGAAGTGAGTGTCTATAAATTCCATAAAGCCCATGTGTGCCTCTACATAGAAGAGGGAGAATACAGATGAAAAATACCACACAATGAGTCTTATAGTAGGTCCCTATGTAATAAGAAATGCATCTTCCTTTTGAAAGAAAGAAACCTCAACCTAACAAACCACTAAATTTTCACTCAAATGGTCTTGATGTTGAATTTGAATTGTAATTGAAACTACTCATATATAGTTTTATAAGCTACTCGTGTGTCTCAATGTCAATTTTGAAATGTTATTTAAAAATATCAATGGGATCATTCACCTATAAGATTAAAAAACAATGACCTCAAAGGTGTGAGACCTAAATTGGTGTGAATCAAGATGCATCAAGATAGAAGCATGATATCACGAGGAGAGAACAAGAGGATATAGAATTAGAGATGCAACTCAATATCAAATAGAAAACATGTCCTTGATGTTGTCATCAAGATCTAGAATGTGGGATTCTAAAAACAAATGACATATGTCAAATAAATAAATCTCCTCATGATCAAGAAGGCAAGTGTGAACATGTTAAAGAGTATTCATAGGAGCATGTGGAGAAGCCAAGATCTCTATCAATGTAGTGGGTGGATATGGTGGAAAATTTGTAAATTTTAAAGGTGTAGGAGAAGAAGCAACAATAAAGGTCCCTTTATCATCACATCAATTGAGACTTTCCCAATAAACAGGATCCTCTTCAATATAATCTGTGTATGATGGATTCTCAAAATCATCGATGTGAAAAGTATATCTATTAAGTGGGATCTTTTTGGAATGGAGGTACCCACATACATCTCCCAAAGTTTTGTCCAAAGAGTGTGAATGCACTCAATTATGTGTGATCACCAACACTAAGACTAATCAATCCTATGACATGATCATTTATGTTACCATATACATGTTTTTTTCCAATGAGTACTTGGTTTTGGAATAATCCCACATAGATGGGTTAAGAGATTAGTCAATTGGCAATGCTTCAAGATGTCATCTCTCCAAGACTTTTAGTTCCCTTTTTCTAAGGTAATGATAGAAGGATGATGTGATATACACATTAGTGACATTTGGATATATTTCCCCAATATATTTGAAACTTTATATGAGTTGTTGATTACAAAATGCCTTTGTAATCCTTACAAGACTAGTACATGTGAAAGACACTTCAAAAGTTGAGTGTTATTACATTAACATCCTCCCCCTCACCAAAATAGTTCAATTTAGATGCCCTTAGTAATTATAGTTTGTGGTGCTTTACAATTTGAATGCACTTATAATATTTTTTATATTTTCTAGGTTTTCAAAGGGTCTAAGAAAAATACTAAAAGTGATTCTAGAATAAAATACGAGAAAATGAATAGCACTACTATAAATTACATGAAAAAATACACTTTTTAAAAATTAGTGTAATAACCCGTACCCCTTTGAACGATATTTTTGTGGTTACACAATTTTGACAATATTATTGTGTCAAACTAATTTTACATGATTTGATCTGAAGCAGTTGATCTTCAATATATATAAGTTAAAAATAAACTAATATTTGGAAATTCTAATTGATACCATAAAACACCAATATATTTGAATTTATTCTACGGCTTGGAAATAAATTGTTTTCATACCATAATATTTAGATATATTGCAAATATAAATTTTGGACCACGCATATGGTAAATTTCTAAATGCATTGCATGTATGTGTTTCAGATAATACAATATAAAATATGATTCTGTCCTTTCAGGATTTAATACATTAAATGTACTTCAGAAACTTATTACACAACACCAAATATTTTAAATGTTCTGACCTGACATAAGCATCTCCTTAGAAACCTGATGCCAAAGTTATATCTGTGGCAGCTGGAAATATGAGTTTCACTCTCCCAGTAAGCAATAAAATAATAGCGCCCTCCACTATATAAAATTGTGCCTAAAAAATGAGAGTCTGAGTCCCAGTATGTTTTTGTTATCGATCCGACAAGGATATATAGCTGAGAAGATAGACTTAATGTTATCGCTGCATATATTAATAAAAACATCTCAATATATAAGATGATCCTGGTAGTGTAAATCCCATAGCTCCTAAAATAAAATTAGTTTTCTTGAAATATAATCATCAATAATCTAAATATTGCAATTCGTTTTTAACCTGGCAGTCTGATATAAACTTTGATGGCTGCAACAATCATAAAATAACTTTCTCATATATAAATTGTAATAACTGCCATCAATATAAAATGGATTTCACCTGATATATCCTTATGGGCTCTAGGAAAATTCATCGCCAGCAATTCACCGATGGAAAATTCATCGTGGGAAAATTCGCCATTAATGTTTTTTAATATATATTTCAAAAACTTTGATTTTTTTTCAAAAGAATAATTTGATTTATGATAATAAAAAATTAATCGCATTAACTTTAAAGAATTTGATTTATGATAAAAAAAATTTATATTTTTCAATATATTTTACAATATATGATAATAAAAATAAAAATATTTTTCAATATATTTTATCATAATAAAAATAGAAAATTAATCGCATTAATTTAAGAGAATAATTTGATCTATAATCAATTATACATATGAGAACTATATAATTTAATAATTGGTATTGTTAGCTAAAAAATTAAAATAATGCAAATGAAAATAAAAATTACTATGAACCAAATCTAACACAAAAAAATCAATTTTTAATATATTATAATGTTAAAAACATTAATATCAAAATAAACATAAAAAATATAAAATTGTCAATAAATTGTAATGCAGGTGAAATTTTTTTTTTTTTTTAAAATCAAAGTTTTTGAAATATATATTAAAAAACATTAATGCGGTTAATTTTCTGCTTCGGTGAATTGCTGGTGGTGAATTTGTCATGGCAGTGAATTTTCCCACAATGAATTTGTCATAGCGGTGAATTTTCCCACAGTGAATTGTCGGTGGTGATTTTTTCATCGGTGAATTGTTGGTGATGAATTTTCAAATTTTGTCTTCGAAGAAGACTCACAAAATTTCCATAAATTTCCATAAAAACTCTCCTCAACAATTTAATCCTTGAAGCTTCAAACTGATCAAATTCCTCAATTAAGTCTAATTGTGAATTCTAAAGTGAATCCACCTCAAATAGTTGAATGGGGTTTCGTCCACACAACCAATTTACCCAAGGGTTTTCATCTTAAGACAAGTTGAACTTGCAAATACAAGCTCTCCAATATAATTTGAATAGAAGATGTCAAACCAAGATGCTCAAATGTCCTGCTCTCATCTCCTTTTAAAGGCTCAGTCGAGTCTTCTAGAAGAATCCAATTGTAACCACCTCTAGTTCCTAGAAGCACACTTTATTAAATAAAGTGACTTTATAACATTTAATAAAGTGACTTATAATATTTTATTATTATTTTTTCTTTGTCACTTTAATTAAATTAATTAAAATGAAGTTATGTTTTTGATATTTATTTAAAATTGACAACTTTAAAATAATTAATTTAATTATTATTCTCTTATAACTCCATTATTTAGCTTATGGGAATAGAATAAGCTAAATATCAATATCTACCATTATTCAAAAAAATGGGGACATTATAGTCCTCCCTTTTCGAAGATTGTTTGTCCACAACAATCCATACTTGAATGCCCAACACCGACTTTCAGGATCCCATATCAATCTCAAAAATATGCAAACTCTACTATCTGAAACACTATGCTGCAAGAGATTTGCAAATAACATCTTATCTTTCTTGGATATTAGTGCAATAATTCTCAATATGTAATCATAAAACTCACCATCACATACCTTAGTCTTTGCAAAAGACCACTGTGCTACTTTGATTATCATGTTTCCTAAATTCTTGTAAGGATGATGACTCATGATTGGAAGTAAAAACATCATGCAATATGTAAAACCATCTCCCTCATCCTGCACAAAACAAGCCTCCATCCCTGTGGTAGTCACTGTGCTCGGTACACTATCAATCAAAACTCTCAAGACAATCTTCTGTTACTCCACTCTATCAAAATCATCATCAATGCTTTGTGAGTTGTGAAGCAACTCATCATCTATATCCAAATGAAATGATGTTCCAAGCATGTCACCACCTGGATCCCAAATCATCATATTCTTACATCTAACAAACATGAGGAGATGGAAGCATCTCAAAGTGCTATCAACACAAAACCACTCTCCAACTCCTGTAGATCTCCCATGGATGTGAAGAATACCCATCATAGGTGCAAGAAAATGTATAACAACTCCTACTAGGTTACTGATATGGAACAAAACATCAACCTCAAGACTAAAAATCAGACCTATGTGGGTGCAAATAATACCGCCAAGGTCATAAGATGATAGAGTATCAACCCTATGTTGTTCTCCAATGATGAGGAGATGATGCAACTCTCCTCCAAACTCTTGAATAACCACTTTCCTCCAAGAGTTATGTAAGAAATCCATGTTCCATGAAGTAGAATAACCATCCTCTACCAAAGTATGAAGTAGAATTCCATAAATTTGGGTTGAAACATCAATGCCATCATGCTCACTTCAAAACCCTACACCACAACCCAATTGAGACACAAACATTAGTGACTCAAAATCAAATAGCATAGTAATACCTCCATACCTAGGATCATAGCTCTGCTGAAACTTCATTCCTCCAAGTGTATACCACACAAGGGAAAGTTTCTCTATCAAAAATCCCTAAAGTAGGGTAGCTACAAACTCCACCAAAGATTCATCGACATGATGAGACTCATCACAAGAAAACTCTCCATGAATGAACAAAGACCAAACCACATTTGCATCACTTGCATCTCTATCCACATATGTATTCATAACAAATGTAGTGGGTGATCCACAAAGTGTATGCTCCATAATGCCATCCAATTCTATGATGCCAGCCTTCAAATGGTTCTCTAAAAAAGGTGATAACTCTATCCAAACAAGCTATCCATAAATTGTAATAACTATCATCAATATAAAATGGATTTCACCTAATATATCCCTATGAATAATAACCGATAAACTCTAAAATTTTATCTTCAAAGAAGACCAGACAAAATTTCTATAAACGCTCTCCTCAATAACTTATTCTTGAAGCTCCAAACTAATCAAATTCCTCAATGAAGTCCAACTATGAATCAGAAGTGAATCCACCTCAAACAGCTAAATGGGGTTTCTTCCAAACAACCGATTTACCCAAGGGTTTTTATTCTAGGGAAAGTTGAACTTGCAAATACAAGCTCTCCAATATAATCTGAATAGAAGATATCAAACCAAGATGCTCAAATGTCTTTCTCTCATCTCCTTTTAAAGGTTCGGTTGAGTCTTCTAGAATAATCCAATCGTAACCACCTCCAGCTTCTAGAAGCACACTTTATTAAATAAAGTGACTTTATAGCATTTAATAAAGTGACTTATAATATTTTATTATTATTTTTTAATTTGTCACTTTAATTAAATTAATTAAAATAAATTATCTTTTTGATATTTATTTAAAATAAACAACTTTAAAATAATTAATTTTATTAGTATTCCCTTACAACTCCATTATTTAGCTTATAAGAATAAAATAAGCTAAACATCAATATCTTCCATTACTCAAAAAAATGGGGACATTACAAATAGGGCCCAAAAAGAGTTTGTTGACCAAGTGATAGGATGGTAGTTGGGAGGTGGCGCTAGAGAAAATTTGAGTAGAGGTGGTGACTAGGCTATTACTGTGATAGAAGGGTGACTAGCACAAGTAGAGGGGTAGTGAAGTTAGAATAAATTGAAGCAATGACACTATGAGCTAGGTTCATGAAATGTGGCTACTAAACTAGGTGTTTGGAATGTAAAGTTAGTAGGAGAGGTGGCCACACCCTACTCACAATATGGATCATACCCTATCATGGCCAGTGATAGGGTACCTTCCCACATACAATGATAAATGATGCCTAATTTATAATTTAAAAATTTGGGTTTTCTATTATTAAAAATAAAAATAAATTAAATTATTATTATACTTGCACCTATGTCAACTTGTGTAGGTGGTTGTATGGAATTAGGTTGCATGTTTGAGGCTCAAAAAAATCGCCTCGAATACTACTATTTTAATTTCAATGGTTTGGAAGTCAATCTATGAATTTTTGGCTATTCTTGATGTAATAACACTATTTATTTGGCTCCAAACTACCCTACAAAGCAAGCAACCTATAAAATCTTAATCAAACCCTACACATAAAATTTTGGTTTTTTGGTGCAAGGGCACCCCCAGGTCATTTTGTGCCTCCAAGGGTCCAAACTTGGAATTTTGTTGTGGTTTGTGATTTTTTCATGTAATGAGGTTTTCTTAGACCATTTCATGTCAGTTGGAGTTTAGGTTGAGTCATTAGGTGCATGGTAGGGTCTAAATGCAAAATTTGTCAATGTTGCATAATGTTGTCAAACAACTTTTCGTCAAAATGGACATAATGATGTTTAGTTAGTATATAATTTGAAATGTGGTTAGTGATTGTTGGAAAATGATTGTAAATGCTTTAAAAAGCCTTGTATGGTTGAAGAGAAGGTTAGTTGTTGGAGTTTTTGAAGTTGAAGCAATAAACAATTTTGTTTTTTGCAAGTTCTAACGTTTTCCTGTTGTTCTTTGGTGTAGTATGGGTCTATACAATCCTGTAATGATCTAAAACCAATTGGAGATTATTGTGAATTGAATGTACTTTATGTTTCCATTGGTTTCATGTAATTTCATTGAGTTTCAAAGGAGTTGTGTTAATTTTTCTTCAAACTGGTCTAGAAACCCTAGGCAAGGTAACCAGTGAGTGAATAAAATGTATAAATCTCCATTCCACCGGTAGAAATCTCTGAAACTTGGTGGAATGGATTATTTTGATGTGAATTTTTAGGTTTCAAAGTTGCAGAGGTAGGAGAGGGAGGTTGGCACGTGTGGAGATGATTGAAGGTCTGATATCTTTATGTAATAGACCTAGAAGCCCTAGTAATTTAGAGAAATTTGTTGTGTGCTATTGGAGAATGATCCTTGTGGTAGGAGAAGGTTATTGAGGCATAATGTGATAGGTTGAAGGTGTTGGAACATGAGTTGAGACCCATTGAATCCTAAACCCAACTGTATCATTCATACTTGCCCAATTAGGCCTATTCAGAAGGAGGATAGTCAATTTTTTAGTCTTTCCATACAAAGGAACCCTATCTCATTTTGAGATATGTGTAGGAAGAGCCAAATGGGTATTTGTAATGGGTCTCTTTTCCTATATATTAGTTCTGGTTTAAAATTTATGTCCAAAAAGGCCCTTTTGAAAGGCTACAAGCAATAATGAGGGTTTATGAAGGAAAGCCCATCAATTGATGAGTAAGGGTTTGAAAGAGTGGTTGTTTGTGTGTGTTGGAACTTTCCATACCCCTGCTCTACATCATTATTTTATTTTGTTGTATCTAATTTGGATAAAATAAAGCTCAACCTAGCTAATTTGACCCTTCTAAATGCAATGGAATGAGCAATTTCTTCTTTGAAGGCCTTCTACAATGAGTGATTTAAAAAATGCCCAATTTACAAGACTATAAACCATGTATGAAAAGAAATATTTTTTTTAAAGAGGGGTAAACGCTTTTTACCCAGAGCTATGAATCGGTGAGGTCACAAATGGGAGACCTCATCCCCAATATAAATTATCAACAATCAGACCCCAATGGGGTTTGAACCTTGATGACAATAGCAACATTCACAACAACTCAACCATCACACCATGCCACTATTGGCTATATGAAAAGAAAGCTAAGAAAATATCTCAAGTTGAATTAAATCACCTAAACTTCCCTACTCTAATACCATGTTGGATTTAATAATTAAATAATAATAAATCTACCTATAGGAATAATAACAAGATGGAATAAATTCAAGAGCAATCAAAGGGACATGAATTAAAATATTCTAGTATATGTATTCAATTAGATGTATGTAAATGAAAGGAAAGAATGAGCCTCTAAGTTCCCAAATATAATGAAGATAAGAATAAAGTGGGATCTGAAAAATAAGGGAATGGCATGTACTCATTATCCTATCCTACCTAAGTAATAAAAAATAAATTACCTAAGTGAATTTAATATAATAAGGTGTTACACCTACAGTTGGTCTAAGCTTTATCTACAAGTTTTAATCCAACCAATTGTTATAAATTATCTTTCTAACTTGAGATTTCACTAAATTATAATCTCAATTGTAGTCTTGACAATGACTTGTCATTGGATCAACCAATTAATTTCTTATATGCTATCTTTCCCACCACGCCTCTATTATTGGAGTTTTTGGAATAATAATCCCACCCAATTATCCTCTAATGCAATCATGCATGCCCTCCCTTGGTCCTTATACAAGGCCTATTTTCTATATATAAATAAACTAGATCAAAATTATATCTTCATATATAGCATGGTAGCATTCTTGTTCCAAATTGAATAGATAAAATAATCATGTATTGTCATTAACCATATTCTACTAAATCAATATATGTTATACCATATGAATGATCACATAGAGAACAAGTAGAAAGTAGAATAAGGGAATTTTCTAAAAAATGTTCAAATCTTAGAAAACATGTTGCAAAACCATATAATCCAAATTTAATAATACTATATAAATCTTAATAAACAAGCCTAAAATGTGACATGGCCTAGAGATGTTCTATATGGATTTATGTAGTTGGGCTCTACACTTATTATATTTTTCTAGGTTTTTATTTTTACATTGGATGTAATTTAAAATATATATTTTGCATCTTTAATGTATTCTAGACATTCTTGCAACTCTTGCTCTCATATCATTTTGAAACAAGTTTTTTTCACATTATACTTTATCATCACATCCTTAAGTCTTACATGAAAATTTGAGTCTACGTCATTTATGGTTTATTTCTATATCTTTCGTGAGTACTCTTTCTCCCCCAATTAGAATTATTTGGGGTTCTCTCTACAATCCCATAATGGTGTTTACTTTCCTATCTAATAAAATGAATACTTGAAATAATAAAAAAATTAATAATACATACCAAACATAGGAATAAATTATATCTTTATTTGCACATAAATTTATTACAAAAGTGGACCAGAGATGATACAGTCAAGGATCAAAGTCGAACCCACTAGATCATACTACTTTCATTGATGGTACACAATCTATTTAAAGAACCCAGCAATTGTTAAGAGAAACACAACTATCGAGCAACAAATGCTTATAATTACTTGAAGTTATCAAAACATAACAATAGGGATATTATACTAAGTACATCATTCCCTCCAAAGGAAAATTTGTCTTCTAAATCATAAGGAAAACAAGTAAGCATCAAGTAACATTAGGGAAGACTTTCCAAACTAAAACAAAAAAAATCACTTTAAAGACATAAAGGTCAAAGTAAGTCACTTTTAAAAACACACATTTAGAGGTGGGGTCCATCCACCCTCAACATGAGAGCATGAAAAAGGTGGAACCTCACTCTTCAATGAGTTTTGTTATGGATTTGATCCTTCTTGGTGACAATGAATTAGACACAAAAGCTTCCCACTTATCAACTAAATTTTTCGTGACATCCATGTCAAGTAGCTTTAACTCCCTAGAGTGAAGGCTCTACTAAAGAATGGGTCAGTCAACATGATTCGTCACCATCCTCACATCCTATAATTTTCCTACATTTGAAGATATATAATTTGCTTCCTTTATTAATAACTTTTCTAGAATGGAATCAAGGGGGGGAGATATGAATCTCTTCATGTAATTGTCCACATATACCAAAAGGGATTATTTACATAGTTTCAAGGGAAAAATGTCATTTGAGTTATTTTCAAGAATTATACTACCTTAAAACTACATATTCAAAGCTGCATTATTCAAGACAAAATTGTCTTCTCCATTGGTGAGAGTGAGGAATTAAATTGAACTCATGAAAAGTGAAGATCAATTCTAGAGTTGGTTTGAGGATGACTCCTAACAAATATTTATCAGAGGCCTGATTTGGAGACTCCACAAACTTTCTTAGCACATCTTGCATGACACCATGACCCTCATGTTATGTGGAAACCCATATGCATCGATGTCATTTTCTTCTTTCCTTTCTTTAGTGATTATGCATGATCCCACAAGGATGAGAACATTTCTCTGCCAAGCTAGAAATTATCTAAAAGCTATCCTTTGAAGGTTGTCCCATATTATTATGGTATTATTATATTGTCATGGTCAATTAGTTTTTAGACTAAGTTTAATTAAAAAAATTGACTTTTAAATATTAGTCTTTAATTAGTCTTTATTCTTTATCTAGTTTTTTGTTTTTTAGTTCAATTTATTTTTAGTTTTTTCCATTTTTAGTTCATTGTAAGTCTACATAAGAAAGTGTTAGGTTCTTATTTTATCAATTGAATATTTTTGTAATATTTCTATGTTCTATTTTCGTAATATAGTATCATAGCTTAAACTTTAGGATCAATGAACGCGTGAAGATCTAGGGATTGTTGTTGGCAATGAAAATTCGAGGAACATTCATAACATAAGAAAGACCTGAAATAGTTTTTACTAAATTTTACAAAGCTATACAAATCATCATCTAGGGTATAAAATCATGTGAAGGTTTTTCAAGGAAAAATCACAAGTTTTAAATGTAGAATCATAGATTTTCAACCCTAAAATTATGTCATATTCTCCTAAAAATTGTGGATTGCAATTTGCATTTCTTTTCAATGCTTTTTTAAATCATGAAAAGTTTCTATGAAAAATCATCATAGCTTTATGTGAAAAATTAAATTGGATTTTTTAGAAATCATTACTAATAAAATTCACGTTGTATTTACAAGCCTATTATTTTATAAAATCCTATTTTTTGTTAAAAAATATGCAACTATTTAACCTATATTTTGGTGAATGTTTAATTTGTATTTTAGTGACTATTTAACCTATGTTTTGGTGACTTTAATCTATAAAACATCATTGAATGAGAAAGAATTTTTTTGGCGAATTTTAAAAAAACATGGGGTTTGTTGAATATTTTTACTATTTTTTTAATGGACAAGGTTTTTATCAACAACTAGGGTTTCTATTGGAGGCTAGACTTTTTGAAAAAAAAATTACTATTTATCACCTATAGCTAGAGCATGGGGTTTAAATATTTTCAACTATAGAAAAAAATATGGAAAGGATTTGAAATTTTCCAACTAGGTTTTGAAAAATATTTTGTAAAGGTTTTTCAACCAACGATTTATGCTTATCAGTTGTAAGAGGTAGGATGGCCTCTTTACCCAACATCATGTTAGAAGACAACTAGTCTTTTACTAACAAGAATTACAACACCCAAAAGTAATGTATGCTCGCAATCTTCAAGTATGGTGCCTCAAAAAGATGTCCTTGGTATACACATTTAGCCAATGGTTGCAAGTAAAGGCCGAGGCAAGTTTAATGAAGATAGAGAAGTATTCATGTTAATAAATTATCAGTGACAAATGCCATGCTTCCCGAAGTCCAAACAAGGACTTCAACTACCATTTGGAAAAATTTATGAGAAATTTATGAGACTTCAAATAAAGGTTGATCCTTCTTTCTAAATATGTTTTTTTATCACTATGGATGAGAAAGCATCCTTGTAGGAGCACTTAATCAAGATCAAGGACACCAACAATCAATTTCCATCCATTGATTGGAATATGGAAGAAGAGGACATGGTGGTAATCACACTAAAAAATTTACCATATTTTTTTTAGTATTTCATTAAGATGCTCAATATCATCATTGTGGATGTTGACCTAAAGTATGAAGAGCTACATAATAATCTTCTATAGTAGGACAGATGGAAGAAACAATTTGGTAGTAGTGAGACAATGAGTGTGGAACATGTATTTGCAACTAAAGACAAAGGCATGATAAAATGGCCCATAAGAAAGGACAAATTCAAAATGAGGATGCAACAAAGAATGTGAAAAACATCACATCATTATTGTGGTAAGTTTGATTGTGTGAAGATGCGCTACAAAAATGGTTGGTTGAGTAGAAATCCAACCAAGGAGGGCCTCAACAAAATCAGTAGAAGCCTCATGTTGCAGGGCATGCAAAGGAGAAGGAATTAGCTTTATATGCATTCATGCCTAGAAGACTAATAGATCAATTAAAGTCATCTACATGCTACATCCATTTGAGAGCATCACACCACTTCACTAACAAGCAAGACCAATTCACAAAGAACATTACTTTATCTAGTTTAGTGATATTTAGTGGTGGTGAGAAGTACGTGGTTGTAGGTAGAGGGGTTGTACAAATAACCTCTAGAGGGAAAATGTTACTTTTTCTTAGTGCTATTTACCAAGAATGGATCTCAATCTACTTTCTATAAGTCATATTATGCAACATAGTTGTCATCTAAATGTCATTTTTAGCAAACACAAATGTAGTGTCATTGACAAGGAGACCAAGAAGACTATTGATTTTGGTATAGAAGATCATGGATTGTGAAGATTTATTGAAACTAGGCAGGTTAGGGAACATGCATTGCAACCAAGAGTACATCAACAGAACTTGGCAGATGGAATTTCTGACATTCATCAATAGATATAAAGAAAGTGTGGAGCTTTCCAAACAAGGAAGCAATATAGAACACCATTTGATGGAAAACAAGCTTGGAGAGCTAAGAGAGTCCTACAAATGGGTCATGTAGATATTTGTGGACCAATGATTATAGCATTAGTCATTGGGTATAAGAATTTTCATTTGTTTATGGATGATTTCAGCAAGAAACTATGGGTGTACTTTTTGAAATTAAAATATGAGATGCTTAATAATTTAAAAAGTTCAAAGCAATAGTAGAAAAAGATTCATGTTGTTACACTACCACTTTTAAATCTAATAATGGATGTGAATTAAGTTCCAAATAATTCAACAACTTTTGTGCTAAACATAACATTAAAAGACAATTTACCACACCCTACACTTAAGAGTAGAATGGAGTAGTTGAGATGTGAAACCATACTATCATAGAGATAGCATGATGTATGATGGAGAATATGAGTGTTTCCAAAAGGTTTTGGGTTGAGACAGTATATACTACAATTTATTTGTCAAACAAGTCTCCCACATAGGTGATGCAACATAAGACCCCAGAGGAAGCGTGGTCTGGAAGGAAATTGAAAATTAGTCATCTTAAGGTCTTTAGTTTCATTGCATATGCTTGGATTCCAAATAAAAAATGAACCAAATTAGATCCTAATAGTAATAAATTGATGCTTATAGGGTATAGTGACAATCATAAGGCCTATAGGTTGATTGATGTTGACATTGACCACTTGAATTTTAGCAAATATGTGATCAATGGGGAAGCAAGGTCTTTCTAAACATCTCCAGAGTTATAGATTACCAAATACCAACCTATTATAGCTAAGGATTTAGGTATTTAGCTTCACAAAGCTCCACTTGAAAGGGGAGATTTAGAGCATGAGGAATTAGACCCAATTTTCATTGATGATAACTTGGATTAGCATCCAAATAACAGATACAGGCATCCCAAGTCATGATGACAATGCTAATTTGTATTTAAAGAGAACTTCTAAGAGGAGACCAATGGTGGGAAAGCACCATTGGAGATGTTCAAGTAAGTGAAATGTTCGAGGATAGATCATTGAGAGGCAAGAGAAAGCCAAACGTAGTTAACTTTTCTCTCATGGCCAATATTCATGGAATGTATGAGCCATAGGTGTTTACTAAGGAAAAAAGAAAGTCGAAATGGAAAAAGGCCATGGAAACCAAACATGACAGTCTTATGAAGAATGAGACTTGAGATCTTTCAAATCTTCCACCAAGGAAGAAACCCATTGGCTAAAAAGGCGTGTACAAAGTCAAAAACAAGGTAGATGGTACTCTTGACAAGCACAAAGCTTAATTGGTTGCTAACTAATTCTCACAAAGAGGGGGAATTGACTATGAGATCTTTGCTCCTACAATAAATATGAGCACTATTTGATATCGCTATCTATGACAACTTGGTTTGGTTGGATAGTCCACCAAATGTATGTGAAGATTGCCTTCCCTGATGGAGATTTAGAGGAAGAAGTGTACATGTCTCAACCACAGGGTTTTCAAGTTGCAAGGAAGGAGCATCATGTATGTCAACTAAAGAAAGCTCTATATGGCTTGAAGTAGACACCTAGGGCATGGTGCATCAAAAATGGAAAGTATTTGGTGAACCAAGGGTTCTAATGGGCTCCTTTAGATCCAAATCTATGTACATCAAAAAAAATAGTAATCATATCATTCTTCTAGTCATATATGTGGACGATATCATTATTATGGGTAGTGAGGCAATGCTATTGATCATATCAAATCTAATATTTGTAAATATTTTGACATGGTTGATTTAGGCCTCCTACATTATTGTCTAGGTGTAGAAGTTTGGAAAACAGGTGTTAGTGTTTTTATTTCTCAATCCAAATATGTCAAGAGTTTTCTCAAAAAATCAAAATGACATTGCAAAATTTTGTCAACATCTATGGAGAAAGGATTGAAACTTTCAACCAAAACTAACTCAAAGGTAGTTAATGAGTCAACATGCAAGAAACTAGTGGGCGGTCTTATAATCTTACAACCACTAGACTTGATTTGAGCTATCTTGTGAGTTTCGTTTGCATATTCTTGACAACACTAACTGTAGAACATTGGATTGCAGTGAAGAGGGTGTGGAGGTATGGAAAGGGACACTTGACTTTGGAATTTTGTATAGTAGAATAAAAGATCCTAGATTGGTCAAGTTCACAAATTCAAATTGGGTAGGTTTTGTTGATGATAGAAAACCCACTTCTAGATATGTTTTCAATCTTGGCACACGTATAGTCACATGGACCAATAAAAAGCACTAGCTCTCTCCTCAATTGAAGTAAAATATCGAGAAATAGTAAAAGCAACATGTGAAGCAATAAAATTATGAAGAATTCTTTCAAACATGAAGATACCTCAAGTAAAGCCTTCACCCTTGTTCTACAATAATTAAGGAGAGCTCAAACTTTCCAAAAATCTAATCTTCCATGAGTGTACCAAACATGTGGAACTATATTGTCACTTCGCCAGACAACTTGGAGAAGATGGATTAGTTATATTAGAGTATTGTCCTTTGGAAGATCAAACTACAAACATTTTTACCAAGCCTTTAGGCCCTAACAAATTTGTAAAATTTTAGGATAAGCTTGGTGTAGTTAGTAGATTGACCATCAAGGGAGGGTATTAAAGTGTTATTATATTGTAATGGAAAATTAGTGTTTAAACTTAGAGCTTAATAAAATCATTTGACTTTAGGTTAGTCTTTATGCTTTATTTAGTTTTCACTTTTTAGTAAAATCCATTTTTAGCTTTCGCTATTTTTAGTTGATTGTAAGTTTATATGTGTTTGCTTCTTATTTGATCAATTGAATATATTGGTAATCTTTGTGTTTTATTTTCATGATACATATGTCATCCATTCAATTAAACTTACAACATTATTATTCAAATGCAAGAGTAATCTCAACAATGTTGAGTGTTTGGATGCTCACTTGTGTGTATATTTGATCTATATTAGAACTTCATTTTCAACTTTAGTATAGTCATTTCCTCCAAAAATCTTCAAAAAAGGTGATTTTCTAAACTCAACTATTTTCTTAACATCTAGTAAATAATGTTGATCTATGGAAAAAGGTGATAGCAAAGTTCAAAGTATTTCATTTGTGTATCCTCAAGATTTTCCTCTCTTATAAACAACCATATTAATTACCATTTGACCCATAGGGAATCAAATTTGATATGGATGATTGGCAATAGATTTGGAGGTTCTTGGTTGATACACATCGCATTAGTTAGACCTAGTTGAATTTTAGGAATCTCTTCCTCCTTTGTAGAGCTACCCACAAGAAATATGAATTCATGGATTACATGACATCCTTCAAACTCATGAAGGAAAACCTCAATTACCTCTAAATTTAAAGTTGTTGGACTAGTCGTATCACATGGTTAATCATCCTCATGCACAACTTCTTTCTCGTTCTTTTCTCTTTTGATTTTATAAGGGTCTCTTAGAGTACTTGATAGTGAAGATTTTTAATCCTTCTTCAATTTGAATCTACCACTTTCATTGTCACACCCTCCTTTACCACCTCTAATGGGAACCTTTTTTAGGAGTTTGCAATTAGATCACAAAGGGTTTCCTTGGTCAATGTGTTTCTTTAAGAGTCTAGTCATATATCCACCTCCACTTTCATCAATAGCCTCGGCCATTAGGATCTTCCTAGATCCATTGTGTTATGGAGTGTTTCATGATTCAATGTTGATTTTCCTTGGATCTCTATACACCAATGTTATTTATTCTAGATCTCCTAGGTTCCTTTGATGACCAAAATTAGGGAGCCTATCATTTCCTTTATAAATAAATTATCCTTGGCTAGTTGAACTTAACATAGTAACACTATGATGTGATTGCATAAACCTTGACACAATAACATGATCTAACTTTCTCCATTCGCGCCATCAATTTCAAAGATGCTCTTTGACTCTATAGTTTTCCCAAAAACATTATTAACATGCACATGGTTGAAGCTCCCTCCTAGGAATTGGGATATTGCTTCATTCATTCTTTCTCTATGATCAAAATGGTTTCTTCCCATTTAAATAGGAAAATAGAAACAAAGAAAATCCATGTGCAAATAAATTTGAACTATGTAAATCTTACTATTATATAATATATATAGGCTTAAAGCCTTTTTCTTAAACAAAACCATCCATGTGCAAATTTCTTTCCATGGTTTTGTCTCTATAAGTGAAGTAATTGACACACTAAGGATATTTGATTCAAGAGGTCCTCTTGTGTTGGTCATTTTTTTTCTTTGTGCACATCTAGAGCTTGTTGAAAGAATCATATTAGGAGAAGGAAATCTAGCATGTGTCTAGAAAATCTATAAGGTATTCCCCTAAATCCAAAAACTCTATTGTATGTGAAGGATTTGTTCATGATGTACCAATAAGGCTACCATCTAAGTACCTTTATTCCTTCTTGAGAAAGGTGAAAATACAAATCCTCATGCAACTAAAAAATGACTTGGAAGATCAACCCATCAATGATCATTTTGAAGCCCTTGTAGTTATCATGATAAAATTTGAGATATAACTAAGAGATGGGGGCATTTTTTTGTCAATTCCTCAATTCCAAGAGCCACCATCCTATTTATAGAGTGCATACACATGATAAGTTGTTGGTGTTTCAATTTGCACCTCTGGAATGCGAATTAGAAATGAACAACTATGCATAGATTAACTGCTCTTCGAATTAGGAGGGGAAACTCCCTATTTGTTGTTGTTGCTTAACAAAAGTAAACTAAAACTAATTTTCCAATCTTTTTGTTCAACTAAGAGCACAAGGTTATAAAATTCAAGCATCATAGTTGAGATTTTCTCTTTTAGAAGTTCAACTACAACTAAGCCTACTCTAATGAAGTTTCTAACCACTCAAGTAAACACAGAGCTTGAGAGTTAAAAATGAACAAGGAATGATTCTTTGACACAAATACTTAAATAAATTTTCTTCCAATGCACATCTACTATACTTTCAATGCAAGTTGAAATAAAGATCATATAAGCAGAACATATAAAACGGAAATCTGAGACATTATATTAGGGCAGCAAAGTAGGCACAAGACTTTATTTTCTCAAATCTCAAGAACAAAAGATTACACTTCTGGGAAAGCAAGATTGTAGCAAAATCGGCATACAACTTAGTGATCAACTAGAATACATTGACACAAGACACATGAACTAAACAATAACTTGCAGCTAAAAGAGCCATACAAGCTTACTCTTACACTAAGTGAAAAATATTGAATAACAATTAGAAGGCACTAGTAGGCTCGGCGTTTTTTTATCACAAGCATGGTTAAAGAAAAATGGGCAAGGTTGCCCTTATTTATACACAAGCAGAGGAGTGGGGAACCCTAAAATCTCCTTGATTTTACAACTAAGACTTGCCAAAATGCAAGCTTTATTTCTAAAACTAAAATAAGATAAGCATCTAACAACCTATGAAAACATAAAAAATAGGGAAAGTGCCAACTAATACAACTTGATATCTTTCTCTTCTTCAAAGAGTGGATAAGGATGAGTCAAGAATAGAAAGAAATTATGAAATAAGAATGAAAAGAAAGCTCAAAGAAAGCTTCAAGTTCACTACTTCTTTAAATCTTAACCACATTCGCCAAAAAGCTAGAAATTGCATGAGCATCAATACTATCTATAGCAAAATTTTGATTTTCTAGGATTTCCTTGCCTTTAGGAATTGATCTCAGAAAATCTGACATCTTCAACTGTTTTATCAAATCTTGCTAATTTCGGTGGATCTGCAATTGAAGTGATGACCTTTTATAAATATATCCTCTTGCTTCAACGTATCTTTTGTAACTTTTATGCTTCTAACACTTATGATTCTTCAATAGAAGAGTATTGTAAAACTCTTTTCCAATACTTGTCCTTTCATTCAAACCACTTCTCAACATAGTCCATTCAGATAATCATGATACAACACTTGTTTGAATCTAGATTCGATGGGAGAGTACTCCATGCTGAAAAAATTTGAAGATTGACTGTAAACTTGACTATGCTTGGACAAGTTTTGCACAAAAGCTAAAAATAGCTTGTTATTTTTTCTTCATCAAACAAGCATATTTTTCAAAAATAATCTGAGATATGGGTTTTGTAGAGAATCTTGTTGCAAGAAGACCCAAATCGTTCATGTTTGAAAATTATTGATGGCTGGTTGAAAAAGCAGAAACCCTAATTTTTGAATTTTTCTTGAAAAAAGTTGAGAGTTGGGTTTTGTGCAGAATCACGTTTTAGATGAACCCAGATGATTAGTTTTTGAAAATACTGAATATTTCTTGGACATGCGAGGAAAAAGCAGTTTCTTGAAAGTTCAAAAATTCTCCAAATTTGTAGAGAATCGAAAAGCAAGTTGGCCCAAATTGTTGAAATATGAAAATATTGACCCCCTTCTTCTGAAAATTGATGCCCTTGAGAAATAAAGCATGAAAAAGTGAGCCTCTATGTGAGAAGATCTAGAAAATATGAAGAACTCTGAAAAATCACCAAGTTTTAGCCTTCAAATCTTGAAATGAAGAAAATTCTTTGTTTCCTCCTCTCTTACCTTGGACGCCACCTGCAAAAATTTGTTAATAATGAATGTTAAGGCTTTCTTAAATAGGTTTTTAGGATAAAAACCACTTTTATTCTCTAGCTTTAAATCTTCTAAAAACCCTTTTGGAGTAGGTGCATCGATCTTGGACATTTTTGACTGATGCATGATGAAAACTCAAAAATTTACTAAGGCATTGAGCCTTAGATGCCTTTCTTGCCTAAGGGCGTTTTTCTTCTTCAAACCTAGCCAATTTTCTTCAAATTTCAATTTTTTCTTTCGTTTTGACCCCAATTTGATCTTGATTTTCGAATGTCGAATTGATCTCGCGAACTAGTTGATGATTTCGTTGTTGAGCTTGATTGAATCTGACGAGATTTGTCTGGAGACAACTTTTGACAACATCATCTTGACCTTGAAAATCATGGGCACTCTTGGCTACCTGGGGCGCCCATGGTTTCCAGTGTTAACCATTTTTTGACATTCTTCAACCTCTATGTTTTCTCTGATCTTCAGATGAATTCTCATTTTTGGATGATCAGGAGGTTCGATGAACTAATGGCTAGACTCATTGGATAGCTTGATGAGTTTTGAGGGAGTTCTTTTATGAGTGATATCTCTTGAAAATTGAATTTGGGGCCTCAAATCTTTGGGCACCCCTGGCTACCTGGGGTGCCCAACTCTTTCAAAGTTAGAATATTTCTTGAGATTTTCATCTTTGCTTTTGACTTTTTCCATTTTGCCTAATTTCATCCCTTCGTTTCATCTTCAATATTAGGTGATTGACAACTTTGATGGATTTTTCAATGGTTATGTTGAATAGCTGCTTCAAGTCTAAAGAAAACATGTTGGAGGTGTCAAACCCTAATTCAATCATTTGATGACCCAAAAGCTTGGGCACCCCTCGCTACTTGGGGCCCCCAACATCTCTAGACTTGACCATTTTTTTAGCATTTTCAACCTTCATACTTCAATCTTCCATTCTCTATCCTATATTTGATTTTCAATTGTTGGTGACAGATAAATATGATGATTAGGCTAAGCTATACGCTAGATAGCTAACAGGATTCTGAAGACAATGAATACATTTGAAAACCCTAATCTCTACATTAGGTCCTCCAAAAGGTTGGGCGCCCCTGGCTACCTAGGGCGCCCAGATTTCCTAGACTTAGTTTATTTTTTGATATTTTCATGGTTTGCAATTTGCCACATTGCTAAGACTCCTCCGATAGATTTGAGATTCTAGCTGACTGGTTGATCTGATGAATATGTTGTTGGATTCATTGCAGAGCCAGAAGAATTGTGAACAAAACATCTTGAATGCAGAAACCCTAACTCCATCAATTGGTGCCTTGAAAAGTTGGGTGTCTCTGGCTACCAGGGACGCCTATGATCACCAGAGTTAGTTTTTATTTGCAAATTTCAACTTTTCCCTTCATTCCGCAGTTTTTTATTTGCAAATTTCAACTTTTCCCTTCATTTCTCAAGTTTGTTGTTGCCTTGACTACTGGAGACTGAAAAAATTCTAAGGCATGAGTGTTTAGGTGCCTTGATTGGACTGGGGTGCTTGGACTCTCCAATGTTACCCAAAACTCTGCAATTTTCAAGATTTTCTAGCTTCCCTCCTCCATTCTTCATTTTGTGTGCATGTTCATCATTTCCCATCCTCTGTTCAGTGCTTGAATGTTTGAATCTGACACTTGGTAATTGAGCAACCTCCATTAATGACCTTGGAGCTCCTGAAAGAGCTTCTAAAAAAGCAGAATAGACCCACTAAGGAAAAATTGATCTTTTGATGATTATGATTGTATCGCCTGATGAGGAAGTATTTTAAGCCAATCAAAATCTTTTTGAACCCCTAGGGTTAGACATTCTACTTTTAGAAATTTTCTAATTTTAGAAAATTTTGCTAGCATCCATTTGAGAAGAAACTCAGAAAAACCCAAAAAAGTCTATTTTTAGAAACTTTCTACTTTCAGAAATTTTCCTAAATTTTAGGACTGAAAAACTGAAATCTAGGTTTTGTAGACAAGGTCACTCTGAGCAGACCAGATCATCAAATTTGGAAAATTTTGAGTTTTTGACCTTCATGCAAGACATGCAAATTCCCAATTTTGACCTTTTTGACAATTTTAACAAGACTTTTGACCATTTCTTCAAAATGCCTAAGTGTAGCAAAAATTTTAGTTTGGGGTACAACATAAGTCATGTGAAATTACTTCATATTGGTTATTTGCACTAATTACTAATGAACGTCATCATTGATTATTTGTGCACATCTAAATCACCTATGTTCCTAGAACCATGTTTCATGACAAAAAAAATGTCTACTGCATGAATTCTACATCAAATTCTCCAATGAGTTCACTTAGCAACAAAACTGCATCCTTGTATTCCTACTTAAACTTTACACACTTGGAAAGTTCAATTTTTCAATAGTTCTTCTTCCAAGTCTTGTTTATAAATCACCAATTATCAACAATCTTATATTTGAATGTATGTGTAGATTCCTCTATACTTACCAAGCATCACTTCCAAAAAAAAATAGGACTACAATTTTCAATTTCATGTGTATAGATGGTTCTAATAATGCATGTATTTGCTCCATAGTGTTTTTTGCATTCTAATACCAAGTTTGGGCATATAAGTGTAGTGTACTCAAGAAAGTAGTAGCAACGACAAGTCTTGAGGCAACATTAGGATCATGTGCATCTCTTCCTCATCATTCAATATACAAAAAGGTTTGGCATTCAATTGATATTCATTCTAATGTTGTTGATCATATTACAAATCAGGGGAATTATGCTTGGATACCCCCAAAAAATTGGGTTTCAATTTGGGCCATTCACTTGTTTTGGTGTAGTAATATACCACTAGATATTAGTTAACTAGCTAGTTTGTTCATAGCTAACCACTAGCAATCAAAACAAGACACAAGCAATGACATAACCTCTAGCAATAAGTCATGGTAATCTACTAAATATTACAGGCCTGCTAACCTTCAAATGAGCACCACAACTAACTAGCCACCAACTTTAATGACTAGCAATTAACTAACTACCAAATAAACCACTAGTGAATTACAAATCACTAGACTAAGTAGGACAATCAACTAGCAAGTCTAACTACAACAATTTCTTAACCCCTAACGGTTAACTAACTACCAAGCAAAATGAAAATGCCACCACTTGCTAACACTTCACAAACCTTCAAATAATAGCGATGATCAAGTAACCACCAAACTAATTCCTAGTGGTTAATCTCCACCCAAGTTATGTCATGGCATGTCTCCAATGAGACATTTCTATTATGAAACAATTTTTTTTTTTAGACTACTTTTTCCTCCTTTACCAAATGAATGAGACCAATACCACTATTTTATCATTGAAAGGTTTCTTTTCCTCTACCTACCCCCTTAGAATTTTTAAGCTCCTCCATAAGCACTACCAATTCCCTCTAAGGTTTTGCTTGACCATAAATTCTCCATCTTCAATTGCTACTACCTTTCACCTTCTATGGGAAAGCTTTATTCTTTGCTCGATGCTTTCAAACTTGGTTGTGGTTGCTTACAACCTAACATCACTACCTTTGATTTCTTGACATTTTACTTTCTCTTTGTTGTTTTCTTGTCTCCTTGTTTCATGTTCCCTTGTTCTAGGTTCTTTCTCAACCTTACATGTTTTCTCTTGCTCACTTGTTGCTTTTCAAAATATGTCTCAACTTCTTTCAAACAATTCGAAGGTTTGGAAGCATTCAAATGAAACTCAAAAGACGACTTTGGTTACTCTCCTTTTGTTTAATCATGCAATAAATTGTTAACTGTCATATTAAAACTCAAGTTCAAGTGAAAATAAGTGCTTGGTTTTAATCATTTTTTTATTATATTTTAAAAATTGCATGTGAGAACACTTAAAAGCTAATTCAAAAATAATTTACTAAAAGGATGTCTGAAGTTAGGCGTTTAACATGTATTTTTACTATATACTCTCTTAGGAATGGGAGACCTTCCTTTCCACTCATTATTTTCTTTGAGGCTTTTGTGACTTACCTTTTTATGCTTGTGAGAGCATCTTGTTGACTTGAGGCAGATGAGTCATCTCAAACCAAATGACCACATTCACAACAACCTATATAGTGTAATGGAATGCACTGATAGTAAATTGGTTGCAGCCATTAATTGTCATCTAATAGTAATGTTATACTTTTTTGAAAGAGGATGTTCCAAATCTAAATCTACACATCCTTTTTATAATAGGATGAATATAGTGCAAAATTCCCAATAATCATGAAAAAATATTTCATCTAGAAACCACTTTCGAGTGCTTATAATCATCTCCAAAGAAGGGCCTTTAGTGACATTTATTCTATTGGTTTTTAGCTCCAAGGGCTGGTATTTCATAAGCAACCCTATATTTTGGAAGAACTATAGACCATCTTGGAAGATCCTTTCACAATTGCTATCAATAACAAAAACCACAATAAAATACCCTTTGGAATAAGCAGATCTCATAACGCTATTGAGTTTCTAGTTTCCACATGTCCATTCTTAAATCTCTTCAAAGGTGGTTGCACTATAAAAAATTTGCAAATAAGCCCTCAAATTCGCAAGTATCATAATATTGTATCCTTCCTCCCCTTCCGCTTTACATCCTAATATCTCCTCCAATCTGTCCAAATATGCTCTAGCCAAAGTTTGCCCTTATCTCTAAATATCCCCACAACAAAGTTATTTCAATCAAACCTCAAAACTCATATGCTTTTAAATAGAATTAAACTTGTACCTAGAGAGGAATTAAATTTAGTAGTCTAAAATCAAATTTGCATCCTTTGGATGTGAAGCTCCAAGTTTATAAACCCTTAGAGAATTAATGTAATGTTGTGGATGAGATCCACACAAGGATGGATAAAATAACATGACAAGCAAAAGTTTAAAACACCTTAGAGACAAGGGGATACCATAATTAATACGACACCATAAAGACATATAACATATTAAGAATATGACACTAAGCATGTCATATTGACACACTAGGACCTCCAAACTTGAAAGGCCAAAAAAATATTCAATTCAAACTTTAATTCTTGGTATCACTGCATAAAGAATATCCTATGTTCCATGGTGTTTTTGAGACGGGGATGTCAAGACGACAAGGAACGTGTTTCAAGGACAATAATCCAAGGGCCATTTTTTGGGGACAATAGGCGATGGCTATATATATATACAAAGAGAGAGAGAGAGAGAGAGAGAGAGAGAGAGATCTACAAGTTAATAACACCAATATAACAACAGCAATATAACATGACAATGTCAAAATGATGTTGGATGGCGTCTATAAGAGCCTACATGCCAACCACATTCCAAAAAGAAATTGTTTGTTTATACTTCTCACACAATACCACACTGTACCAGACCATAGCAAATGTACCTTTAATCTCTTTTGCACTCTAATACCATATGAAGAATTTTGAATTTTGATGCTTTTTTGAACAATAAAACATTGAAATCAGAAATCCAAATTACTTATGTTAATATTAACTGTTATATAACTTATTTCATTAACTATGAATCTGAATCATGATATATTTATTACTCTTATACTATAGTTGTTGCTATCACACCTACCATGATTAATTTAATTGTTGTTATATTGATGTTATAGTGTTGTCATGATATATATATTGCTGCTGCTATAATGCTGTCATGATATATTTAATAGTCTTTTGTTTTAATATGAACAATTATTTTTAAAAACATTATTAAATAATTTTTTTTCAAAAGGGGACACCTAGCCATCCCCAAGACAATTAGGGGACGTCTGAGACTTCTCCGGTTGCCTTGGAGATGGCTAGGCGTCCCCTATGTGTTTCTTGCCATCCCCGATTTTGGGGACATGTTTAAGGACGTTACCGCATTTTTCAAATTTTGGGGGGACAGGTAGGGGACATCCCCTAATGTCCCCCCATCCCCGAAATGTCTCAAAGGACGGGCACGAGGGTTTGAGGGGTGTGGGAACACATCTCTGTGTAACACAGAGAATATATTATCACAAACAAAAGAATGTGGAAGGGTAGATGCATGAAAATAGGGAAGAACGCAAGCAGGAGGGTGCAAGTCATAAACAAGCTAAAATGGATTCCAAGGATATAACTTAAGAGAGCAGCGTTCTTCAAAAAGTCAAAAAGCTGTAAGTAAGACACATGAAGCTAGTGAGAGACACAAATGAGCTACATGGAGTACTTTATGGAAGAAAAAAGTGTAATTGACTCGAATTACTCCAATTCGTAGAATCCTTATACAGCTCGACACTCGTTTGGTCCTTTAAGGAGAGGATTTTCCACTCATGTGAGATTAAGTAGAAAAGGAATCTTCTAAATAATTTTGGGGGATAGTACTACCTGTCTTTAATGCCAAGGTCGCAACAGGTTAAGGGGTTATAGCATGCTTCTTGAGGGAAAATTTTTGTTATATTGATAAGTTTAAGTAAATACAAAAGCTTCATATTCCAATCTAGGAGTACTGTTGCCATATCAAGAATAAGAAAACAAATATCCAAGAATAAACTATGCAAATGTTTAGTGGGTATGATTTTTTTTAATCAGGATATCCAAGTTCCCTGATTTAGCGTAGGGAGTGAAATATGGAAAGCAAAAGTAGAACCAGCTTAACTGCAAACTTGACCAGCAATAGCCAGTCTTTAGGTGTAAAATATCTGTATATTTACCTAGTATATACTAATTAGCATTAACAGAAAAAAAATGTTGTTTAAAGAAGATCAAACAATCTATGTAATCAATATTTTCTGTTATATTGTTTTCCATTTTTGTAATTATTGCAGATTGTAAAAATTACTTCTTTCTTTTTTGGTTACTAACATAATGTAGTTCACTTTCTTCATATAGAAATCTGCAGAGTGAAATTCCTTACGTTATTATGATAAATGAAACCTTAACAAAGCATGAGCAATAACAATTATACTACTAAAGAAGTTAATATATCTTCAGCTTTACCCCTTGCTTGCTCTGTTTAACTATCACGTACTAGGGAGTGGTTCCCAAACCATAAACAATGATTAACCTATTCCTTCTGCAAACGCTGAATATCCATTGTACAAGGGCAAAGGCACAAAGCTATGAAGCCTGAGACAAAGTCTAAAGACAGATGGGATTTTAATTAAAAAACAAAAAACATCTCAAAGTTCAAATACAAATCGGGGGAAGCTATTGGGTTATTTACAGCATGTGTGCCACCACATGATGATCTTGGTTTTGTTAAAAAACTGAATCTATGGCCGACACAACATGCATCAAGAGCAGCAGATCATAAGTTTAACTGTCCCTAACGAAGCATGTAATTGCATATCTAATTGTTTGTCATAATCACTACCTCCATATGTACCCAGTTATGAAAGCTTCATATCCAAACCTCTGGGAACAATATCAATCTGTACTACTGAAATCCCTCATGGCTTATATCAAATTCATGATGATCTTAGTTTTGTTGAAAAACTGAAACTATGATTGACACAATGTGAATCAAGAGCAGCAGGTCATAAGTTTAACTGTTCATAACCAGGCATGTAATTGCATATCTAATTGTTTGTCATAATCATTACCTCTATATGTGCTCAGTAATGAAAGTTTCATATACAAACCTCTAGGAACAATATCAATCTGTACTACTGATATCCCTCGTAGTTTATATTGACTTCATGAGGTGGATAGATTGACAATAAGCACTTCGTGAGTCAATGTTATTATCATAGATGAGAGTGTGCTGAAATGGTGGCAGACTCAGCTACAAGATACACGGGGTACAAGGAACCCAAAAAATAGGAACGGGCATGTGCCCAAAAGTGTAAAGCATGGTGAACTTCAAAGTATATCTGATATTTAAAGAATGGAGGAAGTACATAGTCTGAATTTAATTTCATTGCCAATAAATTCAATTTTGAAATACTAGAATTTTGGTTGCTCTCTCACTTCTTCCCTCCCTCTGATTAATTATTCAGAAATATATCGCTTATATTCTTATTTATGCATGACAAGCTTATCACTAATTTAATAGCTTGAAATTGATCATTTTATATTCTTCTTCATATTCAAATTAAAATTTTAAATATCTACTAAATACTATATTGATTCATATAAATTCTTGCCAAATTAATTAATTTACATGTCCACTTGAAACTTTATTGCAAGAATACATTGAATTTGGATATATGTGTTATAGTCTCACACTTAGTGTAGCCTTGTGACTGATTTAGAATCTGCAGGATACGATCAAACGTCCCAAAGTGCAAAGGCATGGGTGACAAAACAATTTCCGTAACATATATTTTGTAAGATTTTTTAAAGCTTCATCATGGAAAATGAGTCAATCTACTTTTGATGTTAATTTCTATAATTTTCAGTCACATACAACTATATTCATAGAGCATTTGAAATAGGAAGAACTTATACCACCCATAGTTGTCAACCTATTGACTACAACATACCAGCAGTTTACACTGACCACGACACAAATTAAATGATACATATAGTTTAGGAACTCTGTAAAGACCCAGACAAATATTCATTTGAAAAATGACAGTACAAATTTCCCAAGGAAAGTAATTTATTTAAAGATTGTACAAATTCATCGACTTCCTGCCCAGCTTAACACATGTAAATTGCTACTCTATGGCTGCAAAAATCATCAAAACAATACAATGGACAAGCAATATTTCCAAGTTATTAGTAAATAATACATTACTTTGATTTAAACTTGTTATATGCATCAAGTTTCAGTTTTAAAGCTTCAGAGTGCCTCCACCTGATCATAGCCTTCTGTTCATAACCTACAGAAAAATTATCAAATGATTGAAAGAATTAATATTAGAAAGACTTCAATAATATATTAGTAGTCACACATTAATCACACCAATATGCAGCAGATCTTCCAAAATGATTTACAAATAGTACTTTCTTGGGAAGACCTAAAATTGTCATTATTACCTCTGTTAAAAGAGGCATGACATGCTCTTCCCATTCACTGGCCCATTTTGCAGCTGGCCCTGTTGCGAGAGCCCCTTTTCTTAGTAAAAATAGTGAATCGCAAGACTCTGGAAAGCCTTTGAATAGTTCCTGTGCAATGTCCAAATGGAACTCATATATTTATTAAAAGCCAATATCAAGAGCATATTATATCAATATGTAAATGCAATAAATATCTTAGATTGCATTTGATGAGAAATACAAACAGAATTCCTGGGATAAATGCAGATAATACTATCAAAATCTGGTCCCTGTAATGGGAAAAGCCATAGAGATGGGAAAAATCATGAAGAGACATATTAGTACCCCCTGTAGCCCAAATATTATACTACATAAAGCTAAACATGGGGCCTGAAAAAGCAGCCTAGGCCAAGGTAGCATTGGTAGAATTATGTGCCCTATACATTAAATTACATATGAGTGGCATCTCAAAAGGTAACCTCAGCCAGGCAAGCACTGGGTGCTGCAAATATTAATATTAAAGATAGATTCTTCAGGAAAATTTTCACAGCTTAATACAATTTGGTTGAGCTCTTGGCTCTTAAAGAAGGCACATAAAATGCTTTTAGCTTTTCAGTGATCCATCAATACCTTTCCGACACATCTGCAGAGGTGGAGTATCAATTCTTATGGCCATTAACTTCTTGACATCCAAGTTTGAGAGCATGCTTGTTGCACATGTTAAACAAACAGCTGATAAGTTAGAGATAGAGTTATGAAGATTATAATCTCTCTATGGGTGTTCGTTCTTGTGATCTCAGACGTTGGGTCAATTCCAGTGAGCCTTTGTCTGATATTCTGTCAAGTGATTAACAGCGATACTTTAGGGACAATATTATGGGAAAGGGCATCATCATCCAACATTGCCTTGCTCTAATTCTCCCTCTCCTAAGACTTATAGGTTGTGTTTTAATTCTAATGGGGGTATCTAAAATTTACACACCTCCCCTAAATCTTATGTATTTATGCCCCGTTAGCAAGAAAAATGGTGAGACACAGACCAGAGTTCTGAGTCCCAAGTAATTTCTATGTGTTGTATTTATACCCCAGATTTAATCATACGAGAGGAGCAAAGAGTTAGTTTGGACAGTGCATAAACTAGTTAGCATAATGAAATATACCATCAACTGATTACCATAAATCATAACACATATCTATCTATCTATCTATCTATATATTAATGCTTGTTCATCATGTACATATACTAGGGGTCTTACCCTCTTTACAAACCCTTTGTTGATGATAACATTCAGCTTCAGTCGCATTCTTCCAGCCTATTATTTATTGATTAAATAAATTAAATAATAGCTAGAGAGCTATTTAATTTATAGAGTCCTCTATCTATAAAGAGGTGCGATTTAAATTTGATTGGCACTAGTTTCTGTGTGTGCCGACTTTCTCTCTATTGGTTGCGTCCTAAATAGAAAAGGCATTTCTTATTGGAGGCCGACCTCCTATCTTTGTAATTATTAATTATATTTTGTATGATGGCCAACCTATCTCTTGAAGAGGTGCGACCTCTCTATCAATATGTATATATAGAAGATCATTTCACTCCTTTAATCATCAAGCTCGATTCATTCATTCCTTCAAGTGCGAATTTCATCAAGAGCAGGTCGAAGGTTCTCTAAGAGCAGATTTTGATATCAAGGAAGTGCAGATTATAATCTGTCTTTGCATCTAGAGTTAGTGCTGGATACTGGCCTTGTGATTGGCCTCATTGTAAAGAGAATTGTTGCCATTATTTATATATATAAGAGAGATCTTTGTTGCTGGGTTTTTCTCCCTCAAGAGGAGGGTTTTCCCAGGGTATCTGTTGTGTTATTGTGTCTGATTTTGAATTAATTTCCTGTGCATTAAATCTGATCATTAAAATTTTACATGATATCAGAGCGGGTTTGAGAGGATCGTGATCAGATTATTGCTAATCAACATACCCTACTTGTTCATTTGTCTACACTAGTCAAGATGGTGAATGGTTTGAAGATTGAGGATAGACTCGAGGGAGCATCTAACTTCACTTCATGGAGATTTAGGATCATGCTTACGTTGCATGAAAATGACTTGGGTGAGTTCATGGAGTCTAGCATTCCTGAACCTGAGGAGGAAGAAGAGAAGTTGCAGTGGGTAAAGAAAGATATTAAAGCAATGAAGATATTGGTTGATTCCGTCAAGGATCATATTGTTCCTATCATCTCTAAGTTGAAGACAGCGAGAGATATGTTCAAAAACTTGGAAGAGATGTACGAAATCAACAATACCAGCTGAGCACTTGCACTGAAGCATCAATTACATTATGTGAAGATGACGAAAGGTGAATCAGTGATTGCATACTTTATGAGGATTTCAGATTTGAGAGATCAACTCTCAATAATAGGGCATATGGTTGATGACAAAGACTTGACCATGCTCGCTCTCAATGGTCTACCTTTGTCTTGGGAATCCTTCATTCAAGGAATCAGTGCAAGATCGAAATTGCCTAAGTTTGATCGCCTAAGATCTGATTGCATTCAAGAGGAATCTAGGTTGGTGGCAAGAGGCGTTGGTCAAAGTTCAAAGAATGAAGACATTCATGTTCTCGCCTCCCATACTTCAAAGAAGAAAGGAAAAGATGGAAGGAAGGGTTTCTTCAAGAGGAATCGAGATAAGGGAAATGATGATGCACCTCCCTTCAAGAAGAAGAGAGACATGTCCAAGATTCAATGCTTTAGATGTGATAAGTTTGGGCACTTCGCTAAGCATTGCCCAACTAGACCTAAGCAACAAGTCACCGTTGCGGATGTTGATGATGCCTCTCCGCAAAAGGATTCAAGTGAATATTTGTTCTATTCAGCATTATCAAGCAGTGTACCTTCCGACACCAACACTTGGATAATCGACAGTGGAGCTTCACGACACATCACCGGTTTTAAGGAGCACTTTTCAAGTTTGGTGGAGAAGGAGTCTTCCGAACAAGTCATCATTGGAGATGATGCTAGCTACTCCGTGAAAGGAATTGGGACCTCTTCACTTCATTTGGATTCCGGCATCACACTTCAATTGAGTAATGTTCTTTATGTTCCTGGAATCAAGCGCAATCTTATTTCTATTTCAGCTTTGGAAGATAAAGGATATCAAGTTGCCTTCTCCAAAGGCAAAGTTCTAGTATGGATCGAGAACTCTAGCTTCAAGGATGCTCAAGTAATTGGAGTTAGACATGAAAACCTTTACAAGGTCTGCACACGTTCTCTACAAGCTTTGGTTCATGATTCTTCAAGTCTATGTGATCTTTGGCATCGAAGATTGGCTCACCTACATTTCCAAGCCTTACCTATCATGGAGAAGATGGTGTCAGGCCTTCCTAAGTTCAACCAGGAGCACGGAGGTACTTGCAAGGGCTGCGCATTGGGTAAGAATATAAAAGCCCCTTTTCATAGTAGAGAGAATAGATCTAAGTGTATTTTAGACCTTATTCATTCTGATTTATGTGGTCCTATGTCTGTTCCGTCTTCGAGTGGATTCTTGTATTATGTTCTTTTTATTGATGACCACTCTAGGAAGACTTGGATTTATTTTTTGAAAACTAAAGAGTCTGAGGAAGTGTTAGATAGGTTTAAGGAATTTAAAGCCTTGGTAGAAAATATTTCTAGTAAAAGAATTAAGGTCCTCATATCGATAATGGTGGAGAATACACCTCTAGCAGTTTCAAAATTTTTGTATTGATCGGGGATTAAGAGGGAGTTTTGTGTTTCCTATAATCCTCAGCAGAATGGTGTTGCAGAAAGAAAGAACATGGCGATCGTGGAAGCAACGAAGGCCATGATCCATGATCAAGATTTACCAAACCTTCTTATAAGCAGAAGATTCAGGGATGGCTATATATGTTGAGCGAAGTCTCATAAGATCTTGGAGAATATGACTCGGAGGGAAGCCTTCTGAGGGAAGAAGCCTGAAGTCAGTCATTTGAGGATCTTTGGATGTCCTGTCTATGTTCATGTTCCAAGGAAAAGAGAACCAAGTTGGAGCCTTCTGGCAAGAAGGGAATATTTGTGGGCTACAATGAGACATCAAAAGCCTATAGAATATACATTCCAGGATAGAAGTTGATCGAGATCAATAGGGATGTCACATTCGAGGAAGATGTTGCATTCAGGAGATCCAGGGGGCATTCATATGGAGATCGGTAATGAAGAGTCTCCTCGGGATATGGAAGTTGACCATACTCCTGAGATTTAGAAAGGAGACTTCGGAACCCGAAGGAAGATCTTGATCCTGTTGAACCCTTGGAACCTACTGATGGGCCTACTGACATTGTTATTGGGAGAAAGAGACCTCTATGGGCCAGGCGTACTATGCAAGAGGCTGAAATTTTTGCAGCTCCTAGAGGCACATTCAGAGAAAGTAAAAGGCCACATAAGTTCTCCAGTTATGTTGCTTTAATGAGTCAGATTATAGAATCCAAGCCTACCTGTGTTAAGGAAGCATCCAGTCATTAGGTTTGGAGAGATGCTATGGTAGAGGAATATCAATCAATTCTTAAGAATGATGTTTGGGACATTGTTCCTAGACCCGAGGGCAAGTCTGTGGTATCTTCTAAATGGCTCTTCAAGATTAAGCATGCTGCAGATGGGAGCATTGAAAAGTACAAGGCAAGATTTGTGGCTCGTGGGTTTTCTTAGAAAGAGGGAGTTGATTATGAAGAAACATTTGCTCCTATTGCTCGCTACACTTCAGTCAGAACCAACATTGCTATTGTTGCATCTAGAGGATGGAAGATTCACCAGATGAATGTGAAGACAGCCTTTCTCAATGGAGTAATTGAGGAAGAAGTTTATATAGAGCAACCTGATGGATTTGAGGTTCATGGAAAGGAGTAACATGTTTGCAAGCTAAAGAAGGCCTTGTATGGTCTTAAGCAGGCTCCTCGTGCTTGGTACAAAAGGATTGATCGTTACCTATCAAGCTTGGGTTTCTTGAAGAATGATGTTGATTCGAATCTCTACTTCAAGGTAATCAATGGTGAAGCATTAATTTTGGTTTTATATGTTGATGATTTGATCTTTACTGGAGAAGATCACCTGATTCTTGAGTGTAAGAAGGAGTTGACCTCTGAATTTGAGATGAAGGACCTTGGGCTCATGCATTACTTCCTTGGCTTAGAAGTTTGGCAGAAACCAGATGAGATGATTCTAAGTCAAGGGAAGTACACCATTGATATACTTAAGAGATTTGGCATGATGGATTGCAAATCCATGTCTACACCTATGGAGACCAACCTGCACAAGTTGAAGGAGGCTGCAGCTAATTCAGACTTGGTGGATCCTACATTGTACAGACAGCTTATTGGATCTTTGATGTATCTAGTTAACACTAGACCTGACATTTGTTATGTAGTAAGTGCACTTAGCCAGTTTATGTGTTATCCAAGACAAATACATCTTGTTGCAGCTAAACATATCCTGAGATACTTGCATGGCACAGTTGGATATGGTTTGAGGTATTCTTCAGATGTAGACTTGGATTTACATGGTTTTACTGATTCTGAATTCTGATTGGGTAGGTTGTGTCACAGATCAGAAGAGCACCTCTGGTTGTTGCTTCAGTTTGGGTTCCGCTATGATTTCCTGGTGCAACAGGAAGTAGTCATCTGTAACATTGAGTACAGCAGAGGAAAAGTATATTGCAGCTTGTATGGCAACTCGGGAAGCAGTATGGCTTCGTAAGCTCCTTGCAGGATTGTTTGAACAATCAATGGAGCCTGCTATTATTCATTGTGATAATCAGAGTTGTGTGAAGCTTTCTGTCAATCCTTTGTTCCATGACAAAACCAAGCATGTTGAGATCAAGTACCACTACATTAGGGATATGGTACTGCAGAAGGTTGTACAGTTGAGGTACATCAGCACTGATGAGCAGACGGCAAATATTCTCACCAAGCCTCTCTCCAGGATAAAGTTTGTGTACTTTCGAGATAAGCTTGGTATGGTGGAGAATCCAGCCTTGACTGAGTAAGAGTCTCAATATTAGTGAGCCTTGTTTAATGAGTTCTTCTCTGAGAGAGAAGTTTGAGGTGAAATCCCTTGTTTAATGCATTTCTCTTTGAGATTTGAGGTGAAAGCCCTTGTTTCCACCCTCTGAGCTGAGTCATGGTGGATGTCATGTGTGTGACTCCATGACACATCTTGTACTTGTGAATGTCATGTTGAGGTGACAACATCATGCAAGTGATGAACACTTGTACACACCATAGTATGGTTGTAGCCATTATGGTTGATATTGTGTTGAGGCGATATCTAATATCACGTTGAGGTGATATTCTTCTTTTCACATTTGGTTGTAGCCAATGTGATGGACATCATGTTGAGATGATATGTCCTGTGCAGCTGGAAGTCTACTCCCTAGTTGAGAGGGAGTGTTGATGATAACATTCAGCTTCAGTCGCATTCTTCCAGCCTATTATTTATTGATTAAATAAATTAAATAATAGCTAAAGAGCTATTTAATTTATGGAGTCCTCTATCTATAAAGAGGTGCAATTTAAATTTGATTGGCACTAGTTTCTATGTGTGCCGACTTTCTCTCTACTAGTTGCGTCCTAAATAGAAAAGGCATTTCTTATTGGAGGCCAACCTCCTATCTTTGTAATTATATTTTGTATGATGGCCGACCTATCTCTTGAAGAGGTGCGACCTCTCTATCAATATGTATATATAGAAGATCATTTCACTCCTTGATCATCAAGCAAGTTCGATTCATTCATTCCTTCAAGTGCAAATTTCATCAAGAGCAGGTCGAAGGTTCTCTAAGAGCAGATTTTGATATCAAGGAAGTGCAGATTATAATCTGTCTTTGCATCTAGAGTTAGTACTGGATATTGGCCTTGTGATTGGCCTCATTGTAAAGAGAATTGTTGCCATTATTTATGCCATTATTTATATATATAAGAGAGATCTTTGTTGCTGGGTTTTTCTCCCTCAAGAGGAGGGTTTTCCCAGGGTATCTGCTGTGTTATTGTGTCTGATTTTGAATTAATTTTCTGTGCATTAAATCTGATCATTAAAATTTTACACCCTTTACTATCATTCTTCTATTATTCCCCATTCTATATTTCTCTATATTTATTCCTTACTACTTCCTCTCTACTTTGTAACATCGTATCTTATCTTATACAAATATCTACTTGGTGGGGCATGTCCCTTACATTCCACTACTATCCTGGATGGTGTCCTTTCAACTAGGAACTCCGCAGCCTTTTTGCGGAGGTTTGCGGTAGGATCTGTGTGACTGCTCTGGCTGTTAGCCGATTCCCTGCCAACATGTCCTAATTAATTTGGTGAATGACACCTTACTGCCTTATGAGATAGAGCGTGGGAATTTCTTCCCCCAAACCCATGCTCTAGGTCAAGGATTTAGGGTGGAATTCATACCTTTACTGCTGAATCATGTCCGCATTCTTTCTAGACCCTTCTTGGTCTCTTGGCAACCCAAATGTCATTATAGAGTTGGTGAAGTAAATAATTAGAATGGTGAGAATGGAGGGAACTTTTAGCCTCTCCAACACCTTTTCTCTGCATGCATTCATTCATGCTAATCCCTACTTCATTGTTAAACCTCACTATTCTAGCATCCTTGAAAATCTGTTGCTCCTTTCCCTACATTCCACCTGCTCTTTATCCTGTCTTGCTAGGGTAGAAATGTTATTGCTCCTATCAATGGAGGCAGCACTTTCCATGATAGAAGACATCAAACCAGGGCAGTGGAGGAGGCACAAGCTCAGGGAGAGAACCAGTGGTATTCAATCCACAACAAGAAGCTGGTTCAAGAGTAGGTTGAAACTTGAGCTTAACCATAGCGTACGCACTTGCAGATATGCTGCCATAGACTCCATCAATGAAACTTCCAAGTGCTCTCCTGATGCTCTGAGCCAGTCAATACCATGCATTGATGTGCCACTTTGGCACAAAAGGGGTCATGCTTGGTAGCAAAACTGCAGTCTAGCTCAAGGAGAGAAACAGAGGTATTCAATCCACAACAAGAAGCTGTTTCAAGAGTAGGTTGAAACTTGAGATTAACCATAGTGTATGCACTTGCAGATATGTTGCCATAGACTCCATCAATGAAACTTCTAAGTTCTCTCCTCATCCTCCGAGCTATTCAATAGACTCAATACCATGCATTGATGTGCCATGTTGGCACAAAAGGGATTGTGCTTGGTAGCAGAAACACAGTCTTGGGACTCTTGGCTAATACACAGCTAAATATCATTTCCATTAGTTAACTGAGAGTAGTTTTGAAGTACCTTTAGGACCACCTCGACGATAGACATGGTGACCCTGCCACACCAAGATGAAGAATAATGCCCATGGCTCTATGGACAACCCTAATGTGACCAAGCTAGAAATCTCAACACAAATTGCTTAGTTGGTGGAGAGTCAAAAAGTAAATAGCCAAGAAGGTCAAATCATCTCTGGAGCAAGCTGAAGTATTCAATTCAACTCTACAGATAAGATTGTTGACGAGGGGTTGATAGCTCAGCACTTCAAAGGTTTACCTAGAGATGGTGGATGGTGACAATTTCGAAATCCTGCATCATCTCTTGAGCAAGCATGGGCATGTAGAGAAAGTAAGTTTTTGATGTCGTTGTCTAATTCTATGTACCTGTACTATTTTCAATATTTGTATATGTTTGTTTTGTAAAGAAAAGCAATATATGAGTATTAAAAAAGTGCTCTTACAAGCCACTTGGAGGTTTATATTTTAAAATCTTTTATTTTGCACTGTCTTGTGGATTCTGCCACAGCCTTAGTTCTGTTAGTTTTCTTGTCTTTAAAGGAACTGATGACGAATGTCTCAATGTTTTTGGGCATATTTTATTTACCTTCGTCTAACTATAAATGCATCTTTTTCCTTGATCAAAAATAAAAGCTATGAAAATTCATGTAGATTTGAAGAAACCATGTTTTTAATTTGCTAGTAACCACACATTTTGTCATTAAATATACAATATGAATACAAAGTACATATCCTTCGAAAAGCATTCAGTGTGCTCATAACAGTTTAAAGTTTGTAGAAATAAGAAGAGTGGTGCCATTTCCAGCGTATCAAGACCTCAATTGCTTCATTACTGATGATGCTGACTTACCAAGAGTTGATCAGCCAATTCCGAAGCTGAAGCAAATAAAAGGCCATTTTCATCAACTTTAACAAGCTCCTTAATACTGCCATACACTCAAAGAAAAATGAAGTCAGTGTTCATATCACAACAGGCATATGTAAAGTTCATAGACATAAAGCAGCACACTCATATGAATTCTACTACAGTATTTCCATAACACACATTTATATTTAATACTAAAATAGCAATATGTCAAATGGAAAATGAGAGATTTTGCAAATCAAAGAACTCACCATGAATATGAAATAGCACAAACTGGTAATCCACATCCAAACATATCTACAACCTGTACCAAAAAAGAATGCACTTCTTTCAAATTTCTAAACAATGATCCACTTCCCTAAAATTCCATCCAGACCAGAACATTCAGCAAGGAACGCATATATTTCAAGATCATGCTGTTAATATTATGGTGCTAAAGAAACTGAATTATTTTTGAAATGGTGAGAAAAACCTTCATTGGGAGATCTAATCCAGATGAAGAAGTATGTAGGCAAACACCTAGATCTGCTGATCCTGAAAATAGTTCCCACAAATCAGTTTGCAATATGGATCCAACCATGAAACTGAAGATACAACCTTTTGAGTAAGAAATCAGCATTACAATTTACCAAGCAATATAGGATAGTCAGCAGCAGACAACCACATGGTACGAAAAGCTACACGCTTCAGATGCAACTTCCTTATCTTCTCTTCGTACTTTTCTCTTTCTGGTCCCTTCCCTTAAAGCATGAGATGATTTATTTGTCAGATATCTATTTAAGATATAGGTTTATATGGCTGACTTGAACTAGAAAACATATTTATGAAATCATTTTTTTATGAAATAACAGGATTTGAATAAAATACATCACAGAAATATATTTCATGTTTAGAAACACATCTTAACCTGTAATGATAAAAAGCAACCTTGGGAATGAAAACTTCTTTCCCTTTTTGGAGAAGTCCTCCCAAAGGCTCTCCTCTGATACCGAATCGCATTCATTTAAGATAGCAGCAACACGCCTATCGTACATAATTGCTGCCTCTAAAAGCATGCCAAAATCTTCATCTGGAGTCCTGCAAAATGAGAGTATGTACACACACCAGTCAAAATTAGGAAAGGATATTCAACGCAAAGGAAACAGCAACACCTGCTCCAGAAAATATCTTCAAACTTAAGCAAGTTCTTCTGATGTTTGGATATGTAACTTTTAAATTTGGTAGCCATGTAGCTACAGCCTCCATTTAGAGTTTGATAGCAGAGCCTATTAATGCAATAAGAACACTCTAAGCCTTTACAGAACACTTTGTATTGGATGAAGATAATGAAGACTTAAAGAAGTATAAATGATAAGAACATATCCGTCTCACATTCCTAATTGGATGGGTTAAAACATTTTTTGATCAACTCAAGTTCATATTAATAAAAGGTGAAAATTGTTACAGAAGTCTGAGCTGTGTGAAACAAAACAGAGTGGCAATGATATAATGCTCTAAAGCAAGAGTACATTGTGTCAGTCCTGAAATCAAGAGCAAAGCACAACTTTCAAGAGTGGAAAGCATTCCTTGTGTACAATCATCATGTTTAAAGATTTTTCTTGCACTGAGCTTGGGGCCAATGTTTCTCAATCCCACATGCTGCTTCTCATAGCCCATGCAAAGATATCACCTTGCACAACTTAACCACCCATGTGCACCTTGGAAAGATCAATGAATGCCAGTATGTTACAACATTTCGTCAATGTCAAAGTGGCTTCTATCAAATGAAAACAATTAGATTTTCTGATGATTTCTCAATTTTGGAATGTCAAGGATGTGTCAAATTTTATTAACAAATTTCCTAATTGTTCTATTCGCACACTAACATCTTTCCTTGCAAATCAGATTTCCTCCTCATCCCACATTAATGGCAATGACTCGCATCAGTCCTCTGTGTCAACATGGATCAGATTTATTGTTGACATTTATATTGGATACTTAGTCAATTGCTGAGTTGGTCTCCTAGAAAGTGAGAATTGGAATGAAATTTGGGTTTATGGTAGAACTTAAGGTGAAGCAGTTGTACTATAGAGATTCTCTACAAGTATTTCTCCATGGGTTGAGTAGCATGGTGTGTGTTGGGTTCCAAATATAGGTGGCCCATTTGTAATTCATTCATTGATACAATTAAATACATTGATTTCTTTTTAATCTCCCTTGTTCTTCCTTGTTTGTTTCTATTGTATGATTTGGATGCTTGTTCAATGATTGTTCATTTAAAACACATTCAACTAATACACCAATCTAGTATTAGAGTTAGCATTTTGCGACCTAGAGGTGAGCTCACAAGAGTTTGGATTAGTCTAAGCATTTGTACAACTGTTGTTGCATTGCAGATGAACCAAAGAAGATGGCTCATAGAATTTGAAGAAGAGGTGCAAGAAACAATCAAGTGATCACATCAGAAACCTAGCTGATGCATTGAGAGCAATTGAGAGCAATTCAAACTTGGCTCAAAGTCATCAAAACCATGCAACAAAAAGAAGTGGCAGTGGTGAAACACATCAGCAATGATAAGAAGGATGATTATGATGTGAGAGATGGTATCATAGATCCAGCTGATGTTGAGAAGAACATGGAAAGGGAAAGATTTGCAAATGACTTGATAACAGCAAGGAGCAAGCTGAGTTTTGATCTCCCAAGCTACTCAAGAAGCTTATTTCTAGAGAATTGGTGGACTGGATCATTGAGCTAGAGAAATAATTTGAGTTGAAACAACCAAGAACTTGAAAAGAGTCAAGTAAACTGCCACAAAGTTGAAAGGGCATGTTACCTTGTGGTGAGACTCTGCCTAGAAAATTCAAGTGTAAAGGAACAAGTGCAAGATTTCACAATGGGACCAAACGGTGACTAAACTAAAGGGAAGTTTAAACTTATCAACTGTGTTGGATTTGCTCAAAAAGTTTCAAAACAAACCATGAAGGAATACATGGAGGAGTTCTATAGACTATGAAACTACCTTGGTCACATAGAAGATAAGATTTGTTTGTGCATCTCCATTCAAGATAAGATGTGTTTGCTAATAATCCACTCCATAGAGGAGGCCTACCAACTAGCCCTCAAAGCTAAAGAGTTGTCCCATAGATAACAAGCCACATGTAGCAATGGTAAAGGCAAGGACAAAAGGGATTGAGCTGTGGGAAGCCGACCTATGTGCACAAGGATGGGGCAAAGATAGGTGGCAGCTATGTCACAAGGTTTGCCCATTTTAATCTATGAAGTTCAAAATCTGTGAACTTCAAGAAAAACTAAAAAAATTGTTCTAGTTCACCCTAAGATTGTACGAAATAGGGTTGAAATTTTTAAAATTAAAAGACATTAGAAAATGTGTTTTTAACTTTTTGATTAAGATTTTTTTTAATTCTATAAAATAAACCCTCACGACATGTAAAATAAATCGCAAGCTTCGTTGCTATTTTGTAGGCTTCATTGTTTGTTCCATAAGAGTGCGAGAGTTGATGGGAGTGTTTACTCAAAAATCATTGACAGTTTAAGTGTTTAGTGTTATTCATAGATGGAGAGTCTGTTGCTCATGGTGACATGGTGGTCAAGCAACTGGTGGAAACATGTGTTGACTCCTATAGTGAGGTTGAGGTGGAGCATTGGTGTTGAAGAAGACTAGTTCAATGTTAAGTGCCCACTGCCTTAGTGATTTCAGTGTTGGTGTGTCTGCAAGATTTGAAGGGATGGTAAGTTCAGCATTGGGTGAGATGAAAAGCTTAGAACAATCTGGACTTAACAAGACCAATGCTTCTCGAAGAACTTGGTTTCCACATATGCCTCAATTGGTTACTCAATCCATGTGACTGATTGTTCGTTCATATCCTCAACAGGCACAGGGAAAAGGAGAGAATCAGCAATTCCATGATCTTCTTCATCATTATATCCCATGAGGAGGTCGGGACTAGCACTAAAGTCTATCATTTCAGTGACAGCCTTGTAGCTGTCCCCAACAATGAGCATCATTTTCTCATCCCTATGTAGGTTGACCTCTTCTTCGTGCAATGGAACAATAGCATATGATAGATCCATTTGATAATGTGGGATGGTCAAGTCATTTGTACCAAGATTACAAGACATGACTTGACTACAAGAAAGAACATCTTTGCTTTGTGATTCTTCTTGAAATATCCCACATAGGATTTGCCCTAGAAATCCAATTTCAAAACTTAGAATTCTTGTCACGTCTCCAATTTGGAGAAATAAGGAGAAATCATTAAGTTAATTATTTGTAAGGTTTTCCAACATCTAGTTTGGTTTTCCAACATCTGGTTTGATTTTCCAACATGGTGGCCTTATATTTAATTAATTTAATAGAGTGGCTTAAAATAAAATAATATCAAAAAGTCACTTAAAAGAATAAAATAATATTTCATTCTAGAAGCTTCTTGGAGACTTGTTGAGAAATCTATTTAAGAAGCTGTTGGCTAAGCATTTAGACACACTTGATTTAGAATTCATTTCTCATTACCTATGTGGTAAGAAGCTGAAGCTAAATGCTTAGCATTCGCTTGAGGGTTTGAAGACTCTAAAGTGTCAGGTTCGGTTGTGAAATATCAACACTAGCTGGAGTTGAGAGGAGATATTTTAGTCTCTTTCATTGTGCAAATTTTGTGGCCAAAGGCCAAATTTGGAGAAGTTTGATTGAAGGATTCAAAGGCAGATTTTATAGAAGAATTTTGCAGCCATTTAATTTTGGAAGGAAGGACGTATCGGCAAAGGAATTGTTGATACGAATTTTCTTATGCATTGCTGGTATCAAAATCGTGGTTTCTTCCATAGCTGAGCGCACTCATTCAAGGTACGATTTATTAAGAGATAGCAAGTAAAACATACAGAAAATTGTTAGGGAAGTTCGATTGGCAGCCAGGAAGATAGGCACAGCAATTTTGATGGGGGTTATGCTGTCCAAGTAAAGAATCGAACAGATTGGTATGCTGCTCCAGCAACATCAGAACAAGGGCGGCACCACTATGAGGAATATATCATCATTAGCAAGACTACCATATCATCTTCAGTCGAATCAGCAAATAAATACCAGGTTCTTGTTTTAGTTTGAACATTTGCATCATTGTAAGGCTGCTGAGCACTGTAGTTGCATCATTGAGATATATTGTAAGCTAAGAGTCTTGGCACTGCATATTGAGTAATTGTAATCATCATATCATCATTGTACATCAGCATAGTACTTGGATTTGCATCTAATAAAATTATAAAAGGAGTTATAAGGTTGCATATCATATGTTTGACAAATTGTCTCTTGCTGTAGCTTCATTTCAATGATCTAGTTTGCATGCTAAGTGTTTGTAGAAATACCAATGGTGTTGTAGATGCATATTCAACATCATTTCATTCATATCTTTCCTTTATTAGTTGCTGCATTATATTTCAGACTTTAGTTTTACTATTTCCAAGTTTATATCAGCATTGCAAATATCATCCAAAACTTCAAAAACATAAAAACAATCAACAGCAAGTACAGACTTTGTTGGCCAAGTGTTTGACAATATTCCTTGAGCATCAAATCAGCAAGTTGAGGCCAAATTTCTCAAGGGATATTTCAATTCTGCCCTAATTTTTTGCACTTTTATTTTCTGCTCAAAAGCCTAAGTTCTGATTTGAATTTTTTGATTTCAAACAAGCATGAACAACGAACATATATGCTTCCAAATACTCAACAATAAAGCAAATATATTTATCTTTTCATTCACAAACATAACTAGCAATGAACAACAATAGAATGATCACAAACACATGAAAGAAGTCTGATTTCAGATTGTCCCAACTGCTGCTACAAATCAGAATTATTGTCCATGCAAAGTACATCACAAAATGGGCTCAAACATGCCCAGAATTAACCCAGAAATCTGCTGCTACAAATCAGGTATAAATACATACCAAATGCATAGAAAATGCTGCTCCAAATGAGCCCTAGCTGAGTGAACTACTCCAGCTACGCTAAGATGCCAAAATATATGCAAAATATGAATGATGGTGCCTCAAAACCCTGCCAAAAAGGTCTGGCCTGCTGGTTTGAAGATGAGGGTTTGAAACCCTTGCAAAGCACACAAATGTCCTCCAACTATCAAATCGCCCCTTCAAGACCTAGTCGCTCCTCCTCCAAATGGTGTGCTCCACTCTAGGGTGAAACCCTAGGGCAAACACGTGCAAAATTTGCCTTCAAAATGTTGCTCAATCTGATCTGCAAATCTGAGTATTCTTTCCATCCCTTAATCCCTCACAAAACACCATTGAAGCACAAGTAGACCTCTATCATGAAGTCCTCCCAAGATGAGCTAGGTTTTCATCCAACTCACCCACAATTCACAAGGGTTTTCATCCTTGGAATAGATGCAACAAGTTGTTGATTCAAACTGAAGATAATATGCATGATGATGAAATGCCTCCACAGTTATCTTGTATTTATACCAAACTTTCCTTTTCCCTCCAATTTGGCCAACCCTATTTGGGCACCCAAATTTACCTTTTAAACTTGATATCTTTTCTTTTTTTATTTTCCAAATAGGGTACCCAACTCCACGAATTAAATATTATTATTATTTTATTTTTTTTCCTTCCATTTATCCTCCAAAAAGAGAGCCCCAACCTCAAAGAAAAATTATAAAATATTTTGGCACCATCAAAATTAATAATAATTATTCTCCAAGTCTGCCAAGCCATATAAAAATAATTGAGCCATAAAGAATTATTTTTCTAATTATGCAAGGCTCAAACCACATTCCCTTACCTCATGAATTAGCCTACGGGAATGATGAATAGGCTAGCTCCCTCTCTAGGTGCTAGATGATCATGTCAAAAACAGGGACATGACAATCCTCCCTTCTTGAGATTGCTTGTCCACAAGCAACCACAAACCAAGGTGCTGCAAAATCTACTCCCCTTTCCATGTCGCATCCTCCAATGGCAAATTCTTCCATCTCACCAAATACTCATGGATCACCTTGCTCCTCAATCGTCACTTCCTTATCTCCAATATACTGTCAGGAATTAAAATCAAAACACCCTCTTCATCAAGAGGCAAAAGATCTAGAGAAGAAACATGTCGTCCCAGTGCCATCTTAAGACAAGACACATGAAAAACATTACAAATCTTAATATTTGTTGGTAGCTCAAGCTCATATGTGTTGGCGTTTAAATTCGCACCTCTGGTATGCGGATTTGAAAACGGACAGCTATGCACAGATAAACTGCTCTTCAAATTAGGAGGGGAAGCTCCCTCTTGCTGATGGTGTTTGAAAGAAAGAAAACTAAAACTAAGTTGCCTATCTTTTTGGATCAGCTTAGAGCACAAGGTTTTTTTAAACACAAACGCCGCAGCTGAGATTTTCTGATAAGAAGTTCAACTACGACTAACTTAAACTAAAGACGTTCCTAACCTCTCAAGTAATAGCAGAGCAAGAGAAAGTTAGAAATTAACAAGGTAGATTCTCTGACAAAAATACTTTAATAATCTCTCTCCCAACAAACACCTACACACTTCACTGTAAGCTGAAATAAAGATCATGAAAGCATAACATAGATAACGGAAATCTGAGATTTTCGACCAAGGCAAAAGAGGCTCATGATTTTATTACTCAAATCTCTGAAACAAAACTCCCTTCTAACATGCCTTGAACAAGAAATTGCAGCTAAGGAGGCTTGCAAACTTATTCTTAACACAATAGAAAACAACAATCTCACTAACTCCTTGTTGGCTAAAGAGGCTCAACAATTTGCTTATCACAACACAAATGAACAATACTTGAGCAACAAATAGAAGGCACAATAGGCTCGGTTTTGTTCTCCTGTACCGGTTCCAACTAAATTGGCTGAAGCGAATA